>CM038039.1:198768718-199206218 GCA_021397845.1 Areca catechu
AACCTCCTGGAGGGCGCAGCCCAGCGAGATGTCGTCGAGGTGGACGAGCCCGCGGCGAAGAGGGCTCGTACTGAGGCGAGCCAGGAGGTCGTGGCGGCGACCGCACCCAGCCCGATTGCCGTCGCTCCCCCGCCCAGGCTGCCCCGGGGCGGGGCCGCTGATGTCTCGGCCGTGCGACCTGGTGGCACCGCTCCTGAGAGGGCTCCACCGCCTGCAGCTCCGTCCGGCGCCGGTCCCGTCGTCGCCGTCGTCTCTACAGTGCAGCCGGTGGCCACCGCCGGCCCGTCGACCGCGGAATCAGCTGAGGGGGCGGCCAGTGCAGGAGCCGGCCTGACACCTCCGGCACCGGTGATCACCCACCGGGACTCGGTCATCCGCGACAAAGGGCTCGCGGAGAAGATCATGGAGTATGCCTCCACCGCCCAGGACCGCCGAGCTCGGGGCGGCCGGGACTACGCAGATGCCCTGCTCGGGATCCTCCCGCAGCTTTTCACGGTAAGCCCGAGCTCCTTCCTTCCTTTTCTTTCAAGTCTCAACTCCTTTTATCCTGACTTGGTTTGCTCTTGCTGGCGCAGATCGGGAACGACGTTCTCCTACTGAGGAACTTCCTCGTAGGGAACGCACAGAGGGACGCCGAGAAGGAGAAGAAGCTCGGCAAGCTCGCGGCCGACGTCAAAGACCTCATGGAGAAGGGGGTCGAGCTGCGAGCCGACAAACAGGCCCTCTAGTCCGACCTGGCGCGTTCTGAAGGGCGGAACAAGGAGCTGGAGGCTTCCTTGTCGAAGGAGCGGGCCTCCCACCAACGCCGCACGGAGGAGGACGCGGCGGAGAAGGCTCGCCTGCAGGCCCACTCCCAGTGGCTGGAGCGCCAGTTGGAGGAGGCCCGGCGAGACGCGAGCGCGGTGAGGGACCGGAGTGCGTACATCAATGGACTCCTGGAGGCCGCAAAGCGGGAGGCGTAGGAGGCCGTCCCGAAATTCTGGGCTTCCGATGAGTACACGTCGGAGGTCCGGGAGGCCGCCGTGGACTCCTTCCTGAAGGGGTTCCGGATGTGCCGGGAGAAGGTGGGGGCCTTCTTCCCCGAGCTCGACCTTAGCGAGGTGGTGATCGGAGGCAGAAGGCAGGGAGTCGAGAGCAGGGCCTCCGGTGCGGCCGATGCAACTCCTGCGGCACCGTCGACCAGCGGAGCTTCGGCTCCGGAGCAGCCTCAAGAGCCGGCCGCCGCAGAAGTCAAGGACGCAGCGCCCGCGCCCCCAGCAGAGGGCTCCGACCCTGCACCAAACTGAGCCCGATGCCTTCTCCCTGCTTTGTTGTCGTAGCAATGTTTTTTTTTTTTTTTCTTTTTCTCTTCTGTTTTTGGGGACTCCCGGCCTGTCGGGACTCCCAGCTTGTACTGGCCATTTGCATTAATGAAAGTCTAAGTTTGATAAAATTCCGAGTTCATCTTACCTCACTTTTCTTTTTCCTTCTTTCTGAGATGTTGGCATGTAATGCTTGAAACAATTGCAGGCCTGGTCCTTCCATTGCTCAAATCGAAGGTTGGGGCCTCCCGGGTCGCATGGCGGCAGAGTAGGCCTTAAGCGGGCCCGTCTTTGGGACCGCCTTCGTACTTGCACAGGCGACACGGTTTCTGCACCGTCTTCCAGGCCGAAGCCCAGGATCTCCGGACTGAGCTCGATGCCGCAGGCTTTCTCAAGCCTTGCGCGGCTTGCTGAGCTGTTCTCCGGACTTGTGTGGGCGAACTGGGTTCTGCGCCACCTTCCAGGCCGAAGCCCAGGATCTCCGGACTGAGCTCGATGCCGCAGGCTTTCTCAAGCCTTGCGCGGCTTGCCGAGCTGTTCTCCGGGCTTGTGTGGGCGAACTGGGTTCTGCGCCACCTTCCAGGCCGAAGCCCAGGATCTCCGGACTGAGCTCGATGCCGCAGGCTTTCTCAAGCCTTGCACGGTTTACTGAGCTGTTCTCCGGGCTTGCGTGGGCGAACTGGGTTCCGCGCCACCTTCCAGGCCGAAGCCCAGGATCTCCGGACTGAGCTCGATGCCGCAGGCTTTCTCAAGCCTTGCGCGGTTTACTAAGCTGTTCTCCGGGCTTGCGTGGGCGAACTGGGTTCTGCGCCACCTTCCAGGCCGAAGCCCAGGATCTCCGGGCTGAGCTCGATGCCGCAGGCTTTCTCAAGCCTTGCGCGGCTTGCCGAGCTGTTCTCCGGGCTGTTCTTCGCTCTTCGCCAGGTGGCCCCCGCTCGGGTTTGGTGTCCTGCCCCCCTACCTGGCGTGCCAATCTGTTGCTGCTCTCGTCGTCGCGCCCGTGCCATGGATCTGCCGATCCCTCCTGACCGCCTAGCGAAGGAGTCTCCCTGGCCGCGTCTAACCTGCAAGAAAGGGGTTAGAAGACCCTGGCCGGGGATCCCGGCGAGGGAACTCCGACGGTCAAGTCAGTAGACGACGAGAAGGAACAGACTCTCCAGACGGACCCCCGAAAGGGTTCTAGACTGAGAGAGTTTACTAGTGAGAGAGACGCTCTGGGGACCAGAATCTCGGCTGGGCCTCCTTGCCGAGATCACTCCCAGTGATTCCCTCTCGGGATCTCTGGTTTTCACTCTCCGGAGCGAGGCCTTTTGCCGCTGCTTCTCCTTTGTCCCCAGGCTTGTTCGCTTACCTCCGTTGTCCCCAGATTCCTCCCTCTTTATCTCCTTTCGTCGTGCGCTTTTCTTTTCCTCCTGGGAGACTCCCCTCCCCTGTCTTCTTCTCTTTTCCCTTTTCGGTGAAGGGGGGCCAGGCGGCTTTCCGACCTCGTCCGCCGAGCCCAGCAGGGAAAAGGCAAAGACAGAAGAGAAAAAGGGAGGGCGGCGCTGACAAGGCGGCCGGTCAGGCCTCGGGCCCAGCGAGAGCGCTCTCTCTCCCAAGCGCGGGCGCCATCCATCTATAGGGCCTGTTCTGTCAGAACCGTGCCCCTCGGCTGCGGAGCTTGTCGGGCCGATGCAAGTGATGTTCCGCGTGCCGCCGCCCTCCGTACGAGGCACCGTCTGGGATTCGTACAGCCCGAGGGATGACCTCGGGGGCCGCGCCTCTTCCCTGAGACCTTCCCCGTACGGGCGGCCTGACCTCGGCCGAGGTGGACCCGTCTCCGGGGGCCACCTGGCGAAGAGCGAAGGACCAGCCGACCTCGGCCTAGGTGGACCCCTCCTGGGTGGACACCTGGCGAGGTGGCAGGAGGTCGCCTGGCCTCAGCCGAGGTGGACCCGTCTCCGGGAGGCCACCTGGCAAAGGGGCGAAGGAATAGCCGACCTCGGCCTAGGTGGACCCCTCCTGGGTGGACACCTGGCGAGGTGGCAGGAGGTCGCCTGGCCTCGGCCGAGGTGGGCCCGTCTCCGGGAGGCCACCTGGCAAAGGGGCGAAGGAATAGCCGACCTCGGCCTAGGTGGACCCCTCCTGGGTGGACACCTGGCGAGGTGGCAGGAGGTCGCCTGGCCTCGGCCGAGGTGGGCCCGTCTCCGGGAGGCCACCTGGAAATTTGGCGAAGGAACAGCCGACCTCGGCCTAGGTGCCCCCCTCCTGGACGGACACCTGGCGAGGTGGCAGGAGGGCGCCTGGACTCGGCCGACCTCACTTGGGCGGATCTCTCCGGGCTTGGGCGCCATCGAGTTGGTAGAGGAGCTCCGATCCGAGCTCGACCTCGGCGGGGGGAGTTTGCCTTAGAAAATTACCGGGTGCTGTAGTCTTGTCGAACCTGGTCTTGAAGACGTGGCGCTGACTCGGCCGAAGAAGCCTCCACGTGGCTCGATCGTATTTGGCGGTACCTGAGCCTGGCCACGTCACTGTCACGGCTGTAACACCGTGAATGAGAGGTCAGGGTCTTCTCATTTATCTCCGATCTACTGGCCAGCATCTTGGTGATGTTAGGTTGACGTACTCATTATTAGGTGAAGAGAGGCTGCACGAATTTGAGCGCCTTGTATCGAATATTACCTGACAGGATGGAAGCCTGCGGAAGTAGCTACACCAGAATTTATTCCCCATATTTTTTTTTTTTCTATCAAAAAAAAAAAAATTTGGCATTTCGATTACCCACACCTGTCTTTGAGCAAATCGGTCTAGACTTCGAAGGCATATATAAATTATAAAACTGAAGCAATGTCAAAATAATTTTACACCCAACAGTTCATGTTACTAAGCACATTTTTCAACGGCCCATTGAGCATGACATGCCAAGCTTGCAGCATTTTTCCCATGACTTTTTTACTCAAGTTATTCTCTGCTGTGGGAAATCCAATGGAGTAACAGGATAAGCCCATAGGATTTTTTTTAAAATAATATTTTTAAAAATCAAAATATCCAAGTACCGTAGTTTGAAATAATTTTACCAAATTACGGTACTTTTGACCACGTGGATTTTTTTTTTTTTCCCCATTCGACCTGAACAAGACACCGGCTGTGCCTACATCTTTGAACCGAAAGAAAAAAAAAAAAAAAAAACCCGTAGAACCATCAGAATAAAAATAAATAAATAAAATAAAACCTTGAAGATGCAAGTGATGCTTGTGTCTTCAAAACAAATATATAAAAAAAAAAGTTAATTCGAAGACACAGATAGAACCTGCACCTTCTAAATCAATCAAAAAAATAAAAAATAGTTAAATCTTCTAAACAGATCAAATAAAAAAATATAATATAAATTTTTTAATAATATTTTTTAAAAAAATATTTAAAGATGGAGATAGATCCCGTGTTTGATTTTTTTAAAATAAAATTTTTTTAAAAAAAATTTACCGTGGTACGGTCAAAATAAATTTACTGAACTACTGTAGCTCAATAAACATGACAACCACACCCACATCTTTAAATTTTAATATAATAATATTAAGAAATATAATAAAACTTAAAATAATATAATAAAATATTTAATATTTTTAAAATAATATAATAAAATTAAAAATATTTAAAATAATATAATAAAATTATAATTGTTGCCGCCTACACCGTCGTAGCCTGTAGCTGGAAGATAACCTCGGACGCCGACATCGTCGCTCGGGAGCAGACTCACGCGCCCGGACCTGCAAAACAGAGGAAACACGAGCCGGGGATCCCGATGGGAGCACTCCGACGATCAAGTCAGTGACAATCTAAGAAAACAGATCCTCCCCTGTGGGCTCCTTTGCTCGGACTCCACACTTGGAGGAGGAGATTGGTTTGAGAGAGAAAATAGAGCGAGGGTCGTAGCGACGGAGGAGGGCTCGAGCTGTGTGGTTGTGTCTGTCAAAACCCTTCCGACGGGTCTCCGGTAGCCCAGAGCACTCGGCCTCTCGGTCCCCCTCCTCTATGCTGCCCCTTCGCTCGTTTTTCTTGAGTTAGTCTTGCTTACCTCCTGTTTAGGACCTTTGGAGAATCCTTTTAGACCAGGATCCCTCCTAGCGGCTTATCTCGGGATCTTCCCCTCTACAGGCACCGGAAGGTCAACATCTGGCAGTGCTCTGTGCCGTGCATACAAGCACCTTCCTTATTCATGATAAAGAGTTATGTTGCCAGCTCTGACCTCTCTCCTGGTCGCTCCACTTTGAAAAATTTGGCAGAGCCTCGATTGGGGGACAGCCGCCCCCTGGATTTGAATCTTCCGGGACGATTTTCTCTTTCAGGTGGTGTAGACATCAGTTGGGAGTGCAGCGCCTTGGTTAGGGCACCTTTTCCTATCTGGTTTAAGCAGCAGCGGGAGTGATTATAGCATCCCGAGGGTGCTCCTCCATGGTCCTTGAGCGGCGGTTCGCTACCTAAAGGGGGTGGCGCCACGGACTTGGACTTCCAGTTGCTGGACCTCTTGCCTAAAGAGAGCTTGGCCTGAGGAGAGCAAGAGCTCGACTTCGGTCGAGGTGGACTCGACCTCGAGGGAGCCATTTGGACGAAGGAGCTTGAGAAAAGAGTCTGACATGGCGACTTCTGCCCATGTAGCATCTGGCTGCATCTAACAGGGACTCCACGTCAGCAATCCCATCACATCAATAATATATAAAATATTTAAAATAATATAATAAAATTAAAATTTTAAAAAATAACTAAAAGAAGCTGCATGTAAAATGAAGCTGCAGGCTGCACATGCGACTTCATCTTATTCTTGCACCTTAATTTTTAAAATAAAAAATTAAAAAATTGAAACATTCCAATAATCAGATTGGTGATCAAACTAGTGGCGGATCGGTGGTTGGATTAGCGACTGGATTGGATCGGCGATTAGATACGGTCGCCATTCCGATCGCCAGTCCGATCACCAATCTATCGTCGGTCCGATCACAGGCCCGGCCACCGGTCCGATCACAGACCCGGCCACCGGTCCGATAAGGGGTTCGGCAGTCGGTTTGATCGCCGATTCGGCAACCAATTCGATCGTCGGTCCTGCCACCGGTCCGGTCGCTGGTCCTGCCAGGAATCCAGCCACCGGTCCGATAGCCGGTCCTGGCACCGGTCCGGTCGTTGGTCTAGTAGCCGGTCCTGCCACCGGTCCGACCATCGGTCCAACCAGGGGTTTGACCGTCAATCTTGCCACCAGTGGCAGGACCGGCGGCCGGACCGGTGGCAGGACCGGCGGCAGGACCGGCGGCCAGATCGGTGGCAGGACCGACGACCGGACCGGTGGCAGGACCGGCGACCGGACCGGTGGCAGGACCGGCGACCGGATTGGCAGCCGGTCTGGCCACCGAACAGGACCGGCGTCGGACCGGTGGCAGGACCGGCGACTAAATTAGTGGCCGATGTCGGACCGGTGGCAGGACCGGGGACAAGATTGGTGGTAGGACCGGCGGCAAGATTGATGGCTGGACCGATGGCCGGATTCCTGATCGGACCAGTGGCAGGACCGGTGGCAGGACCTACCAGTCAGCCGGAATGGTGGCAGCACCTGCGGCCGGACTGGTGGCAGGACCGGTGGCCAGCCGGGTGACCGGACTTGCAGCCGGAATGGCGACCGGATCCGATCGCCGATCCAATATAGTCGCCAATCTAGCCACCGATCCGATTGCCGGTCCGGGCTCCGATCCGACCACTGATCCAATTACCAAAATGTAACAATTTTTTAATTTTTTAATTTATTTTTTATTTTTTATTTTAAAAATTGAAGTGCAGGAATAAAATGAAGTCACAAGTGCAGCCTGCGGCTTCACTTTACATGCAGCTTCTTTTAATTTTTAAGTTTTTAATTTTATTATATTATTTTAAATATTATAATTTTATTATGTTATTTTAAATATTTTTAATTTTATTATATTATTTTAAATATATTAAATATATAAAATATTTTATTATATTATTTTAAGTTTTATTATATTTTTTTAATATTATTATATTAAAATTTAAAGATGCGGGTGTGGCTGTCATGTTTACCGAGCTATGGTAGTTCAATAAATTTATTTTGACCAATACTACTTCGGTAAATTTTTTTAGAAAAGATATTATTTCAATGATGACGTGGTCGGTCTCAGATCCCGTCGGGCATGATTTGAGCCATGTGGAGGTTTTCGGCCGAGTCAGCTGCGGCTCCCACACGTCCGAAGTCGAGCTCGGCCTGGGCTCCCCCGCTCCTTCGCCAGGTGGCCCCCGAGAGACCACGGGACCGAGCGTCCCTCGGCCGAAGGGGCCGAGCTGTCCACTCGCCAGGTGGCCGGCACCCGCCAGGTGTCCACCTCGGCCGAAGCCGAGCATCCTTCTGCCGCCCCGCCAGGTGTCCACCCGGCCAAGGTCGGCTGCTCCCCCGCCCCCTCACCAGGTGGCACCCTGAGACGGTCCCACCTCGGCCGAGGTCGAGCCGGGCCCCTCCGCTCCTTCGCCAGGTGGCCCTCGGAGATGGGACCACCTCGGCCGAAGCCGAGCGTCCTTCTGCCGCCCCGCCAGGTGTCCACCCAGGAGGGGTCCACCTCGGCCAAGGTCGGCTGCTCCCCCGCTCCCTAGCCAGGTGGCACCCTGAGACGGTCCCACCTCGGCCGAGGTCGAGCCGGGCCCCTTCGCTCCTTCGCCAGGTGGCCCCCGGAGACGGGACCACCTCGACCGAAGCCGAGCGTCCTTCTGCCGCCCCGCCAGGTGTCCGCCCTGGAGGGGTCCACCTCGGCCAAGGTCGGCTGCTCCCCCGCTCCCTCACTAGGTGGCACCCTGAGACGGTCCCACCTCGGCCGAGGTCGAGCCGGGCCCCTTCGCTCCTTCGCCAGGTGGCCCCCGGAGACGGGACCACCCCGGCCGAAGTCGAGCGTCCTTCTGCCGCCACGGCAGGTGTCCACCCAGGAGGGGTCCACCTCGGCCAAGGTCAACTACTCCCCCGCTCCCTCGCCAGGTGGCACCCTGAGACGGTCCCACCTCGGCCGAGGTCGAGCCGGGCCCCTTCGCTCCTTCGCCAGGTGGCCCCCGGAGACGGGACCACCTCGGCCGAAGTCGAGCGTCCTTTTGCCGCCCCGCCAGGTGTCCGCCCGGGAGGGGTCCACCTCGGCCGAGGTCAGGAAGCTCGTACAAAGAAGGTCCCAAAGAGCGGAGGCGCAGGCTCCGAGGTTGACCCTCGAGCCGTGCGCACCGCACCCCGAGAAAGGCACCCCGTACGGATGGCGGCGGCACGCAAAACATCACTTACGTCGGCCCGACAGGTTCCGCAGTCGAGAGACGCGGTTCTGACAAAACAGGGCCCGTTAACGGAAAGCGCCGGCACCTGGGAAGGAGAGCGCCCACACTCGGCCCGAGGTCTGGTCGGCCGCCCGGCCAGCGCCCCCCTCCCTTACTCTTTCCCCACTAGGCTCGGCAAACGAGGCCGGACAGCCGTCTGGCCCTCTGAACCAGAAGGGAAAAGAGAAAAGGATGGAGAGAGGGCGACAAGAGCGACAAGGGGAGCCTCCCGGGAGCGGAAAACGAGCAGGTAGCGGGGGGAGATAAAAGGAAGGAGAGAAGAGACGACCAGGTAAGGTGAGACAAGTAAGAAACAGAGGCTGGAAGCTCCGCTCCCAGAGCAAGATCCAAGGTCCTGAGAGGGGATCGCTTGGCGTGAGCTCGGCAAAGGAATCCAGCCGGGTTTCTGGTCTCTCTGGCATCTTTCTTGCTAGTAAATTCTCTGAGTCTGGGACTCCTTAGGGGGCCCGTCCCGGAGAGTCTGTTCCTTCTCGCCGTCTACTAACTTGATCGTCGGAGCTCCCTCGTCGGGATCCCCGGCCAGGGTCTTCTGACCTTGCCTTGCAGGTCTGGTCCAGCCAGGAGGCCCCAGGAGCAGGACAGTCTAGTCGGATCGGCGATTCCGAGGCCACGGGCGCGGCGGCGAGATCGGCAACAGATTGGCGCGCCAGGTAGGGGGGCAGGACAACACCCCTAGTGGGAGCTAGCTTTCTGCAGACAAAGCGCTCTCCGACAATGGTGGTCACTCGTGGGCGCGAGGCGTCCACCAGCCGTGTGGGGAAGGTTCCCTCCCCTCAAGGGGCCCACAGCCAGGAGAGGGAGCTCCCAGCTCCCCCTCCTCTTCCACCACAGCCGACCTCGGCAGACGGGCCCCTCGCGGCCGTCATCCAACAGCTGCAGACCTTGACCTCGGCGGTCCGGCAGCTACAACACCAGCAGCGCTCCCTGGCCACGCAGCCGCAGCCAAGGACCCCCGCGGCTCGGGCCGCGGGGCCGCTTGGGAGCCTGCGCTCCATTCAGGGCAGGCCATCCCACCCGAGGGCAGTCTCCAACCCTCGCGGGAGCCACCAAACTCCCGCGAAAAGAAACTACTCCGGTTCGGCGGATCACGAGAGTCGATCCCCGACCGATGAAGCCGAGACGGCGCATCGCAGCAAGTGATGCCGAGGCGTGACTCTGCGCCGAGACCGATCGGCGCCCCCTTCACCAACGGCCTCGGTGAAAGATTCCACCGACGAGGCCATCAGGCGCCAGGCCGAGAGGCGCCTGGAGGAGCACGAGCGCAAGTTGGCGGAGTTCGCCCGTCGATTTGCCGACCTGCAGAACTCATCCGCGGACCCGGCGGGCTACGACTCCCGTCCCCCCTTCTCTGAAGAAATCCAGGCGGAGCCGATTCCGAACCGGTTCCGCATGCCGCAGGTGGATCCCTACGACGGAACCACCGACCCTCTGGACCATCTGGAGAGCTACAAGGCTCTCATGAGGGTCCAGGGGGCCACCGACGCCCTTTTGTGCATCGCCTTCTCCGCTACCCTCCGGAAGGCCGCTCGAGTCTGGTTCACCCGCCTCGAGCCCGGATCTATTTGCTTCTTCCACCAGTTGGAAGGGAAGTTTGTGGCGCACTTCGACGCTTGTCGGAAGGTGCCGAGGGAGGTGGATAGCCTCTTCTCCATCCGCCAGCAGGACCAGGAGCTGCTCCGAGACTACATCACCCGGTTCAAGACCGCAACCCTAGAAATCTACAGTCTGGACGAGCCCGTCGCCATGCTGGCCTTGAAGCGCGGGCTCAAGACGTCCCGCCTGACCTACTCCCTGGACAAAAAGCCCCCCAGGACGTACTCCGAGCTCCTCCTCCATGCCCATAAGTACATCCGAGCGGAGGAGGCCGACCACACCCGTCGAGAGCTAGACGGGAAGACTCTGAAGAGGCCGTCCCCGAGGGATATTCCAGGAGCTCGGAAGCCCGGGCCATCTGCCGACCCTCGCCCGAATCCGAGGTCAAAGGGCGAGGCCATTCCGGAGCGGAGGTTCACCCCTCTCCTCGCCCCCCGAACAAAAATCCTCATGGAAATTGAGGGCGAGCACTACCTCCGCCGACCTCCTCCTCAGAACCCAAGAGGTACCCGGGACAAAACAAAGTACTGCCAGTTCCACCATGAACACGGCCACGACACAGAGGAGTGTCGCAACCTGAAGCAGGAGATCGAGGAGCTGATCAAGAGGGGCTACCTCAGGAAGTTCGTCAGGAACGAGGTCCCGGCGGAGGGACAGCCGCTCGCGGCCTTACCCCCAGTTCCTGCAATCGACAACCGCCCGACGGAGAAGCCGGTGGGCATGATCTCACTTGGCATCGAGCGGGTGGCAAAGAGAGCCCGGGAGATCGGGAACCCGGAGAATGTACCCCCTTCTGAGAAGGGGAATGAAAATGAGAATGTAAACAATGATGCCGTGGTGGTCGAGATGACCATCGCGAAGCATCCTGTACACCGAATTATGGTAGATAGTGGAAGCTCGGCTGACGTGCTTTTTTACGATGCTTTCACACGAATGAATTTGTCCCATGATCAGCTGAGGCCGGTGCACACCCCCTGGTAGGCTTTACCGAAGACTTGGTGGGGGTCGAAGGGGAGATCACTCTCCCAGTCACCGCTGTATCCCCACCTCGGCAGACGACCGTCCTGATGACGTTTACCATTGTCAAGCTCCCTTCGCCTTACAACGCGATTCTCGGGCGTCCCGGTCTCAACCAACTAGACGCCATGATTTCCATGAAAAGGTTGTTGGTGCAGTTCCCCATGGCTTCCGGGCTCGGGGTGATGAGGGGGACGACCCAGCCAATCCCGCATTGCCTCCAGGCGGTCCCGGGCACCCGGGGCGCGGAGCTCGGCCCCGACGTTGACGACCTCGACCTAAGGGAGAAGGAACCCAGGGGAGGCCCCGTAGAACGCCTGTTGACTTATCCCCTTGGTTCGGACCCGTTGAAGACAGTGCAGGTCGGGGCGCAACTCCCAGAAGAAGAACGGACCCGCCTGCTGGAGTTCCTCCACGCGAACGTGGACGTGTTCGCCTGGTCAGCGGCCGACATGCCGGGCACTCCCCCCGAGGTCATTACGCACAGGCTGAACGTGGATCCGAGCTGCCGCCCGGTCCGCCAGAAGAAGAGGAGCTTCGCTATGGAGAGACAGAGGGCCATCAACGAGGAGGTGGAGAAACTCCTCGCCGCCGGCTTTGTGCGGGAAGTCTAATATCCTAGCTGGCTGGCAAACATGGTCATGGTAAAGAAGAGCAGTGGTAAGTGGAGGATCTGTGTAGACTACATCGACCTCAACCGAGCTTGCCCGAAGGACAGCTTCCCCCTTCCAAAGATTGACCAGCTGGTCGACACCACCTCGGGGCATCGCC
The DNA here is from genome assembly GCA_021397845.1 of Areca catechu. Classification (NCBI taxonomy): domain Eukaryota; kingdom Viridiplantae; phylum Streptophyta; class Magnoliopsida; order Arecales; family Arecaceae; genus Areca; species Areca catechu. The sequence continues at coordinate 198,780,742 of CM038039.1, forward strand.
TCATGTCCTTCATGGACGCCTTCTCCGGATACAACCTGATCCGAATGAACCCGGAGGACGAAGAGCACACCGCCTTCATCACCGACCGTGGAACTTTCTGCTACAGGATGATGCCGTTTGGCCTCAAGAACGCCGGGGCCACGTACCAGCGTCTGGTCAACAGAATCTTCAAAGACCGGATCGGCCGCAACATGCAGGTGTACGTGGACGATATGCTGGTAATGAGCAAGCCCGATTCGGACCACGTGGCTAACCTGGCGGAGACATTCGGCAACCTCCGACGTCATCAGATGAAGCTGAACCCGGCGAAGTGCGCCTTCGGCGTCTTCGCCGAGAAGTTCCTAAGATTCATGGTGACCCAGAGAGGAATTGAAGCCAACCCGGAGAAGGTTCAGGCCATCCTGGACATGGAGCAGCCCGCCTCCAAGAAGCAAGTGCAGCAACTCACCGACCGGGTTGCGGCCCTTAGCCGTTTCATCTCCAGATCGGCAGATCGCTGCCGACCCTTTTTCAAGGTGCTGAGGAAGATGAACGACTTCGCTTGGACCGAGGAGTGCCAGGAGGCCTTTGAAGAGCTGAAGAAGATGCTCACATCGCCGCCACTGCTTTCCCGGCCCGAAGAGGGGGAGGAGCTCATCCTCTACCTGGCGGTCACCCCGGAGGCCGTCAGTTCGATCCTGGTTCGGACCGACGACCAAGGAGTCCAGCGGCCGGTGTACTATACCAGCAAACTTCTCCACGATGCGGAGCTCAGGTATTCTCGGCCCGAGAAGCTCGTTTTTGCGTTAATAGTGTCTGCTCAGCGTCTCAGGTCCTATTTCCAAGCACATCCCATCACCGTCCTGACGGATCAGCCGCTGAAAGCGGTGCTTAGCCGACCCGACACATCGGGGTGATTGGCGAAGTGGGCACTGAAGCTCAGCGAGTTCGACATCGCGTACAGGCCAAGGTTGGCCATGAAAGTGCAGGTGCTAGCCGACTTCTTGGTCGAGTGTGCAGGCTTAGGCAAGGAGCCCGAGGAGGGCCCCTCGCACCAGCAGCTGAAAACGGGCCCCGAGGAGCCTGGAGAGGATGCGTGGATCCTCCACGTAGATGGAGCCTCGAACTCTGGCGGGAGCGGAGCCGGACTCATTCTCGCCAACAGCGGTGAGGTCGTCGCCGAATGCGCGCTCCGTTTTCAGTTCGCCGCGACAAACAAGCAGGCAGAGTACGAGGCACTCCTCACCGGGCTGAGGGTCTCTCGCGAGCTGGGCGTGGCTAACCTCAAAGCCTTCACCGACTCCCAGCTCGTGGCGGGACAGGTCTCCGGAGAATATGCCGTGTACGACCCTCAAATGGCGAAGTACTTGGAGCTTGTCAAAGCGGGCACGGTCGGTTCCCGGCGCTTCAACATCTTCCACATCCCCCACAGGGAGAACGCTCGTGCGGACACTCTTCCCCGGCTGGCGACCCTACCGGACTCAATGCTGGGCCGCGCTCATGTGGAGCGCCTCAAGGCCCCAAGCTACGAGACCCCAGTGGAGGTCCATCAGGTCAGCTGTGAGCCCAACTGGATGGACAAGTACGCCGAATACATAACCGGCGGTACCCTGCCAGAGGACCGTGCAGCGGCCCGCCTCATCAGAAAGAAGGCCGTGCGGTTCGTCCTGATGGATGGGCAACTATATCGAAGATTCTACTCCTACCCCCTCCTTAAATGCCTGGGACCTGCGGAAGCCAGACTCGTGCTCCAGGAGATTCACAATGGCATCTGTGGGAACCACGTGGGGGGCAGAGCGTTAGCCTACAAAGCCCTCCGTCATGGCTACTTTTGGGAGACGATGAAGGAGGACGCCGCCGATTTCGTGAAGAGGTGCGATCGGTGCCAGCGGCACGCCGTGGTGCAACGACAGCCCTCCAATCCAATCTCCCAGCTCTCAGCTCCGTGGCTATTTGCCCAATGGGGAATGGACCTTCTGGGCCCATTCCCACCGGCGTCTGGACAGCGGAAATTCATGATCGTGGCCATCGACTACTTCACGAAGTGGGTCGAGGCCGAACCCTTGGCGCGGATCACCGAAGCAAACGTCGCCAAGTTCTTCTGGAAGTCAATCATTTGCCGCTTCGGCCTTCCCCACACCGTGATCACTGATAACGGGCGCCAGTTCGACTGCCAGGAGTTTGAAGAGTTCTGCGGCAACCTCGGCATCCGGCATTGCTTCACCTCGGTGGCGCATCCTCAGACCAATGAAGAAGCCGAGGTCACGAACAGGACCATTTTGCAGGGCCTCCGCATGCGGCTAGACCAGGCAAGGGAAGGTGGGCAGAGGAGCTCCCCAGTGTCCTTTGGGCCTACCATACCACCCCGAGGACGGCGACCGACGAGACCCCGTTCAACCTCGTCTTCGGAGCCGAAGCGGTCATCCCGATTGAGCTCAGCCTACCCACACTGTATGTGGAGCAATATGATGAGACGGAGAACCCCGCCAGAATGATGCTCAACCTTGACCTTCTTGAAGAGACGAGGGACAAGGCCCGAGTTCGGATGGCGGCGTATAGGCAGCGAGTGGCCAGGTATTACAACTCCCGAGTGCGGCCGAAGTCCTTTCGTCCCGGAGATCTGGTCCTCCGGCGTGCTGAAGCTTCTCAGCCACGAGAGTGCGGGAAGCTCTCACCGAACTGGGAAGGTCCGTACCGGGTAGCAGAAGCCCTCTCCCACGGCGCCTACTACTTGGAGGAATTGGGAGGGGCCAGGTTCCCCCAGACGTGGAACGCCTCGAATCTAAGGATGTATTATCAGTAATGTAAGGTTCCCCACTCCCACAATAAAGTTTCTTTGCTTCAAACGCTCTTTCTCACCTCGTAGGGAAACCGGCGCATGGCTCTGAGTTCGGCATACACGACTGTGGCCGAAGGCCAGAGAAAGTGAGAAGTCCCGGACTTCAGTCTGGAAGGCGGGGCAGAACCCAGTTCGCCCATGCGAGCATGGAGAACAGCTCGGCAAGCCGCGTAAGGCTTGAAAAAGCCTGCTGCCCCGGGGTTCAGTCCGGAAGTCCCGGACTTCGATCTGGAAAGCGGGGCAGAACCTAGTTCGCCCACGCGAGCATGGAGAACAGCTCGGCAAGCCGCGCAAGGCTTGAAAAAGCCTGTGGCCCTGGGGTTCAGTCCGAAAGTCCCGGACTTCGGTCTGGAAGGCGGGGCAGAACCCAGTTCGCCCACGCGAGCACGGAGAACAGCTCGGCAAGCTGCGCAAGGCTTGAAAAAGCCTGCGGCCCCGGGGTTCAGTCCGGAAGTCCCGGACTTCGGTCTGGAAGGCGGGGCAGAACCCAGTTCGCCCACGCGAGCACGAAGGCAAGCCCAAAGAAGGGCCCGCTCAAGGCCTACTCTGCTGCCATCCAGTCCGGAATGCCCCGAACTTTGATCTGAACGCTGGATGGGACCAGGTCCACCCTCATCTCGGCACTCCACTTCAACATCTCAAAAAAAAAAGAGAAGAAGAAAAAATGAAAAAGGAAGGCGAGGTCGAGACATGGCCAAACTAGATCTTCATTGATTCAAGAAAGGGAAGTACAAACAGGGAGTCCCGACAGGCCGGCAGTCCCCAAAAAAAAATAAAAAAGAAAAAGATACACAGTTCAGTTTGGCGCGGTGGCGGGGTCCTCAGCCTGGGTCGCGCGCTCCACATCCTCGCCGTCGGCGACTGCTGGCTCAGGGGGCCGCTCCGGAGCTACGGCCGTGTCGCTCGCCGAGGCCGCAGCTATGATGTCGGCCGCGTCGGAAGCCCTGCTGTCGGGTCCTTGCCTCCTACCTCCGAGCACCACCCCACTGAGGTCGAGCTCAGGGTAGAAGGACCCCACCTTCTCCCGGCACACTTGGAACCCCTTCAGGAAGGAGTCCACAGCGGCCTCCCGGACCTCCGAGATGTACTCGTCGGAGGCCCGGAACCTCGGGACGGCTTCCTGTGCCTCCCGCTTCGCGGCTTCCAGGAGCCCGTTGACGTAGGCACTCCGCTCCTTCGCCGCACTCGCCTCCCGCTTGGCCTCCTCCAGCTGGAGCTCCAGCCACTGAGAATGGGCCTAGAGGCGAGCCCTCTCGGCCGCGTCCTCCTCCGCGCGACGCTGGTGGGAGATCCTCTCCTTGGACAGAGAGGACTCCAGGTCCTTGACGCGCTCCTCGGCGCGTGCCAGGTCCGCCTGGAGGGCCTGGTTGTTCGCTCGCAGCTCGACCCCCTTCTCCATGAGGTCTTTGACGTCGACCGCGAGATTGCCGAGCTTCTCTTCCTTCTCGGCATCCTTCTTCGCGTACCGTGCGAGGAAGTTCCTCAGTAGGAGCACGTCGTTCCCAATCTGCACAGCAAAAAGGATCGGGATAGTAGAAAGGCTAACCGAAGTCACAAAGGACAGAAAATTCTGAGTTCGGACTTACCGTGAAGAGCTGCGGGAGGATCCCGAGCAGGGCGTCGGCATAGTCCCTGCCGCCTCGAGATCGACGGTCCCGGGAGGTGGAGGCGTACTCCATCACTTTCTCCGCGAGCCCCTTGTCGTGGATTACCGAGCACCGGTTGGTGATCACCGGCGGTGGAGCCATCAGGTCGGCTGCGACGGCGACTGACCCTCCAGGAGGAACCACCGTCGACGGGGCGACTGAGGTCGCGGGTGGCGCCGTCGGCTCCGCGGCAATGATGGGGCCGGTGCGGGGCGGAACTGCTAACGGTGGGGCCCACTCATCGGCAGCACCGCCGAGTCTGACGGCTGGAGCATCGATGGCCCCGCCCCAAGGCAGCCTGGGCGGGGGAGCAGCAGCCACCGGGCTGGGTACGGTCGCCGGCACGACCTCCTGGCTCACCTCGGTGCGAGCCCTCTTCGCCGCAGGTTCATCCACCTCGACGACGTCCCTCTGGGCCGCGCCCTCCAGGAGGTTCTCCAACGAGAATTTCATGCCTGCAATACAAAGGAAAAAGAGGTCAGTCAGCTCGACTAAAAAAGAGGAAGAATACAGAGGTCAGGGGAAGACTGAGTCTCACCCGGCTCGCGGATGGGACTGATCCCAGCCTCAAACAAGTTCTGCTCCGAGAGCAGAACCTCGAGCGCCGGGACCACATCTCTCAGGAGCTGGGAGTAGGCCTCTTGGTCTGCCGACTCAACCTGGGAGTTCCGGTTCGGAGACCGATCTGGTTCGCTCCAGGCCCAGTCAACGTCCTCGACCGAGGCAAAAAAGAACCAGTTCTTCCAGCCCTTGATGGAAGAAGGGAGGTCGAACCGGAGACACCTTGGCCGGGACGAGATGTACCACCAGCCGTCATCAGTGGAGTACCTCTTCAGGATAAACAGAGCCCTGAAGAGGGAGAAACGGGCAACAAACCCATGGTAGTAACAAAAAACAATGAAAGAGAAGATGACCCGGATGGCATTGGGAGCCAACTGGGCCGGGACTAGATGGAAGTGGCTAAGGAAGGAAAGGAAAAAGGGATGCAGAGGAAACCGAAGACCCCCGAGAAGGAAGTCCTCGTAGAAGGCTATGCGGTCGGGGCCACTCATGGTGACGCGATCCCCGGGCCGCGGAACAAACAGAAGGATTGACCCCGGGATGCCATAGACCTCCCGGAGCAAAGAAAGGTCGCCTTCGGTCATTGTGGAAGTATGACCGGAGGGAATGGCAGAAAGAGGAGTCGGAGGAGGAAGGGAAGAAAGTGGAAGAGCAGAAGCGACGGGAGGAGACCTGACACCCCTGGGGATGCCAATAGTGATACCCCCAGGTTGCAGTCGCCTGCGGGTCTCCTCCAGGATCACTTCCTCCTCCGAGGAGGAAGAAGATGGAGTCCTCGGCCGGGACGGACCGGCCTCGTCCGGATTGGAGGAAACATGGCGATGGCGCGCCATGACAAAGAAGAAAGCGAGAAAAATTCACCGGAAGAGAAGAGGAGGACAAAGAAGAAAATGAGGGCACTCACCGAAAATGCACTGTGCGAATGCGGGGCAGTGAAAATTAGTCTGCAGCAAACTGCCCACGGAGAAAGGAAAAAGGCCTCATTCCGGAAAGTCACCTCCTTTTCAAACTCAATCGACAGCCACCGTACCCGTCATTCCGCTCCGGGCCATTGGATGATCGCCGCGTGGACGCATGCCCGACACCGACGCCTCGTTAGCAGGGAAACGGCTTCTGCTTCGAAGCGACGCATTTATTGCGGGCGAATAGGCGACGCGTGGCGGCCTCCTATAGGGCTTCGGGCGCACCAAGAAACGGCGACGAGGATCGTGGCAATTATGGTGCAAGATCTTCGCCTCCCCACGTCATATCCGCATTTAATCCCAACGTTCCGTTCCACGACGCCCCAACGGAACGTTGGATTGGGGGGCAACTGTTACGGCCGTAATGATGACGTGGTCGGTCTCAAATCCCGTCGGGCATGATTCGAGCCATGTGGAGGTTTTCGGTCGAGTCAGCTGCGGCTCCCACACGCCCGAAGTCGAGCTCGGCCCGGGCTCCTCCGCTCCTTCGCCAGGTGACCCCCGGAGACGGGACCACCTCGGCCGAAGCCGAGCGTCCTTCTGCCGCCCCGTCAGGTGTCCACCCAGGAGGGGTCCACCTCGGCCAAGATCGGCTGCTCCCCCGCTCCCTCGCCAAGTGGCACCCTGAGACGGTCCCACCTCGACCGAGGTCGAGCCGGGCCCCTTCGCTCCTTCGCCAGGTGGCCCCCGGAGACGGGACCACCTCGGCCGAAGCCGAGCGTCCTTCTGCCGCCCTGCCAGGTGTCCACCCAGGAGGGGTCCACCTCGGCCAAGGTCGGCTGCTCCCCCGCTCCCTCGCCAGGTGGCACCCTGAGACGGTCCCACCTCGGCCGAGGTCGAGCCGGGCCCCTCCGCTCCTTCGCCAGGTGGCCCCCGGAGACGGGACCACCTCGGTCGAAGCCGAGCGTCCTTCTGCCGCCCCGCCAGGTGTCCACCCAGGAGAGGTCCACCTCGGCCAAGGTCGGCTGCTCCCCCGCTCCCTCGCCAGGTGGCACCCTGAGACGGTCCCACCTCGGTCGAGGTCGAGCCGGGCCCCTTCTCTCCTTCGCCAGGTGGCCCCCGGAGACGGGACCACCACGGCCGAAGCCGAGCGTCCTTCTGCCGCCCCGCCAGGTGTCCGCCCAGGAGGGGTCCACCTCGACCAAGGTCGGCTGCTCCCCCGCTCCCTCGCCAGGTGGCACCCTGAGACAATCCCACCTCGGCCGAGGTCGAGCCGGGCCCCTTCGCTCCTTCGCCAGGTGGCCCCCGGAGACGGGACCACCCCGGCCGAAGCCGAGCGTCCTTCTGCCGCCCCGCCAGGTGTCCGCTCAGGAGGGGTCCATCTCGGCCAAGGTCAGCTGCTCCCCCACTCCCTCGCCAGGTGGCACCCTGAGACGGTCCCACCTCGGCCAAGGTCGAGCTGGGCCCCTTCGCTCCTTCGCCAGGTGGCCCCCGGAGACAGGACCACCCCGGCCAAAGCCGAGCGTCCTTCTGCCGCCCCGCCAGGTGTCCACCCAGGAGGGGTCCACCTCGGCCGAGGTCGAGCCGGGCCCCTTCGCTCCTTCGCCAGGTGGCCCCCGGAGACGGGACCACCTCGGCCGAAGCCGAGCGTCCATCTGCCATCCCGCCAGGTGTCTTCCCGGAAGGGGTCCACCTCGGCCGAGGTCAGGAAGCTCGTACAGAGAAGGTCCCAAAGAGCGTAGGCGCAGGCTCCGAGGTTGACCCTCGAGTCGTGCGCACCGCACCCCGAGAAAGGCGCCCTGTACGGATGGCGGCGGCACGCGAAACATCACTTACGTCGGCCCGACAGGTTCCGCAATCGAGAGACGCGGTTCTAACAAAACAGGGCCCGTTAACGGACTGCGCCGGCACCTGGGAAGGAGAGCGCCCACACTCGGCCCGAGGTCTAGTCGACCGCCCGGCTAGTGCCCCCCTCCCTTACTCTTTCCCCACTAGGCTCGGCAAACGAGGCTGGAAAGCCGTCTGGCCCTCTGAACCAGAAGGGAAAAGAGAAAAGGACGGAGGGAGGGCGACGAGAGCGACAAGGGGAGCCTCCCGAGAGCGGAAAACGAGTAGGCAGCTGGGGGAGATAAAAGGAAGGAGAGAAGAGACGACCAGGTAAGGTGAGACAAGTAAGAAACAGAGGCTGGAAGCTCCGCTCCCAGAGCAAGATCCAAGGTCCCGAGAGGGGATCGCTTGGCGTGAGCTCGGCAAAGGAATCCAGCCGGGTTTCTGGTCTCTCTGACATCTTTCTTGCTAGTAAATTCTCTGAGTCTGGAACTCCTTCGGGGGCGCGTCCCGGAGAGTCTGTTCCCTCTCGCCGTCTACTAACTTGATCGTCAGAGCTCCCTCGCCGGGATCCCCGGTCAGGGTCTTCTGATCTTGCCTTGCAGGTCCGGTCCAGCCAGGAAGCTCCAGGAACAGAACGGTCTAGTCAGATCGACGATTCCGAGGCCATGGACGCGGCGACGAGATCGGCAACAAAGTGCATCAAAAACGGGGATGATTCCATGACTATGGCTCTTCATGTGTCATCATGGGATATTGCACATATATTCCTGAACTGCCATTTGATGGGAAACGATACAGGTGACACTTTTTCTGCCGACATTAGAAGTTGCAGGCAAATAGTGTACCTTATGGAAAGAAGAAAAATTAACCAACATTTATGCCGAGATATGGTAACTTTCACAACATGATACAGGCAATGGCCTTCAAAGACAAGGCTTTCCAGATAGATCTTTTGCTAATAAAAACCTTAAAAAGAGCTGCTGCTCTAATGCATGCGGTTGTCATGAGCTTAAAAATTGTCAACGCATGCAGGTTGGCATATCATAGCAGTTCAACCATTTGGCTTTTGCAAGGGCAGCTGGGGGTGCAAACAAGCCAAGTTGCTCATAAGCCACTCGAATTCAACTTGAGTCGATTAAACTCGAGTTTGAATAACTCGATCAATTTTTTGAACCGAGCTTGGATAATAAAATACTTAACTCAAAAACTCACAAACCTGCTCAAATATTTTTATATTTTATTTATTTAATATTTTAATTTATATAATATATATATTATTATTATTATTATTATTATTATTATTATTATTATTTTTAATTTTAATGTGTTAAGCAGTTAGGTCTAATCACCTAACAGTTGACACTTGATCTCACGTCTAAACCAACCAGACCCGAATTCCCTCAGCCCGGTCCTCTCATCCTCGATCAGTCACGGTCTTCCCTTCCCTCCTGTCTGCTTCCAAATTCCTAATTTTTTCTTGCCGCTCCCAAAAACCCTGCCACCACATCGTCAGCAACCTTGCCACCTCGCCTCTCCCTTCTCTCCAAAGCCTGGTTGCTTTCATCGCCTCTATTTTCAACACCCCAATTGCCTCACCATCGATCAACCACCAATGTCACCTCTCCCTTCTCTCAAACCCCTTCTTTGGGCTACTGCTCGGTGCTCACTCAAAGCCCCTCTCGTCCCCTTCTTGAGTAACCCCTCCAAGGCTTCTACCTTGGACACCGCTTCCTCTTCTGCCACCTCCTCCTTCTATTCCATCTTCAATAACCTTCCTCTCGTCTCGGCTCTCGTTTCCTTCATTGTCACCTAGGCCACCAGGCTCTCGTTGCCTTCGTTGTTACCTAGGCCACCAGGCTCCTCACGACATGTATGCCCTTTTTTGGATGAAAAATTTCTCTTTCCGTAGTGCCTTTTTAACCAAGCAATCATGGGAATTGGCCCAAGATCTCCGAATCGTGTTCGATTGAAGCTTAATTTCTTGAATCTTTGCTCGTATTTTGCCACCGTGGAACTTGGGGATTTGTTTTTAAGAAAACTTGCATCCAGTTGTAGATCACGTATTTCTTATTTGTAGGAGAGAGATCTAGAGAGCAAAGTAAAATTACTTTGTTGATCTTTGTATTGCCTTCGCATCTCGATAATGTTTCTCGAAAGAAAAATTGGATTTTATAGGCTGGTTGGGAGTCCGGGAAAGAAGAAGAAAAAAAAAAAATAGCCTGGAGCGAAAAAAGAAAGAAAGGAAATTTATTTCTCCGCTCCTGATTGGAAGTTTAATCAAAGAAAAGGAATAATTTTTTCTCTTTTTAGTCGATAGTTAAAAAAAAAAAAAAAAAAGAAAAGAAATGATACAACTTTATTTTATTTTCAAAGAGGTAAGATGGAAATTATAAAAAAATTTGCTTAACTCTAAATCATTTCTCTTCGATTCCATTCAATTTGGAGGGAAAAAAAAAAAAAAAAATTTAAGAGGATTTGTTTACGCTCATTTTCTTTCTTTTTCCTTTCTTTTCTTTTCTAAAAAAAACTCCAAACTACGTAAAAGGATTAACATTCTTCCTTATTCTTTTCTTTTTTTTTTTTCTTCTTTGCATCACTAATAGCTGATTAATAATAAGCTAATTTTGCTGAGTTTAATTTGTTTTTGATCTCCAGGTACGAGGAAAAGCAATGGGAATGTTAACAACTTGTTGGATCTGGTGGGATGTCATCATCCGATTCAGCCACAGTTGCAGCACTTGCTGCAGCTCTAGGTTTCCCAGAGAGCTTTGGCGGTTCTTCATTTGCAACTGCCATGATATTAGCATATGCTGTAAGCCATTTTCTTTTTCTCATCTGGATTTTAAAACTTCACGGGCACCCATGCGGCTTTCTACATGCATATGGCTGATTTTATGGGTTACCATGATTCCATCACATGATATATCCAATTGAAAGGAATATCTAATGGTTGCCATGACATAACTTACCACCGTTTAAGAATTATGTGAACAGTGAAGATTCTGTAACCAGTCCATATTATAATTTAATTAGAGAAGCTTCAATTTTGATTGCTTTTTTTTTTTTTTTTTTTTTTTTTTTTGATACAGACAAACGGTCATCTTAAACGGATACGAGAACTGTTCAAAAAATCAAGAAAAAGAAATCTCCAAAGGATCTCCAGAATGAGTGCACAACAAAAGATGCTTATATTTTTACCATATTTTTAATGATGGGTTTATATTTTTACCATATTTTTAATTACTTAATGAGTAAGCTAAGAATTGAATTCGAGTAATCTCGATTAATATTCGAGCTAAGCTGAGCTTGAGTATCACTTTTTTCTGGCCAAATCCGAGCTTGAAATATCAAAGTTCATTAATCTTAAATTATGTTTTGAATCCGAGTATTTTGAATCAAGTCGAGCTCAAGTCTGTACATACTTGACTTAGCTTGTTTGCACCCTTAATCATATGCATATGCATGTGTATTGTACAGTTATTTGCATGTATCAACAAATGCAATGGTAGCTAAGAACGTAATCGATGGGGATACAGTTTGCAGACTTTCTTCATATTTTCTCTTTCGCCAGAACAAGCACTGCATTTGAAAATCAACAATGAAGATCCACCGCATACTTATATATCATGTGAACATGCAAAGGAACTATATTTAGCATTTGAAAATCAAATGCATGCTATATACGATAACTGCAGCACCTATATTCATGCAAACTCTAATTTAAGAAAAAATTTCATTGGATATTAAGTTTATGGACATGCTTGCATGGTACCAGTGTAACTATATTTAGCTCAACTGTAACAGCTTGTTGTAAAGTTTTGAGCTCATGAAATTAGATACTGACGCTGAATCACATATAACTTCCAGATGTATAAATTCAGCATGAACATGTTCCTGAATACAAACCTAAAACCAAGAAGCTGCAACATGGCCCTTGTGCTAACTAGCATGAAAATAATTACCTCAGATGTATGTATATACTTCGAAACCACAAAAAAGTTTCATTTCTCATGAGCACATTGCCCCTTTACATAACTTTTCGACAGATTGTTGTTTCGTAGGCTTAATACCACTCATGTCATGGTAGTAGAATTTGCAAAGTTAGCAAAACATGATGTTAAGTAGGGATCATAAACCAGGTATTCATCAAAATTCCCACCAGCCCTATCAGTAGCTTTCTACCAATTCCAAGGGTTACACATTGGTTCTTACATGGTTGTTTATGTTTTTATATACGAGTGGATGATGATATGCTTTGAAGACAAAATAAAATACCTACTGTTGTCAATGAACAAAAGCTAGACCCCGCACTCCTGGATTTTCCAACTGCCAAATGATTTATCAATATGTCTATCTCCACTAGATTGCAGTTAGTGCCAATAAGACTGCAAAAAATAAGTATGATAGTTAGAGTTTGAACAAAACATCTGAGCTTTGAAAGCAGACAATTAACTAAGGTCAAGCTTTGAAAGTAGGCAATGTTGACAATTACCTAAGGTCAAGCTTGCATTCAGATTTGCCATAGATATTAAATCATAATCCAATTGATGACATATGCAATCCTAATTTGAAAGATTAAAATGGATAAAAAATTGGTGGGCCTCTGGAAGCTAAATAAAGGTCCTTTCCTTCCCATCCAAGCAAAAAAACGAATTTTCAAAAAAGAAATATGAGAAATTCCTTTATTTAAGAAACCACTTAATTATTCAACATGCAAATGCACAAATGTAATGCTCATTCAAGAAGATAATTAAAGTTCAACAACTGTGATTTGTTGTATGTTTTGTTAACTTTTTAATCCAAACAAAAAGTAAGAAGTTGCAAAGTTCATGGGAGATATTGTACCAGAAACAAGACTTTAAAAAGTTCAATATTTTCTTTATTTGAGGGAAGCAGTGAAAATCGAAAAATCATTTTAAGCTGAGCCTAAATGGAGAATCCATCCAAAGATAAATGTGTGTATATAGTAAAACATCACAAATCATTACAGAAAAAGGTTTGAACCTACAAAAGTGACTTCAGGCCCTTGGGTGATGCTCTCTGAGACATCATACAGAATCACTCACGTGTGGCACCACAACTTGCACCACAATTTACATCTTGTGTGGTAGACATGCATTGATTATTTTCAAAACCAGTGGGGGAAAAAACAATTAGATCCTTTTCATATATTTATAGATGACATCATTTGCATTTTGGAATTAGATTACTAATTTTGCAATGTCAGTTTTTATCCTTGAGTAGGAAGACAATTGAGTACCATAATCTTCTATAATTCTGGTTCTACACTTAGGCCCCAGCTCTCTGTGTGTGTATGTGTGCATGTGTCTGCATGCATGCGGGTGCCTGCACGTGTGAAAACAATGCGTGTGCATGAAAAATAAAAAGCCTCTCATACAGATTTCAACCAGATTTCCATATAAAGCTGATCTATGTAAATTTCCGCAACCCCTCCCCGCCCGCCGCGCGGGGCCGGGGCTAAAAAAGGAAACCTAAAATGGATCTCAGTGATACAAGGCTGACAACAAACCAGGGTGAGTTGGCTCTAAATACAATTTGGTGGGAATAAAGGGCTTTTCTTGAGTTCAGCTCTTTTAAATTTCCTATGCTTAAGCATTGTCTAGTTTTTCCATTTTTGTGCAGCCTGACATATTTCCCATGATGATGGGCCTACTATCATATTTAGTCTTCTAACTGACATTTTTTTTTAAGTTAGTGAACCTATATATTTAAAAATTTTAAAACAGTTATAGTAGGTGAACAATGCACAATATTAATTTGCATATTAACTAGGAAGCTACGAATGTGGGTCCACAATTTTATTCAGTTCAATACGTAAGCTTGTGAGATTGGTAGTATAGATTTCACCAAGCTTACCCCACCTTAGTCTCAGCTCATTTTAATCCTGATCCTAACTCAAGGCTCAAGCTTGGCTTGCGAGATCAGCGTCTGATTGTTACAGCTCAACCTAAGAAACTAAATTACAAGCAAGCTGATATGTCTCTAGCTCATTAGTATCCCTTCCAAGAAACGTTTTCAATAAACACAATACAACTTCCCAACCACCCAATTCATCTGTCCAACTAGCAGTTCTCTTTATTATCCAAAACTAGCAGCAACTAGCTCTTTAGTTTTCATGTTGAGCACTCAATCATTAAAAAGCAATGAATATTAATAAAAGAACTATCTTGAATAGAAGAATTTTAATCTCTAAAAAGAAACCAAGGGAAGAAAGGCAAGGAAAACTCACCTAGTAATAAAACTACAAGAATGACCCAGAAGATAGTTTGATTAGGATGGCCATACTGGATTTGATACTGGGACCTTTGAACCTGTCTTTGAAGAGCTCCAAACCACCCATAGAGCTGCTTATCATAAGATGCATCACCATAACTACTTAGGCAGCTCTTACTTTTCTCATAGAATGCACCAACTCCCTGTATGATGAACCAGACACACGGTAACATTAAACAAAGCAGCCGAATCACAAAAACAATTATATTATTTTGGATGATTAAATATTTTCAGAAAATAATAATTGACAAGAAACTCCTTACTTGACTCAATCGATTGTTTCGTAATGGGATCAATTCTTCTGCTTCATGTTGAACCCCACCTTTCCATTTCCTATAGCCATTTTTACACAATTTCACCTTAGATGTTGATTCTAAAGCCCTTGTTAAGCAAGATAAGCTGGGCATCTTCGGAAGGGGTAAGTTTGACCGTTCATCAAATGACCTCCTAGGAGCATCCTCATTGGAAACTGAAATCTTCCATGCCCCAATATCAGCACTGGCACTCGCTGTCCTTCGGTGCCCTTGCACCTTCTCCTCTTCTTCTTCCCTTCTACCCGACTCATTCAGGAGGAAACAATTCTTCGAACATTCAGCTTCTCCATTAATCCTCAGCTGATTGGCCCCTAATTTGACCTCACCAACAGATGGAACAGTCACCACTTTCTCTAGTTCCCGCAATGGACAGGACAGGAAAAGAGCAAGCTCATCCCTTTCTCCTTCATCCAATTGAACCCAAGTCATAGCCTTCCCCCCTTCACGCGTCAATTCCCTCAAAGAATTCTCCACCAGCAATATCTGATTCCCAATCGCCGCAACGAATTGGCTGTGCCGGGTCCTCGTGTCCTCCCCGGCCGAGCAAGCCTCGTCGCTCGACCTAACAGCCCGATCTAACTCCTCGAGCTGCAAATTATATCCAACAATAATCAAAATCCCTCCTTGATCGGTAATCATTACCAAAAAACACCCTAGAATAAATCAGATCTTAGTTTCAAAATTGCAACTTTGGAAGTCACCTGCCATTTTGCAGTGCCGAGGGCCGTATGAAGCTCCCTAAGGAGCTCGCCAGAGGCGTCTTCACCATTGCCGGTGTCGCTAGAAGCCGCTTTCCTCTCAGCAATCCATCTTCTATACAGGGATTCCATCCTGGACAAGGGAAATCCAGGGAAATGAAACAAAAGATCCTTGGCGACTAGAATTAGAGGAAGAGGAGAAAAAACCACAGAAAATTCGGTACCTGTCGGCGGCTTCCTGGACTTCCTCGGCAGCGGCGAAGAAGGGATCCTTCTCCCACCGATCGAAGCACGTAGCCATCTCGCAAACCAGAGGGTAGAAAGAACGGATTTAGATCTCGGAAGAAATATTTAACCCCAATCCCAAGCCTAGAACTCGGCTTCCAGGCTTATATAATCGAGGGAAAGGGGAAAGGACGCAATCTGTACGTGCTGCTTCGCCGTGTAAGGAGGGAGAAGGCGACGTGGCGCTGCGGTTGCTTGACCGATGGGAGCCACCGAAACAGGGGGCATCTCGCGGCATCCGCGATGTCGACACGAACGAGAAGGCTGTCCTATTTTGACCCTGAAACTGACCGTGAGATATCTTACATCCAAGCAAAACGCATGCGCAACGCACATGAAAAGGAAAGGAAAGGAAATCATGGGAAAAGAAAAAAAAAAGAAAAAAAAAAGAAAGAAAAGAATCTCCAATTTCTTAGATTTCTAGTATTTCATTTTTGTAGATAGATTATTTAGATGTTCTTTCTCCAATTTTCTCAAGGATATTGGCATATTTTTTTTCTAATTTTATCTTGGTAGTAGTGGTTATTGGAAGCCAATGATAAATCTTGTGGTAGAGACATTGGATTTTTTTTTTTCCCCGCATCTTTAGATATTTTTTTTCTCATTTTCAGATGATCTGCACAATATTTTTTTAAATGATATTTTTTATTAAATATTTATGAAATTAGTACCATCCTAAATATATTTATTAATTTAGATATTTTTGAACATGTAGAAAGTATAGGCAGGAGGGGTTTTTAAAATTTACGTGAAGAAATTGTATATTATACTTTTAATTTCTTATTAAAATCATAGGCACATCTCTTCACGTAATTTTCAAAGCCCTTCTTTTCACGTGTTTAAAAGTACTTAGATTGATAAATATATTCAGAATAACATTAGTTTCATAAATATTTAATAAAATTAGATTATTAAAAAATAACTCATCTTCATATATTATTTTTACCCTATTTAGGCTAGGAACTTGGCTTTTGGCCACATCACCATGGATCGAACTCCTAGTCTCTTGCTTAAAAAAAAAAAAAAATAGATATCTTTTGAAAATTTCATATAAGATTTTTAAATTGACATTCAAAATTTACTTAAATTTGTATAGCCTTTAATCTCTATCATAATTAAAATCTTATCTTGGATTTTCTTTTGATTTTTTTTTTTGGAAACATGAGCAAGTTGGAGCTATTGAAAAACACCAAGTTGTTAAATGGAGCAATCAGTTTTTCATTTTTTTGGATAACTATTTTTTTTGGAAATAACTAATTTCTTTAGTAAACATCTTTATCTTATCCCAAAAAAAGGGACAATAATTTTTTTTAAAAAAAATTAATTTATATAAAGAATAAGGAATAAACTTCTCCTTTGGCCCCACAGTTTCACCTCAACATCCACCATACTTTGTTAAGAACATGCTCTACCAAAAGACCTTGTCATTTGTCTTGAAGGAAGATCTTAATAATCATCCAAACATATTCTAAATATATATTGTTGCTGTCAGATCACCCTTTCATAGATCATGGTGGTATTGAAGAGTCCTCCAATTCTCTCTGGCATCGAGGGATGCCACTTGTGACAATTCTTGAATGAAGACCTATAAAAAAATCCATGTTGGGATACCGGCAGGGACACTTCGACGATCAAGATAGTATGGGAAGGATGAAGTGGACAACAGTCACCGAATCTCTGAATCCTGGTGACCGTGCAAGTGCAATGGTGAGGAGTATGGGTGTGCGTATGCATACCTCGTCAGATGTCCCTCTTATCTATTTATAATATCGCATGGGACGATGAGAGGCCCTTAAGAAGGTGGTTTTGATAGGAATGATGGACATTGACAAATTGTTAGGATTCTATCCCCTAGGGCTCCTTTCTTTGGCATCTTTTCTATTAGGGCCATCGATTCTGCTAGGATGCTGCCCCTCACGAACTTGCCTGCCTCGACTATCACTGGTACAACTAGAACGGTAGACACTGGATGTTAGGATTCATTCACATATGACTAGCATGCAAAACTGGTTCCAAATCCAATGAAAGCAGAGATCATGCAAAATAATTTTCACAAGCATGCTGATTTAAACTTAAATCATAATTCATCTATTTAACTTTTTAATATGCTAGAACAATAATAATATCAGATCTGAAATCTTATAAATTTATAAAATGAATGATCCACTTACGTAGATCACTTAATTCCCTCTTCTAGTACTAGATCTGTCGGGATTCATCAGAGCCTCACAGGTGGTCGGCCTCTGCTGGTATCCACGCGGAGCCTTCCTCATCGAATTACCAAGACCCTCGAACTACTAGATCCTTACAAGTCTTTCTTCAAGCACAGAGATGGGCCTTCTTCTTCTAGTCTAAATCAGAACTCAACAACCTTCTCTTATTTTCTCTTAAGAAATTAAATACCAAAAAATAAAAAAGTATGTTTTTGATATTTTTCATAGAACTCTCGCCTCTTAGTTTTTTATAGAGGCATCATACTCTATTTTTCATGGAGAAGAAAAATTAGGACAAATCTCGAAAAGGATCTATATCAGAATTAATTATGTACAGCCTAGTTTCTGCGCATCATAAAATCCATGAAAAATCCCTAAAAAATATTTTTTAAAATCTAGATAGAATTAATTTTTTATTTGATTTAATCAAACTTTAAATCTAGAAAAGAATCAAATTTTATTTAGTAGGAGAGAGAGTCTTAGATGAAAAAGAGGGGTACCAACTTGGTGCCTCCCTGTTCTCACCGCATATGCAAAGAAAAGGCATGCATTTTCATGCCCTCCTCTTGTTTTCTGCATGAGTTAAGAAAGAGACCTGGTCAATTGGATCTCCTAGCTGTTGGTCAATTTGGACTGATTTTTTACTAAGTTTGAAACCCTTTCATACCTGAATTCAACCAAAATCAAAAAATAACTGTTGATCCAATTTTACTAGATCAAAAATTCAAGTCAAACTTGAATTACCAATCCAATTAACTTTAAATAAAGTTAATAATAATTAAATTTGATTTAATTAAGTCAAATAATGAAGAGAAAAACTATTATAATATAGTAAGTACTAAAATTAACAGATGCTAATTTTGACAAATATCAAAATTAGCAGGTGACAAAATTGGTAGTGCCAAAATTAGCAGATATTAAATATATAATTTTTATATAAATTCATGCTCATAGTTAGGTCGACTCCTATTATATGTGATCCCTCAAGTTTTATTCCATCCGGTAGTGTGATATACTACAATATCTATCATAGTATCATCGAAACTCTTTTGATGGAAATAATTTCAGCTCAACCTAAACTTGGATCGTTATGTGATCCCTCAAGTTTTATTCCATCCGGTAGTGTGATATACTACAATATCTATCATAGTATCATCGAAACTCTTTTGATGGAAATAATTTCAACTCAACCTAAACTTGGATCGTTGATCTGAAAACGATCCTAGTGAGCTCTCCAATTCACCAGCGATACCTAGCAGTATGTAGAGGCAATCTAGTAGAATAGAAATGAATCCCTAAGTATAGTTACTATGTGATTAAATTTCTCTATCAAAAATCTTAATAAGATGCAGGTCATGGAAACTTGTCAAATTTTAAGCATCCGTCGTATATCAAACTTAATTAGCTTGAGTCCAATTATGATTTTCATGAAAACTCTTTTTCAATATCACACTATCATGCCATAGATTCAAGACTTAGCCAATTAGGTCACATAGGTTTATCCCTTAACTACTAAAACTAATCGATCCGATACAAGTGAATAACCTACTCCTATAGTGAAGCTACTATAGCCAACAAATACCACAAGATTTTGAATGGCTAGAAACCATAATAATGTGCTGTTAAACCACAACAACTTTACTCTAATTAGCTAAGATATTACAAGTCAAGGAATTACTCACACAACTATAATATTTGAGAAGTCATTGACGAGTGAATAGCATCTATGTGACTTCTTAAACTTGGTCATGCTCAGTGCCATTATCACTTTCAATCACTTGCACTCTTATTCTAATATCTCTTTATCGTAGATTCAAGACTCATTTACCAGAAGCGAGGCAATCGTGTACCAATCTTGATGGATAAATCATCATTTTTATGATGATCCAATGATTGAGAGCTTCTAGGAGTTAATCTATAATGATACATGTCTCAAATTCTTAACTCATGGGAATATGTAGCATTGTCCATTAACTCTATGGATGATTCATAGATACATTAGATATGAATGAAAAGAATAAAGCCTAATTTTATTGATTTCAATGAATTAAGTACAAAATTATATTCTATAAAAGTTATAATATATCATGCCAACTTGGCTTCTAAGTTATACATCTAACACTGGATAGGGACAATCTCACTACATGATGGGGCGCACTTCGCTGTGGATGAGGCAGCAAGTTGGATGCTAAAGAATGGAGTTGAGTGCTGAGAAGCGATCTGCCCGAGAGTGCCCTCGACTGAGAGATGACCCAACCGAGAAGGGGCATGGGCATAACTATGAGTCAGGCCTAAGTGAGTATTCAAGAGGTGCAACACCAGAATTGATTGTTGAAATATTTCTTGATGTTGATGGATGCGATAATTAGTGAGGTCACACTCTAAGATATGTCATGACCGGCTGTCAGAGAAGTCAGGGATGCCGATCGGTGCCAAGCTACTTCTAGGTCTTCCAGGGGTCCATCATCATGATCGATCAGCCGGTGAATATCTCGGGGCCAAGCAGGTAGTTGATATAATAGATACTACCCACTCCTGAATCTAAAATAATACCAAGTTGGTCCGTCAATGCTTATCGCTTCTAGGGGAAGGGAGTAGCTATCCCATTAGCCTCGAAAGTTAGGGTTGTCTTTTAGTCCTCAAGGCATTAATTGATGTCTTGGGAATTGATGATCGGTGCCTTCAGTGTGGTGCATTGATAATATGGGTGAATCATTAGTGTGGCATCTGAAAAGCTACACTGTAACTTGTATCAATTCGCATGAGAACCCCTGACCAACTGCTTTGCTCCACGTGGCCTATTAGCTGCGAACTATAAATGATTCTCATGGAGCTTAAGATATGGAGGTGATCGATCGATTGAGATCTCGAGGCAATCACATTGTACCCGAGTGGGGTCGTGCCATGCATTGTGATTCAACAACCTTAGGAATGTTGGGGCCCAATCACAACCGATCAGCATGTGTATAAATAGGGGTCGCTTGCTATAATTGCAAGGGCTTCTGCTTGTAGAGAAGGAAGAGGAGGAAGAGAGGAGATCCATGTCTACACTCCCTGAAGGTTTTCTCAGGTTGGTGAGGATTAGGTGAGGCCCCTATATGTTTTCATTATGCTGGTGAGGATCAGGTGCGGATAGGTGCTCCTTTTTCTTCTTTGTCTATCATTCATAGTTTCTCCTCCTGCTTTCACTCGCCTATCGAGTGAAGGTATCCTTCTGGGTGCTTCTTCTTTATCTTCATTTCTCTTGGTCCGTTCTACATCGCTCAAAGATATCGTGCAGTGATGAGAGTCACTCAGCTAGCAATCCCTCTGGGATGCAAAGGCCCTCAAACGCTTCCTCCCCGGGAGACTAGTTTCATAAGAGCCCATCTAAGGAGATGATCCTAGTTGAGGAAGAAAGCTTAGTGGTGGGGGGGCAGAGTCGATAGAGGAGGAGGGCTCAGGAGAGGAAGAGGAAGTCCTAGTTCCCAAAAAGAAAAAATGGACTGGCTCCTCTTGGGGCTCGATGAGACCCTCGATGGGACCGATGTACAAGATCTCAAATGTTACCGATGATGAGCTCATCGAGTTCAGAGAGACATAGTAGATCCGAGAAGACTTCTATCTTCACGTGCCAAGGCTAGGAGACCAAGTGACCTTCGATCCAGTGGGCTTCTTGGCCATGTATGAGGAGGACCTTCATGTCGGTCTTCATTTTCCATTACATCCTTTCATCCACAATATTCTGCAACAATATGATGTCATTCCTACCCAGCTCAGCCCCTATGCTTTTCAGGTCCTTGCTAGTTTTGTGATTCTCTATCATTTTTGTGAGATTCAGCCTCGAATCTTACTATTCATAGCTTTTTTTTAAATTAAATAAACTTCCTAAGTCAAAAGGTTATTTTTTTTTATCCTCGAAAAAAGAGAAAACTCATAAAACTTCTCGACTCTATCCATCATTAGAAAATCCGGTTCTTCTTTATCTCTTATAGCTGACCTTGGGGGATCTGACAGCGTTGGGGAGGGTTGAGTATTTCTCCTGACCAAAATGATGTGGTGATCGAGTTCGATCAAGAGGACTTCCAAAAGTTCTTCAGTATGGAAGTTCCCAAACTAAGAAAGCTCCTTACCAAACAAAATCTGTATGATGCTGGGTTGAGGCTAGGCAACTCTCTTAGTATGGGTCTGAGTTTCTTTTACTTCCTTGTTTAAGGATTTGGCTGACTTGTGCATTTTTCTATTTTAGCCATGAGGACAATCTCGGCAGATCGGGTTCAGGTACATCTATAGAAGAGGTCGGCCCTAGACGGCATCCATAAGAAGAAGAAGGAGGCCATCGCCAAGAGACAGAAGGTCGAGGGCCCATTTGTCGGGGCCCTGTCCGCCATTGCTAGGGCATTGGCTCTCTGCATCACATTTGTTGCTCCGAGGGTCTTCGAACAAAGAGACAAGGAGGTGGAGATCGTGGCATCCCCAACTGTCATGGCTTTGGTGGTTCCTCCGACAGTCCCTGCCCCTAATGTGCCAACGAGTGCACTGCAAAAAGGCCCTGGCTTCATCCAGGATAAGTGTGACTCCCTTGTCCTCATTGGTGCCAAGGGGAGAAGGCAGTTCCTCGGCTCCGAGAGATGTCGGGGCATCCTTAGTAGTGAGGGGAGCCAAGCTTCGAGGTCTCTTGCATACCGTACTAGTGTTTCCCGAGCTAGAGCTGAGGATGGATGGGTGTACAAGGTCCACGTTGGCAAGGAAGAGTCGGCATTGCATAACTTTTCAATCTCCTACGAACTATCGCAAATAATGGTGCTTCCACGAGACATAGAAAAGCTGAAGTCCCAATCCATAAGTGAGCTGATAAATAGGACCTTCCTGATTACAGCCCAGGTAAGTCCGTTGTGGTCATTACATGTCGGTCAGAAATGTCTTCACTAAATGGCTGACTCTGTTTGTTGTTCTTCCATAGTTCCTCCATAGTTTGACAACCATGTGCATGGTGATCCTCAAGTATGCCGAAACCTGAGGTGCCTAGGAGGCCAAAGTGAAGAAAGCAAAGGATAGGGCTATGAGCACCAAACGGGATCACTTGGAGGCTATTAAGCTGAAAGAGGACATAATCATTCGATTAAAGGAGGGGGAGCTTATAAAAGAACATAGTTGGGTGGCGAATGTGGCAGCACAGTTGGACCACTACAAGGTCCTCTGCAAGCTAGCCGAGAACAGGGCCTAGGCGAACAAGGAGCGGGATCGGTTCACCGAGGAATGGGCTAAGGTTGCTGAAGATCGGGCTAAGGTCACCAAGAATCGGGCCAAGGCTGCTGACGAGATGGCCTCTTCTACTGCTACCCGAGTGGTTGAAGAATATAAAGACTCAAACACCTTTGTGGTTGAGACCACATTGGCTGTGGCGAGCATCTACGTTGTCGGCTTCGATGACTACAAGGCAAAGGTTGCCAAGACTTATCCAAATACGCACCGTACCACGCCCATCGACAGGGTGGAAGAGGAAGATGAATTGATCGAAGAAGGTTAGATGGCCGAGGAGCCAACTGTCAAGGAGGGCGAGACCGATGGAAGCGCAACTGGAGTTTCCAAAAAAGTGGCAGCGGTAATCAAGGCACAGGTGGCCGAGGAAGGGATGGCTCCAATCAAGACTTCTTAGGAAGCGGTCACTCCGACTAAGGTCCCTGAAGAGTCGACCACTGCTCCATAGGCTTAGGAAGATTTTTCTCTACTTTTCTTTTCTTGCTTATGCACCTTGTAGCTTTTCTTTGCTTGGACTTAGAGTCTAATTTTGTAAGGCCTCAGCAAGCTTAGGCCAGAATTTGTACAGACTCCCATAGGCTTTAATGAAAGATCTCTTTTTCCTTTAATGATGTTTTATTGCTTGTGTGTTTCACTTGTGTGAACTTTCCTAAGTGTTCGGTTGGCGGAACTATTGTATTTGGGCAGGTTATCCTCCGATTCCTCAAGCTCAGCTAAATATTTGACTAGCAAGTCGACAAGCGGTAGAGTCCAGATCGCCCATCAGAGGAAGAGTTTGTCGAGCCGGGTTGCTTGCCAAACTCGGAGTCAGACATTCCGACCATGAGACTTTGGATGTTTTACGTAGTGGTTCTTACAGTTGTCGAGGCTAGCCCGAACAACCTTTAAGGCAAGAAAGCATCTCTCAAGGCCTTCTGAGGTGAAAATTCAAGATTTTAGTTGGTGGAGGGCATCGACCGAGCATCTCTGAATCACTCGGTGCCAACCCATGGTATACAAGGGTTGGCTATTTTCTAGGGCCAATAGAGTAGAATTAACTTGTGCTCTAGACAACCAGGCAGCTTTGATCGCCGTGCTCCTCATTTGATGGTGATTCGAGAAATGGTAGGTCTAAAAAATGTGGCATATTTGTTATCTCGATTACTCTTTCGATGGCTAGTAAGCCTAGTCGATGGAAATGCACCACGTGGTGAGGGCAAGCTTGACCATCAGCCGTTTGCACTGGATTATGAGGATAGAATTAAATGAGGCATGACTTCAGTGCAATCGCCTTGCCTCACATGGTATATGCCCCTTGGTTTCCAATTATTGGTGCCAAATTTAGTGGCAGGCATTAACAGTGCGAGATTCGAAATGATCACCTTGGGATCCCAAGCATTCGCTCGATCGATCCAATCTAGCATTGCCATGTGTTGGCATTTGGGTGGCTAGCCTCTATTATAAATAGAGGGCCTTTGCTCACTATCCTCGATGCCCGTCTCCTATCCTTTTCCCTCTTGGTGAGAACCCATTAGGTTAAGCGAAGAGCGGTGATTTCCAGTGAGAGGGGGAGGATGCCGCCAGTGACCGAAACCTTGGGGAGGAAGCAGAGTCCAATAAGGATGAGACAGATGGCACGAGAGTGGCAGAAGGCCCAAGGCATTCTTAAAGATAGAGGGCAAGGGTGCCAAAGGTATCCTTGGAGATAGCTCCTCTTGGAATAGCCACCTCACTAGCAAAATCACCTGGCACTGCTATTCCCAGTGGGACTATGTTGTTAAAATTCTATCACCTGATCATTGACTCTACATAGTGGAATTTTGTTATTGAAGTTCTATCTTCCAATGATTGGGTGCCAACCATGGGCTTCTCACATCGGAGTCATCTTTCTCTGGAGCTGGCATCGGCAAGGAAGATCATCCTTGATCGTGGATCGTAAGAAGGTCAATGGCAATAAAGAATGGATCATTGTATTTTTTCTTTCTTTCTTCTATCCGACCTTTTAAGTGTTCAAGTCCAATCTTGTATCAAGTCTCGAGCATGACTCGACTTTATGTATCTTGGACTTGATCCGACTTTATGTATCTCAGACTTGATCTGACTTTATCTATCTCGGACTTGATCCAACTTTGTGTATCCCTTTCAAATTAATGAAATGAAAATTTCTTCAATAATTTGAGCTTACTTGGATGCCCAGTGTTTGAATGTGACACTTTATCAAGTGCCTTTATTTCCAAACTATTGAAGTGCCGGTCGAGTATTTCCATCCTCCTTTAATCATGAAACTTTGCTAAGTCAACCTCCATCGTCGGCTGGACATTAACCAACTACCAAAAAGCTACCTTTTCAAGGAGTTACCCAAATGGTGGAGGAGAGTCGACCGTCTCATTGGTCGAGTGTGAGCAAATCGAAAAGAGTTATCTTGGCAAGAGTTATCTTTGTAAGGAGTTATCCTGACTGAAGTTATCCAATAGGGGCAGCGAGCTGACCATCTTTTCAATTGGATATAAGTTGACCGGATGAGAGCTTAGCAAGCTCTAGTAGACCTGATGTCAGATTGGGGCACCTTTGGAACCATGGCGAGAGAAAATTCCTTTGTATTTTTTAATGAAGGTGATTACATCATTGGTAGTAATTCGGAAGTTCTCGATGTTTTGAGGTCTAGGGGATGGTTGTCCCCTTTAAGTCCTCTAATCGGTAAGCTCCTCACTAAAGTCTCTTAGTCACTTGGTAGGGTCCTTTCTAGTTGGAAGATAGCTTGCCTTACTCGGTGGGTTTCAATACTTTGGCACACCACAAGATAAGATCTCCTGGGAGCAAGGTCTTTGATTTCACTAGGAAATTATAGTACCGAGCAACTTTCTACCGGTACGCCACCATCTTTAAGTTGGCTTGGTCCCGGGTTTTTTCTAGTAGATCAAGATTGGTCCTTGGTCGATTCGAGTTGGTAGCCTTA
Source organism: Areca catechu (assembly GCA_021397845.1). NCBI lineage: Eukaryota > Viridiplantae > Streptophyta > Magnoliopsida > Arecales > Arecaceae > Areca > Areca catechu. The sequence continues at coordinate 198,806,479 of CM038039.1, forward strand.
TCAAAGCATTCAATTTGCATGGTCGAGAGCCTAATCTCGATAGGAATTATGGCTTCGGTAATGAAGGTCAAGTTGAACAGAGTCTCATTTATCAAGGTCTGCAGAGTTGTGTGGTAGGCCGATAGTACCCTAGGCAGTTCATTTGTGCATTGGCCCTTGGACTTGTCTAATTTGGTCCGAAGCCCTTGAAGAATAGTTCCATTCATGACGTTCACCTCGATGTTCGATTAAGGATGGCTAATAGATGTAAATCAATGCCATATGTGAAGCTTGACACAAATATCTGAAGGCTTGGTTATTGAACTATCGACCATTATCAGTAATAATGGTGTAGAGGAGTTTGTATCTACAGATGATCGATTTCTAGAAAAACTTTTTGACCTTGTCCTCGGTAATGTATACTAATGGCTCGGCTTCTATCTACTTAGTAAAGTAGTCGATCATGATTATAAAAAACTTTCATTGTCCAGGCACTGGGGAAAACAGATTGAGTATGTCCATTCCCTATTGGATGAACAGCTAGGGTGAGGAGAGTTGGACCAGCTAGCTTGCCGGTTGGTGTTAGATGTTGGCGAAGCACTAACACTTGTCACACTTTTAGATAAGCTTTGCTGCATCTTCTTGCATGGTTGGCCAATAGTACTCGTGTCTTACAGCTTTATATGCCAAGGACCTGGCCCCCAGGTGGTTTTTGTAGATTCCTTCGTGGATCTTCCGGAGCACATAATTGGTTTCGGAAGGCCAGAGGCACTTGAGCAACAGGAAGAAGAAGGATTTTGGTGGAGTTGCCCATCCAACAACACATACCTGGAAGCCTTCTATTTAAACTTCTTGCCTTCTGGAGTATCATATAAAATGGTGCCATCGGTCAAGTACTTGAAGAAGCAGTCCATCCAACTCGATTCATGGTCAACCTGTTGGACTATCTTGGCCTCTTCGATGCTTGGTATTTCCAAGTGCTCGACATAGGTTCAGTCAAGGGTATTGTTCACCAAGGTCACAAGTCGAGAGTGGGTGTCAACTCGAATGTTCTCGCACCAAAGGATGTCAAAGATGCGAAGTACTTAAATACCATCGTTAAAGACCATACTTTGTCTAAGTACTTGGCCATCATCGAGTCCTAAGCCTCGTAATCGCCAATTACGTGGCTGGCAACAAGTTGGAAGTCGGTAAAGACCTTCAAGTGGTCCAATCCTTGGCTCTATTCTGACCAGGTCATAAATAAGGATGAAGCTAATGATTACCCTGAAGCCATTTGAGGTGAACTAGATTGAAGTTACCTTATGAAAATCTAAGACGTTCCTAATAAAAGAATGAAGAGGGAACCGAACTCCAGCACTGAATGCATCTTCATAGAAAATGATACATTCAAACAAAGGAGACAGTACCCGGTCATCAGGGCCTGGTACATACAACCTAATCCTATCATAAATGGAGTACTTATCCCTAAGTTTTTTTAAAGTCTGCTTCCTTAATTACAAACTTCTCTTAATCAGGGCCAAAAAAGGCCCTTCTATGGTGTTTAGCAAAGATGCCAGAAGGAACAGATGCTCCTGCCCGACTGGGTTGAGACTTGCTATGGGTTCGGCGGAGCTAACCCTAGAGCTCTTTACCTTTCTAATGGCCTTTTTCACCTTAGGGGTCATGGCTACAAGCAGGAAGATTGAAGGAGAAGGAAAGCTAAAAGTTTCTTACCGTGAAAGATGAAGTCCTGGATCCCTTGAAGCAAATGAAAAGGATCCTGGGGGGAGGTCGCTTGATAACTCACTTGAGAATGAAAGCAAAGGAACTGAAGATGAAAGATCTGGATTAAAGGAAAAGACCCCTACTTATAGTAATATCCAATGGTCAGAATTAAATCACCTCACCATAGGGATTCTAGCCATGTCACTTGATCTCCGGTTAAAAATGTGGGCCACTCCTTTCATGCCACGTGGATTACTTTTATTAGCTGGGGAAGATATCCCATGGATCGAGAAGTCATTGTCTTTTCAAAAACCGTCCACTAACAGTTTAATAATTTCTTGCAAAAAGGCGTGCATGGCATTAAATATCATACAATGGAATGGCGACTCAATTAATTAAATATATTTTCTCACCAAAAGTCAATAAAGACTTATACCCTGAGTTGAGTTAAGTGAATCACTTCGAACTCAAAAATAGGGGACAAGTGTTACTGGATAGATGACCTGTCTGAACTTCCTTTGATCAAGTTATAATCAATTGCTAACAAGTAGAAAAGTGTTCAGCTAGGAGCCAATCTTTTATTATGACACAGAATGCCCAATGATCAGGAGCCGATCTCTTATTAAGATACAAGATACCCGATGGCTAGAAGCCGATCTCTTATTAAGATACAAGATGTCCGATGACCAGAGTCAATCTCTTATTGAGGCACGGAAGAATGACGGCCAAGAGCCGATCCCTTGTTGAGGTATAGAATGCTCGATGGCCAAGGCTTGATCTTTTGTTGAAGCACAAGATGCCTGACGACTAGGAGCCAATCTCTTATTAAGGCATAGAATGCCCACAAGAACCAATCTCTTATTGAGGCATAGAAGGCCTGCGACCAAGAGCCAATTTCTTATTAAGGTACAAAATGATTGACGGCTAGGAGTCGATCTCTCATCAAAGGATAGGATGTTCAACTACTCATCGAACAGGAGCCAGTTGCTTATCTAAACCAGGTTTAGAATTCTATAACTTCATTTAACATCAAGCATATTTTTTGAAGTCTTTAGAGTTGTTACGACAAGATTGGTAAAGTTGTTATCAAGAAAAGTAATAGACTATTCAACTACTTCACAAACTGATCTCTTAATAGCTTAACCGACTTAACAACTTTCTTAATGACATAACTGTCTTATAAACGATTACAGCCGCATAACCAATTCAGCTCTAAATCTCAATAAATAAGGGATCGAGAAAATCTTCAAGGAGACTTATTACACTCTTTTTCTATTTTTTTCCTATTATCCTTCTCTAAGCTTACTTAAGCATCGAAGGGTCCTTCATGAGATACATTTCATCAATTTCTCCAACGAGGATGACTTCTTTTGCAAGCCCAAGTGTTGGTCAAGTCCACCATGGAAGCAATCTCAAAAGCTCCAAGCTATCTCAGCATGTTTAGTTGGTCCAACTTGGAAAGGAGCAGCAACACCCAACTTTGTAGTAGATCCAAAAATGTGTAAGCCCTTCCCATGGCAAGGGAGCTTTTACCATCCAAAATCCACGGATAATGCTATCGAGCACCGGAAGTGCCATGTGGTGAGAGAGGATTGGTGAAAATAACAAGATTTATTGCTACGCACAATGATTTTTTAATATGAAATTGCCAAAGCAGCAATTTTGCACTCAACTAACATTTCATGCATGTAAAGAAAGAAAATGTAGGAGTACAAAATGTTTCTATTTACTAGATTGTCTGTGTGCAGGTTACCTCTCATATTTATTTCAGATGGACTCGAGCTACGCCTGGCATTGTACTGTTTGTTTACTCCATGTTCATGGACCCTCTTTAACCAAAATCGCTATACAAACTAACTCCTTTGACAATTTAATCACTATGCCACATAATATACTTCATCTTTGGATTCTCATTATCTGCCTCAAACTGGATATTGCTTATTTTGTCTTTTATATGTCCCGTGGATTATCTTCGCTATCACCGGTATTACATTATATGGCACGCACACCCGGTTTCTGGTTTCATATATTTCAGAGTCAAGCCATGCCCAGCATTAGATTCATTTTATAGATTATCTTAGGATATTTATGGGGGCTTTCTTATTCTTCTAATACTTGCATATCAGGAGGAAACAAATTATATTTCCTGCTGCCATCATATCATCTTAAGGATATCCAGGTAACTATGCTGCTTTATATATCTCCGGCCTTGTCTCTTATTATTAATAACCCAATTTATCATATATATACTGTTCATTGCTTTTCAATACAACACATCATGCTGTTTTATTCTAGAACCTGTCATCAGTTCAGCAATTGCAAGTCTACAGGTCCAAACAAAGGCATTTCATTTGGTTTTATATTATTCTCGGGTCTTCAGGTTATGTTTCTGCTCTACTATTTAGCCCAAGATTCACTATGCTTTCATGACTGCAATTTCAAATAGAGACTATTTGTTGGGGTATATGTCATGCTTAGGTTCTCAATTTCAGTTACTGTATTTCAATTTTCTGCTTTGAAGGCATTTTGTGAATGTGTACTGAGTTTCAGTACCTGGCATTTAGTGAGAAGAGTAAACTTTGTCTCTTGTAATTCCCGTGGACAGAACATATTTATATTGTTACAATGTACACATTTCTTGGTACACAGTTTCATTTACTGGTACAAAGTTTCATTTTCTGGTACAGAGCTTGCATTTATTTTTGGGTATAAACATATCAACCTTCTGGTACAAAGTTTCAGTTTTTGCTACGTAGTTTCATTCTCTGCTACTGTTTCATTTTCTAGTAAAAAGCTTGCATATATTTTCTGCATTATAGCAGATTATTTTCAGACTATACATTACATGGCACTTATTTTTCTTTGCACATGTTTTTACTTGGAATCAGTCCTTCACTGCTACGTCTACATATACAGAGCTATTCAGCATGTTATTTCAAACTATGTCTACTTAAACAGAGATATTCTTCACTGCTATGTCTACATATTCAAACATATTCAGCCTATGACTATTCGGAATGTGTCTTTACTACTGTTACCTCTACTTATTAAAGAAATATTCTTCACTGTTATGTCTACAAATACAAAGGTGTTCTTCACTGTTACTTATATAAAGAAGTTCTTCACAGGTTTGTCTTACAGAAATTTTTATTCTGTTTTTTATGTATATACTGTATATGTCAAGTTATTTTACTATACAACAGGTCCTGTCTCTTTTTACACTGTATGTATTAAGTATTGTTGTCAGTTTTATTTTCAACGGGACGAGTAGTTCCTTGATGTATGTTATGTTATGGTTCTGTTACCCACCGTTCTTCAGTTTCATATAAGAGCAGGTGCCTGTTTACCAAAAAAAAAAAAAAAAAATTCATGCACGTATAATTTACGCCTTGGAGCATTTTCCCTCAGTAGAAGAATCTCACTTTTTTTAATCAACAAAGGACGATGTTATCTAATGCAGGATTTTTTTTTTAAATAATGTTTTTTAAAAAATTATTTCCCAAGTTGGGGTCATCCCAACTTTATTTTCCAAACTGGGTGTACGGCCTTAAAAAAAATAATGAAATCGAAAGTCCAACCTGTGATTTTTCGTCCATTTTATTAAAATTTAAAATAAACAAATGGAGGAAAAATCGTAGGTTTGACATGCGATTTACTTGTATTTTCTTGAAAAGTTTGGGAAATAAAGTTGGGACCGCCCCAACTTGAAAAATAAATTTTTAAACAATATTATTTTAAAAAAAAATCCATCTAATGCATCCAGGCTATCCTGATTTCACCGTTCCAGGTACAAAGTATAACCTGGTTTCACCGTTCCAGGTACAAAGTTATCTAATCCAAGCAATAGATTTGTCCACTAAAGAGCCAGTTTTGATCACAACAGGTGGTAGCACGATTGGTCAGCACGCGGCTCCATTTTTGTGAATAATCCATTGATCATGGATTCAAGGCATAATTCCTCGGATGACTCGATTAAATTTCAGATTTTCTGGACACACGTGACTAGGAGATGGAACGGCTCTAACTCCGACGTTGTAGTAAGATTAGATTCCCCCTCCCACCACCGTACTTACCGGTTATTGAGAATGGTACACGAAAATGTGTAGCCCGAATCGAACAATCATCTAAAGGGCTCGCGTCATCCCCCCCCCCCGGTAGCTTCTAATTAACCTGTTCTGGTAGACTAATAAATGCTACCGTATGCTAAAATTTGACATAAAATGATCCTATTATTTAGCGGTAATTCAATTTGCCGATTTGTTTAATGATTATTGATAATATCAATTTCAGTTAAGGTCTGGTAGGTTGCAAGAAATTATATGGAAAAGTAAGGGAAAAGAATGTAAAAAAAAAAAAATTCTGTTCCCTCTGCTGTTTGGAATGCAGGAAAATTTGAATACATTTACCTCTCCAGAGAAACGAGAGAATACCACTGATTTGATTCAAAGATCGCATCGGTTCCTCTTGATGAGACATGATAAGTCTTCCATGCCTGAATTCTTACATCAAACTCAAGCTTATACCATCATCAATACTGTTGAGATTCCAGATGAAATGGCTTTCGAGGAAATTCAGGAGTACAATGCCATTGTCATACTTATAAAACAAGACCATACAAAGCAAATCCCAAACAAGTGTTCATGTGCCTAGTCTCAAAAACAGAGTCAACTTTAGGAGTCAAATGGCATTGTTATTTATTCATGTATTTGAGGAAAAAGTTTTCAAAGAATCAGGGTATATATTTGCATGTGCTACGCTTCTTATGCTTGTCCATCAACCACAGAAATACAAAATGCCAGGACGAAGCCTAGATCCCCAGGTAAACAGAGAATTTTATTAACCCCCTTTTTCTTTAGATCATGAGAGGCTAATCGAGGATCAAAACAGTCAAGACTAGATTAGGTACCACCCAAGATAGAGTTCAATAATGACTTTCAGACTATTTTATACTAGAAATCTTACAGCATAAAGGTCTACCTACCACTCAATCAGAAACTGGCCAGGGAAGCCAGTCAAAAAGTCACAGTAATTAAGGTATTGGTGGTGATTAGGGCAAGAAGTGGGCTTCGGGCCGGCCCGATATTGGGCCGGGCTTTGGGCTAGGCTCGAAGAAAATCAGGCCGAATTTGGGCCTGATAACTAAATCCATAAAATTTGTGGGCTTGGCTCGGGCTTATCCATGACCCAGCCCAGGCCAGGCCCGAACAAGCTTGGCCCAAGTTACAACCTTGGTGCTATACATGGTGCTCATGTTTCTTCATAGGAGTTAGAGGCGTTAGAAACCCATTGTGCTTCAAAATCTGATTCAGATATTCTCAAAGTGCACTCTCCTAGCAACCCCATTTGATGGATCAAAATCAGAAAGGCTATGGAACTACTAATGGTCTGCATGTTCAATCATCTGAACCATTCAATGGTGATCTTGCATGTCAAAGTGGTAATGTCATAGCTTTTCAACCTTCTGTTCCATGGCCAAAGGATTCTTTAGGAGCTCCACTCCCAAACAAATTTGCTGAAGACATGACTCCAGGTCGTTGTGGTGATGAAACTCCAAATGATTTAGTTTACGCATCGTCAAGTGATCCTGTTTCTCATCTTCCTCCAGACATAATGTCTCAAAAGGATAACCAAGGATATAGTGTAGCAGATTCTATAGCTCCACTTGTTATAGTTGGTGGCACCGGTCTAAGTCTAAACCTGCATGCTGGTGACAGAACAAAGAGAAGAGCTTCTTCAGATTTATCAACAAACCATTCAAGCATTGATGATGCTGTGGATCTTGTTGATAGTGCCTCTTTCACTGGTTTAAGCAATAAAAGAAAGGTTATAAATGCCAAGTATCCGGTAGATATTACCTTGACACTGTTTTATTGCTTGAGGTATGGCTTGATTAATTATTTATATATTTTTTTTAAAAAAGACTAATGTTGTTGGTTGGGTGATTATTTATTGGTGTTATCAACTGATGGGTTTTGTAGTTGATTGGTGAGTTGGTTTGAGAAATTTTTAGATTGAGTTATTGTGTTTAATGGTGTAAAATGTACTTTCCTCCTTGTTGTCATGTCCATATTGATGAGAAGGCCCATCCTCCTTAAGTTGTCACCGGTCTATGTTATAGTTTGCGTCATTGCAGGCATTTAGCTTAAACTTTGTGTTGAATTTGATGAATAATGGATTTTGGAATTTCATTTTATTAATATTCATATTCTAAATGGATACCATTCGGTGTAAGATGTCATGGTATATCAAGCAACACCAGCGAGAGCTTTGCTACCAAAAACTCCTGATTTCTACTTACTAGCAGGTCTATTTCATCTTGAACCTATTAGACTTTCTAGATGTGTCATCATGGTACCGAACAGAAAGGTATCGTTTATATCTAAGATTGCATGGCCCGAAGCCGGCCCAAATCCAAAGCCAGCCTGAATTAGACCCGAACCCGACCCGGTCGAAGCCAGCTTGAATTGGACTGGCCCGAACGGGCTTTAGTGCGGGCCGGCCTGAATCAAAGCCCGATTGTGCCGGCCCAATCGGGCTCGGGCCGAGTTCAGGCTCGGGCCCGGGCCGAGATTTTTTTAAAATAATCGGGCCGAGACCCGGCCCGAAGCCTGAAATTTTTTTCAGGCCGGGCTTGGTTAGAGGTATAGCCCGGCCCAACCCACTTCCAGCCCTGGTGGGGATTAAATTCACCTGTATCATGATTGCAGTAAAATGATAGCACCACTGCCCATATACCGGTCAAAGGCTAGGAGAAAGACATCCGAACGATGAGGGAAGGACTTGATTAGACCTTAATAATATGTTTTTAAAATCTTTTTGAAAGAAGTGTTACAGCAATCCAAGAAAAAGGGAATCCTAATGGATGTGATATTTGTTACCAAGCTGTTGGGAGCTTAAGTGGGACATGAAAGGGCTTCAGTCAGCTAGTTCGTGCTTATACCCGTGTGGATTTCGTTACAACTCAAATACCATGCAGCAGTCTGAAAGAGTCCTCTAGATGATCAAGTTGTCACTAAAATGGTCAAAAGTATATTTTGCCACAAGAAATTGGTTTGTATTTGGTCCCGCCACAATATGTAAGAACACATACTAAGAATGCTCATACTTCTTCAGAGTTGTCTGACAACCTCATTTAATAAATCCTATCATATATGTTATTTTTGGATAATATAATGTAAACCAATGAGATGAGAACCTGGGTGGATCCCAAATAAAAACAATATATGGAGCATGACTTTGATGGATCAAGGATTCGAAATGTCTCCAGCCCTAGCTAAAGATTACAAAAACAATGAGGCTACAAGTGAATTGAAAGCTGAAGGATGTTCAGCAATATGAACAGAAACTGGTTATAGAAAAAGCTTAAGTCATTGAAGGTAAATTGTAAAATAAAACTGGTTTAACCAAAGGGCCAAAGCCTACTGCTGCTAATTAAAAAATAAGCATGATATCAGGCCTTCTACGGTGGCTTTAGGCATTTGGGCTTTCAATTGCCAACCTGGTTGACACTGTTAGAAAAAAGAAAACTTATAAACCTAAGAAGGCAATAAGACATATGCCTCAGTAATAGTTCAGAAACAAAATTATGCCCAAATCTAATAGATGGCACGTGTTGGTCTCAGTCAAAGTCACGTTTTAATCAGTTGATCAAATAAGCTTCCAAGCATATTTTATCAGACTCTGTTTCTTGAAGTTAAATAGACCAAAACTATTCAGTGCACAGCAGAAGCGCATATTTGATACATGCAGCAAATTCCAGACAGTTAAACATTTGGATTCAAATTAATCATTCAGAATCACATGATGCCTGACAAACAGGGAGGTAATAAGTGTCTAGCTGCCAGTATTTGTGTTTCACACCCTCCCAAACCTCCTCCGCCAAGCAATCTTTAACAGGCAAGGGAATGAATTGTGTAGAATATCCTAGATTTCCAAGTTCTAGTGAAACTAACTGACAGTAAACCACATGGAAAAATGCATTACCACCACAAAGGCCATTGAAGTATGAATAGATTCCTTCAGGTTTTAGTAGCCTAGGGAGATGCTGGTGAAATTGCCTCAAGTCCTCATAGTATTCCCCATAGGTGTCAAAGAATATTCCTGTACAGGCACAAATGTTTCATTAGACTTTCAATTTTCTTTTCTCCCTTTTTTTTTAAACTTCAAAATCAGCAAACACCCATAAGTCATCAAAACATAACTTGAGTGCATCTACAAGGCACTCCATTAGTTAAGTTGTTAAAGAGAAAAAGGTGGCCAATTGCGATTTGATCTCCAAAAGCTGGTGAAGCAATGAGAGGTTAATGCTTGAGAATGATTATGTTAAATAGAACCTGGTACCACAGATATGTTTGCATGCAAATGCTTAAACTAGAAGAGTCTGCAAGTGTTATGAGTTCTTTTGCACATGACTAACATAAGCTAATTCCTTTATTAGATGCCCTAAAAGGGTTCAACATTGTGAATATGATTCCATTATCATGTATCTATCATTTATCTTCTTATCTTCTTTGTTTTTACATCATAAGTTTTTCATTTCTAGGAGGAAAAGATGTTGACTAGCAATGAATGAATTCTTGCACATTATCTCTAGCCTAAATACCTGTGGAGTCAGGAATTCATCCCAATAATAATTTATTGTTAACGGCTTGGTATAACATGATGGTTATCGACCCATTCATTAGCAAACATTTCAAAATTTTATTTCATATTTCTATAGATCATTAACAGTATCACTCTTAAGTTGCGTTTGGTAGCAGGCAATCTATTCAAATTACTGATAATTTAATGAGATTCCACTATATTACTATATTTGGTACGATTTTCTGGATGGCAATCTATCTTATCTAGTAATCTGGATTGCCTTCCAAGAGACAATCTGAATTACTTCTTAAGGGGATGGTAATCCAGATTACCACCTTCTAGGTAATCTAGATTATCAAATTATCCTCCCCTTCTCCATTCTCTTTTATATAATATAATATAAATAATATAATATATTTAATATTTTTTTTAAAAAATAAAATAAAATAATATTTTAATATTTTTAATAATATAATATATTATATTTTATAATATACTATATTATACATTATATTTTATAATATAATATGATAAATATATTATTACATAATATAATACATAATATTATTATATTATATTATATTATATTTTTATTAATATATTATATATTATAATATATTCTATAATATTTGTAATATAATATAAATATTTTATTATTTTTTTATAAATTTAATTTATTTAATTTTATATTATTATATTATTATATTTAACAATATAATATTTATATTGAATATATTATTTAATATATTTAAGTAATATATTAAATATATCATCTATTTAATATATAAGTTTTTATATAAAATTATTTAATATATAAATAAATAGATAAAATATTAAAAAATATATTTTATAAATAAAATATAGATTTGATTTAGGAATATTTTGAAATTTTAATTTTACATCATGCAATTTTACCTGCATGTACCAAATATCGTAATTCACATTACCTGCAATCAATATTACTGGCAATCCATATTACTAGCAATCCACATTACCTTTCGGTTACGTTTGGTGCATTGCCATGTAATCCTAAAATGTAATATGAATTATCAGTAAATTACACGTAACGTGGATTATTGTATTTAGTACATATAAGTAATGTTGCATAATGTAAAATCAAAGTTCCAAAATACTCCTATTTATTAAAATATATTTTTATATTTTATATTAAAAATAAAAAATAAAAAATTATTTTTTATACTAAATAAATGAATATAAAAATTATATTTAAATAGATAACTAAATTTATATATAATATATATATTATAATTATATTTAATATATATAATATTATTGTATAAAAAATATAAATATTATATTATATATTATAAAAGAATGGAAGAATGTGAGGGTAATATTGTTCAAAAGATTACTTGAAAAGTGGTAATCTGGATTACCATCCCTTATGGAGATAATCCAGATTGCCAGGCAATCCAGATTATCAGACATGATAGATTGCCATCTAGAAAAATGTACCAAACACAGTAATGTGATGGAATTTCATTAAATTGTCAGCAATCTAGATAGATTGCCTGCTACCAAACGTAACTTTCAAGATTGCCCGGCAATGCACCAAACACAACCTCAATGAATGACTCCTTTGTAAGATAATAAAAAAAAAAATTGAAGATATATTTTAACTGTTGTAGCGAAGAAATACTTTCAAAGCAAAAATCGACCAAGCATGTAATAAAATGAGTTTCTATAAGAGATATCATTTGTATCTAAATAAAAATAAATTTAAAATATAAACAAGAACCATGAAGAAATCTTCTCACAAAAAATATGCAACGGGCAAGACATGGACAAGAAGGGAAGATAAAAGAGTAAAAAGCACTCTCATCCATGTATTCTTGTGGTGATATTGGGGGATGAGATTTTCTCTTTACAAGATTCAGTAACACGTAGAGTTTTCTTAGATTAGAGGCTACGGAAATACAAGCTTTGGGAAAGGCAAAGAGAGAAGTAGAGATCAATCCCAGTTAAAAAACAAAATTTTAGGGGGGACAGTGCTTCCCCCACTTCGCCCACCCCCCCCAACAAAAAAAAAAAAAAGACACTCTGGCTCCTCAAGTGCTAAATACTTTCCCAATTGTGCTCTAATGACAGATGTGCCTAACAAGCAGAAGTCACATTTTATCTATATCACACTCTGCTCCATTATGACATCTTTATCAACTAATGAATGTTTTTTTTTAATATATAAATATGCTAAAAAAATAGCAAGTTTTATTTATTACTTTGATGTGCTCCTATTGCTGATATAACCTTTTAAAGATTATGGAACAATTTCACATAGAAGAAAAACTTCAATTAGGATCGAAACATTCCAACTTGGGCTGCCAGTTCTTGGGCTTCTACTCTCCCAAAACCTAATGTTTAAAACCATTCAAGGATTAAGAAAAAAAGTGTGTTGTTCCAAGATTTCTGATTAGGAGATCTGAACACCAAGAGTTATGGTAGATTTGTCAAACAAAATTTTAAGCATGAAAGGTCTTTAAACTTGCAGTGTCGGGTAAGTAGTCTTAGAAATATCCAAACCTAAAGTCATCAGTCAATTGAAAGGATTTGTACATTGAGCCAATTGCTTTGCAAAAGCTCTCCTATTTTTCCTGATAAGTATGTGAATGATGATGGTTGTTCATTGTTAGTCATTCAATCACACAAAAAAATGGAAACTATTGATGCATGATCATACAAATTAATCCAAAAGTGAACCATATGAAATCTACTACTTAGTACCATTGTTTTACAAAAGAAGTATTCTTTAAACTAAATGCAAATTAGCAGCTATCTATGTGAACTGCTCAAGAGAGAAGACTACTTGGTCATCTTGCCAAAAATCAAATGTGATCTTTGTTATGCTATCCAGACACTCTTACCTCTTCATTGGAGTTTGGGCTTTCAATGCAGCATGAGAACTACAAATCCTAGGAGCTTCTTTCCCATATTTGCAGATCACTTGCTGACAAATGAGGTGGCAAAAATTCCCTCCCACCATTCAGTCAGGATGAGATCTGATCATTAAATACTCGTCCCATTGTAAGGTAGAGTTGGGTGCTCCCAGCATTACGTAAGGGTGGTGTGGGACTTCCAGGAGAAGGGAGGAGGTTACCAATATGAAATAGCCTCAAGGATGATTGATTATACTGACTAAGCCTATGCTTTTATAGTAGTTCTGGTGAATTTGCTCACACATTCTTGATTATTCGATTCCTCTGTTCCTAGGTACATAATTGTTCAAAACTTCTCTCATGATCCCGAGCATTCGAGAGAATGGAAATTTTGATGTACACAAGGAATTGAACTTATAACCTTTTCATTGCTAAGACATTATAGACTATTCGATTTCTATGTTTCGAGACACATAATTGTTCGAAATCCTTTGCATGATTTCTAAGGTTTGAGAGAATGGAGTTTTCCCATATAAAAAGGAATTGAACTGGTAAGCTCTCCATGGAAATTTTCATGTATAAAAGGAATTGAATTTACAACCATTCCTTCAGGGTGCTCGCTCAAACATTCCAGACTATTCGATTTCTCTGTTTCTAGGCACATAATTGTTCAAACTTTCGCATGATCAAGAAGGTTCGGGAGAACGGAAGTTTATCATATGTAAAAGGAACTGAATTTATAACTTCTTTAAGGGGTGTGCCAGAAGAACTGCGAAAATTTCATCCATTTACATATCATTGTTAGATGTAGTTTGAACGCAAGAAATCATTACTTAGCACGTAAATTAACACAAGACTAATCGTTAACCTGAAAACAAGTTTATATCTATCAAAGCAATAAAACTGAGAGAGAATAAAACTTACCATCGTAAGATCCGAGCTGAGAGAGGACATCTTGCCACCGGCCAAACACGATCTTCACATTCTCTTTATCTCCCCACCCCAGTCGAAGCATCCGGTCATAAACCTCCGGATGAGCTTCCACAATAGTGTGTTCCAGAGGCTTATACCGCTGGATAGCCTCATCCACGAGGCCCATCCCGAACCCTATGTTAAGGACGCGCCCCCCGCCGCCGCTCCCACAGATGGCCCTCGCGTGGGCCTCCATCAGCGGCCTCTCCCACGCCATCATCACCGCCTTGCTGTCCGAATCCATCAGTTTGTCCTCGCTGAAGGCGACCCTCTCCTCCAGATAGTTGGAATCGCCGCCACCATCGCAGTTTTTGCGGTCCGCGCGGGCGATAGTTCCGAGGACGAGTTCGGCCTGAATGGCGGCGTTGAGAAGGGCGTCGAAGGCGTCCTGGTGGGAGTGCTCCATGGCGAGGTCGCCGGCGGAGAGGCCGGAGGGGGATAGGGCGTTCCATGGGGCACCGGTGGCGAGGAGGAGGCGGACGGCGTCGGCGCACCCGTGGCGGGCGGCGTGCATGAGTGGGGTCATGCCCTGGGAGTCGAAGTAGGACGAGTCGGCGCCGGCGGCGAGGAGGTCCTGGATCCTGCCGGAGTCTCCGGCAGCGGCCGCCTCGCAGAGGAGCTCCTCCGGTTCTTTCTCCATTCTTTGCGTGCAGCCTCGAGTTAGATGACAGGAGAGAGGGAGAGGGGGAGGCGGCCCGGCGGGATTGTAGTTTTAGGTCAGCGGTGAAGGAGGGACGGCGGTTCGTCAGGGATGCCGGCCTTGATCTACTTCTAGACCGACCCAATCCGGTCTCTTCCGATTATAGGTCGGGTTGATTTGTTGCCCAAATCTGACTCACATATTTCAAAAAAAATTTGAATTTAATCAAATTATACCTGAGATCATGTTTTAAACTTATGATCTATTAATAATAAATTTTTTTTTTAAGATGTCTAAAAAAAATAAACTTGGATCGGGAAAGTGTCGAAGCAGGGAACCTCGACATTCAAGCCAATTAAGACTTAAAAGAATAGATAAAGAGAAGAGCCAAGAAGTACAGGAACGTCTTTCAAAAATTGGGAGACTAACATGGATCCCCTTCTTTCATTATTTATAAGGAAAGAGGCATGGTGATTCACACCATGATCATTAACTATTTTTGAAAAAAGATGCAAAGATTACACTAGAAGGGATCTCACATCGTGTTAATGATGTAAAATGTAAAAACCCGATTTTAGGCTACATGGGCTGAAGTCTGTAGAGGCTATCGACTTCAATTCAAAAACCATACAATAAAAAAGAGATGAGAGGTCGAAATAGGGGATGGAGCCCCTATTTATCTGATCGAAGAACTTGCCAGAAACCTTGACGGACGACCATGGCGGAAAGGGAAAAGAGTCCAAAGATGTGAAAGATTGGGAGGAGGCTTTCGACTGATCGAGGTTCTTTCCCGTATGGCAAGAAATCCTCTCATTATTCCTTTTAAAAATCTCCCTTGATGCGGGAATAAAGATGCAAAACTAGTTCTAACAATCCTAAAGTTTTTATTGTGAGCAATGATCAATTAGTTTTAGCAAATTTCAGAATAAAGGATTCAAAGAACCTAGATGAAATCAACTAGACAACTAGTACGATACCCGCAATGTAATTTTACAAAACTGATTAAGAAAACATGATCTGATGATTAAAAAATCACCCAAACTAGGATTAATACTTTCAAGAATCAGAACTAAAGAGTTCATGAAGGGTTTCGTTTTCCAACGAAGATTTGAAACTCTCTTGATGTAGACCAATTTCAGCACTCCAGGATTCGCGGCAGAACTTCAAGGTTATCAATCTTCGGGTTCCGATCTTCAACGAGGTTGGTTCTAAAGCAAAGAAACCTTAACTTCAGATCTTAATCACCTGGAATCAGTCAAAAAAAGAAGATTAGATGGCGTGGAAGGTGGAAAAGATTGGAAGAAAGAAGAAGAGAAAGAAGATGGCGGATTTAGGGTTTCTTGGATGGAAGGATGATGGATAACTAGGCCTCACGCCCTCTCCCTCTTGGAGTTCGATGCTCTCACGACAAAGGATTGAAGAAAAAACCTCAACTTTATTTCATGAAAACTAACTGATTACAAGGGGGCATTAAGGGTTGTATTTATAGCCCCTTATGAACTATAAGCTAGAAATGTAAGGGTTACAACTTCTTGAGTTCTCGTGGAAGGGCAAGAATCTCCTTGGAAGTGGCTCCCCTTGTGCATCAACCACTCTAGGCATCATGACATCTTGAACTTCATCTATTTGGGCGACAAAACTTGAATTAAAGTGGGTTGCAAGGTCTCTTCTCTTCACGCAATGGCTTCTTGGTTTGAATTAATGATGGGCGGCCAAGATGAATCCTTGGTTGGGCATCCAAGATGGATTCTTGAATTTAAATAATAAGGAACTCTTGCATTTGTAGGACTGGACTCCTTGAATTCTTGAATTTTTGGAACATGAAACTTCCTTGAACCTTGGACACTTGGCTTCTTTAGATGGGACAGACTTGGATTCTTGATGGGCATCCATATTGAACTCATGTGGCCGACCAAGAGGATGAGATGGCATGTGATGATGTGGCATGACATGATGACATGGCAAGATGACTTGGCATGATATGGTGATGTGGCAAGATGAGGCGTCCAAGATGATATGGCGTTATGAAATTGGTCCCTTCTTGGCTTGCATTCTTGATTTGAACTTGAACAAGATACTAATGAACCCCCTTATTACAAGACTCCATTGAAACTAACTAATTAATTAAGGGACTCAATTGAGACTAACTTCAAACCCAACTTGATTAAATTGAACCCAATTTGACCAAATTACATGACTAAGACATAATTGAATCATACTAGACTTTAATTAAAATTGACTAGACTTGTATATTTAGGACTCAATTGAAATTGGGATTTATGGCTTATTCACAGGAGAGCCACAAGGAAATGGAATTGACCTGTCGTTTCTTTCTAGCCCTGGTGTCCACACCAATTTTTTCAGGGTGGGAGGAACTCAACCCTGTTGAGTATGGGTCAAGTCGACTTTGGTAATATTCTAACAATTTGGGTTGATCTTTTGCAGATCTTCTTGAGTGATCCAAGAATCTTCAGATTCAGGTCGTCCTTGCCAATTGTTGCTACCAAGATCATCGTGGCCCGTAGCTGCTGTCGGCGTCGGATCACCTCTCGTCTTCTTGGGGTTAACCTGCGCTTCAGAGCCTGCAAAACAAGGTCAGATACCCGGGCCGGGAATTCCGGCGAGGGCACTCCGACGGTTAAGTCAGTGACAATCCAGGGGAATAGATCCTCCTGGTCGAGCCCTTCTTGATGGACTCCACGCTAGGAGAAGTGAGTGGTGTAAGAGTGGGGGTGTGAATGTGCTGGGAGAGATGGTAGTCGAGGTGGATTGGCCCTCTTGTATGGCTTCCTCTTCCTCACTCGCTTGGATGAGTCTTTTGCGATTAAGCTTGCATACCTCCTTGCTGGGGACTTCGAAGGTTCTTTTAAGTCCAGGTGATTGTTCGGTGAGTACCTCGGGATCTCTCCCACATTGGCAGGCGCGTGAGGCAGTATTCCGTGCCGTGGTCGAGATGCATTTCTTGATTGGTGATAGAGGAAGCTGCCATGCGCTCTGACACTCCTTGTTGCTCTATTTCGGGAGGTTTGATAGTGTCTCGATTAGGGGGTCGTCCCCCCGGGATTCGAATCTCCTGGTTGACTTTCACTTTCGGGAGGTGCAGGTGGTCGGTGGAGAGTGTGGCACCTTGGTGAGGGAGCTTCTTCCTCTTCTGGTGTAAGTGGTGGCTACTGACAGTTATCATGATCTGATGGGTGCTTCCTTATAGTCCTCGGGCAGCTGCCGGTGCCTCGGGGGTAGCTCTGCTTCCTTTGGTGCTGGGTGGCATTGCCCGAGGTGATTACCGAACTGGAGAGCTAGAACTTGGCTCCGGCTCCAGCTCTGGGGGCTCAACCATCGAGGGGCTCGACCTGGTGGAAGAGGCTGGGCTCGACTCCGACCCAGGGGGCTCGACTCCGGCCTAGGGGGCTCGACCCGGTGAAGGAAGGCTTGACTCCTGCTCAGAGGGCTCGACCTCGGAGAGGCTCGACCTGGCGGAGGAGGGCTGAGCTCGACACCGGTCCAGGGGGCTCAGCCTCCAAGGGGCTAGATCTGGCGGAGGAGGTCAGCACGCGACTTCAGCCCGGAGGGCTCGACCTCGGAGGAGCTCGACCTGACGAAGGAGGGCTGAGCTCGACTCCGGTCTAGGGGGCTCGACCTTTGAGGGGCTCGATCCGACGAAAGAGGTCGCTCAGCTCCGGCCTAGGTGCCCCGAGCTCGCGGGTGCCGACCTGGTGGAGGATGGTTTTCAGCTTTGGTGGGCCACCTCGTCATTCCGGTGGAGCTCGGCCCGGTCAAAGGAGTCCGATGTGGGGTGTCCACCATGACGGTTTTTCTGACATGGCATCTGACCGGGATTACATGTCAGCTTCCTTTCACATCATTTGCCCCCCACTCCTAAGTCCCGTTGGCACGGGGCGCTCGGGGCGAAAGAAGTACATGAGTTGCTGACATGAAAAGGTGGGGATCCGGTGCAATGATGGCCGTGATCGGCGATGTCTCAGGAAGCGATTTCTTCGGCCTACCTGGAGGAGCCACGTGTGATGGGGAACTAACTAGATGCGAAGATGAGGAGATGATGCAAGTGATTTTTTCTTTGATGATTTTTAGGGTTTTAAAGATTTGTTTAGGATTCCCGAAAACAAGTAGGAGTAGATCTAGGGTTCTATACTAACAAGAACTTCAGGCAAGCAAGTTCCTAAGCCAGGATAAAAAGAGGACCTCGGGATTGAGAAACCTGATAGGACTTAGCTCTCATATCAATACCTACTTAGGAGTCAGGGTGGCAAACCTCAAAGATCCGAAGCGCTTGATGCCGAGTTCACTCGCTCTCGCGAATGCAGCCTGGATGATCGAGCAGTCAACCCCGCCGATGCACCGGCTTTCTGTCCGAAAGTCACGACGGCAAGAGCAACCAACTCTGTGTTCGTGGCACCTGGAGGACCTGCGAGCATTCAGAAGAACAGTTAGGATTCAATCCGAAAAGAAAGCAATAGATGAAGGATTGTGAGTTGATGTGGTGATGGTGGAGTTCTTGCTAGGTGCCCGGTTGGATGATCCCAATGGACTCTGACTCAAAGTTGGAGGATGGAGTTGTGGAAGAGATAGTAACACGAGGCCTCATACCTCTCGACGCCCGAAGGCGAAGGCACTCCCTCACGGAGATCAACGTTCCTAATGAACGAAGGCAACTAAAAAGAATTGGCTCTCAAAAACTTGTGTTTTTTTCATTCATCATCAATACCATTATAAAGGAGGGGTAAGGTCCCTTTTTATAGGCACCTTAGGATCCAATTTAAATTTCAAATGAGAATACAAGTTTTCTTTTGATGGGGTGCCCAAAATTCAAATTTTCTTTCTCCTTGGCCGACCAAAAAATTGGAGAGTGATCAGGCGTGGCTTGACTTGAGGCTTGGAAGAAGGATCTTGCTCCCTTGGACTTGGAAGGTTGGTCTCTCATTTTGGAAGAAGACTTGAAGTGGGGCTTGTAGCAAGGCTTGTATCCTCCTCCTTTCCTTGGTTGTGCATCCACCTTTGGTACAAGACATGATGTAGGGAGTGCGAGATGAAGGCACCCATGGATTCTTGCCCTTCCTTCCATAGTTGGCCATATACTTTGGGAAGAAAGCTTGAAGCAAGGAACTCATTTCTAACCTCCATTAACCTTCCCTTGGCCGGCCACCCATACTTGGAAAAGAGCATGATAGGGGGGGAGGGAAAGAGGGAATGTATCAAGTGTTGTGTCCCCCCTTTGGGCATCCAAGAATCTGAATCATGTCGCCCACTTGGCTAGTTGACATGGAGCCACATAGGATGAAGAGGTGGGCCCCTGAGTTGAGTTGGCTTCCTTCATGGCTTGGCTCAAAAAGTGACTAGACTTCAAGACCAATCTTGCTTGGACCCATACTTCAAACAGACTCGGACTAGACTCATTACAGGACTGGACTCAGTACAGGACTCGACTTGACCGACTTGGTCAAAAAATAGGATTAGACACAGACACTTGAGACTCAATTCAAAGCTAAAGAAAATTACAAGGTCTAGGCTTGAAGCCTTATTGCAAGACCCAAAAAATGAAACCCTAATCAGAGGTCTGGTAACCACACCAACGTGGACACATCCAAGGAGTAGTTATTGCGGGCGCAGAACCCGAAGTGGCCGTAGTCGAAGCCAGATGCCAGCCTTGCCGATGAATGATGTGTGGCGCGGATCTGATGATGGAGATTTGTAACGGTACGGTCGGGCACCAATTATTTTGAAAGGAAAAGTTGCCTTTCCTGAAATACGTCTTCTTTCAAATCTTTCGTGCCGCCACTGTACCGAGACTCTTCTTTCATCCACCCATTCCTTTCCCCTTGCCTTGGTCGATTGGGGTCTTCTTCTTAGGTCTAGGTTCACCTCCGGGCCTTCGTCCGCCTTCTTCTTCTTCCCTTGATCTTCTTCGTCATGTCTCATTTCGGATCGAGTTTCCGTCCTTTGACTGATCAGGGTAAGGCCAGGCCCTCTAGGCTGAGGCCGCCATCATCTTCTTCTTCTGATGAGGAAGGAGATGGGGCTCGCTTCGAGCTTAGAGGGAGGCGTCCCCCTGGTGGCGTAGTCATTAGGGAACATGGACCTAACCCCTTTTGTTCTTCTCGTTCTCTTCCTTCAACTGAACCCATCCCCGAGCCTATCCGGTCAACATGTCCCAGCGGAATCGCTTCAACGATCTCTATTGAGGAACTGGGGACCATCTAGGATGTCTATGGCATCCCACACTCCGTCCGGCTTCTAATCCCCCGACCAAGGGCCCGGGTTATCTCCAGTAGCCCAGGCCGAATTGCCTTCTATGAGGAGACCTTCTTAGGAGGGCTCCGCTTTCCTTTCCATCCTTTCTTTTTGTTTATGCTGAGCAACTATCACCTGGTCCCTGCTCAACTCGTCCCCAACACCATAAGGACCATCTTTAGCTTTATAGTGCTTTACCACTTCCATGGGATCGTTGCCCGGTTTGTCCTGTTCAGGGCATTCTTCATCCTGAAACTCTACCCTACTGAGGACAGGTGGTGGTCCCTCTCCTCTCGCCCAAAGGGCATCAAGTTTGAGCTCTCCTCTTCCATCAAAGGATGGAAGAGTAGGTTCTTTTTCGCAACGGTCGAGGGGGTCAACTGGGTATGGAACGACCCAGATCAGTCCCCTAACCAAAATTTTGCGATTGAGGTGGCGGACCTAGATGTCTACGAGCAGCTTTGCACCACCTAGATTGCTTTCCTCGAGGTTCTGTTGTTGGAGCAGAACCTCACCGAGGCCGGGGTCAACCCAACGGGGGAGTTTGGTGAGTTCGGCTCGAGTCATTTTTGCTCCTTTTGATCTGTTTCTTCCGGACTAGAACTAACATTGTATCTTCTATATGCAAGTATGAGGTTCTTGGTGGAAGACCTGCTTTCGATCACCTGGAAGAGGCCTCCAGCGGGATTGGCTGAGGAGTCCTCTTCGAAGAGGGCTCGTGATGAGGGTGCGTCGGCGACCGCCCCCACTGAGCCAATCGAGTCAAGGAGGAGGGAGTCCGAGGCTGCCTCTGCATAAGCAAGTGGAGTGGTGGCTGCCGTTCCTGAGCCAGAGCAGGGGGCAGTCGGGTCTATGTTAGAGCAACCGAGGTGATGAGAGACGATCCCTGCCCCGGAGCCTAAGGTGGTCGTCTGGGCCAGGGCCGCTGTTGCGGCCGTCGCCATCATGTCACCTCCTCCTCCGGAGCTCATCATCATCAAGGAGGACGTGCAGGGAGGAGCAGAGCTAGCACCGGGGGTGCCACCTGAGGGGGCACCCAACTCCTAACCAGCCCCCGAGGCCTCTTCTAGTGGTGGAATGGGTGAATCTACCTCGGGGGCGTGTAGGAGGGAGAGAGACTACCGTCGAGTCCTGTTCAGACTGGGGCCCAACGTCTCACTGCTCCGGGACCGGAAGCTAGCCGAGCGCATGATGGATTTCTCAATCCAATCATGTGATCAGCAGGAGATGGCCGGGAAGGTGCTGGGGGATGCAATCGATAGCATCTTTCCCCTACTCTTCGCAGTAAGTAGCTTAACTTTCTTTCTTTCTCTATTTTTTTTGACATCTCATTTGGTGCAGGTCAGAGACGAGATGCTTTTGATCAGGGATTGCTGCCGGAACTGGTTGAAGAATGACCAGCAATGTGTGGCTGAAGTTGAGGCCTTGAGGGCCGAGCTGAAGGAGAAGTCTGATGTCTCCCGAGAGCTCGTCCTGAAGAATGAGGAGCTCTGGAAAGGGCTTATGAGTACCGAGAGGCGCTCGAAGGAGCTCCAAGAAGAACTCGATTAGGAGTGGAGCCGGTCGAGGAAGAAAGCTGAGGAACTCACGGCCACCAAGAAAAAATTGAGCTTATTCAACGCTGAGGTAGTCTGGCAAAGGGGGATTGCTCAGTCCCTTCATACCAAGCTAGACACGGCGAAGGAGAAGCTGGCTGCGGTCGAGAGGAAGGTAATGAAGGTGGCCAAGTCGGTAGAGGTGGCAAGGGAACAAGTCATCAAGGCGAAGAAGGAGGAGGAAGGGGCTGTGGCAAGGTACAAGGCCTCGAAGAAGTTCGCCGCTGAGTTCTATCAGACGGCATCGGACTCCTACTACAAGGGCTTTGTGTACCTACACGATAGGGTCGAGGGGTTCATCCCAGACGAGGGCCATAGTCGGCTTAACTTTCCTCGAGCTTCGGACATGGAGCTGGGCTCGGCCTCAGACGCTGTAGAGGGGTCAGTCGCCGTCCTCGAACCTTCCACACCGGTGGTGGTCACCGAGACTGGAGCTTCCAGCCCGAAGCCCCGGGGGATGGAACTTCACCACTGCACAGCCCTGCCAATGGGGCTGCCCGAGGAGAGTAGACTCTTGTTTTCTTCTTTTCTGTCTTTAGCCTGGGTCGCCCGGCATGTCGGGGGCCCGAGAATACTTGTAAATGAATAACAAGTTTTCAATGAAATGGATTTTCTCGACTATCTCGACTTGAGCACTCATTGCCTCTCCCCCCTCTTCTTCTCTCTTCTCTTTTTCTCCCCCTTTTTTTTTGTGGCATGTGATGAGATCAGAGAGGAGGGTTTTATTTTGGTTGAGAGCTAGATCTTCAAACTTTAGTGCCGGATGGCTGTGCTTTGGGCTTGAATGTCTTGGAGCTGGGCTCGAAGACTTGGTGGCCGGAGAGCTTGGCTCCGGGCTTTGATGGCCTGAGAGTTGGGCTCAGTGCTTTAATGTCCTGGAGCTGGGCTCGATGACTTGGTGGCCGGAGAGCTTGGCTCCGGGATTTGATGGCCTGAGAGCTGGGCCCATGGCTTTGATGTCCAGGAGCTGGGCTCGAAGACTTGGTGGCCAGAGAGCTTGGCTCTGGGCTTTGATGGCCTGAGAGCTGGGCTCAAGGCTTTGATGCCTTGGAGCTGGGCTCGAAGACTTGTTGGCCGGAGAGCTTGGCTTTGGGCTTTGATGGCCTGAGAGCTGGGCTCGAAGACTAGGTGGCCGGAGAGCTTGGCTCTGGGCTTTGATGGCTTGAGAGCTGGGCTCAGGGCTTTGATGTTCAGGAGTTGGGCTCGAAGACTTGGTGGCCGAAGAGCTTGGCTCTGGGCTTTGATGTCTCGAAGCTGGGCTCAGAGACTCGGTGGCCGGAGAGCTTGGCTCCAGGCTTTGATGGCTTGAGAGCTAGGCTCATGGCTTTGATGTCCAAGAGCTGGGCTCGAAGACTTGGTGGCCGGAGAGCTTCGCTTCGGGCTTTGATGTCTCGGGGCTGGGCTCAAAGACTCGGTGGCCAGATAGCTTGAATCCGGGCTTTTATATCTTAGAGCTGGGCTCAAAGACTTGGTGGCCGGAGAGCTTAGCTTCAGGCTTTGATCGCTAGACCTGGGGTCGGGCGGAGATTCTGCTGCAAGGCAAAGGGTATTTGCATAGGGAGAACTTTAATTATTGGTGAGAGAGAACCTTACACCATTGATGCGGGGAGTTGGGTCCCTGGCGTCGGAGTTGGAGAGCTGGGCTCCAAGTTTTGGCATGCCGGACCTTGGGCCAGGCAATGACAGTCCTGCAAAGCAGAAGGCAATTTGTACAAAAGAGGGCCTTTATTATTTCAAAGGGTAAGCCTTACATTATTGATAATATTTTCTCAAGTTGCAAGCATTCCATGTGCGTGAGAACCTGGCACCGTCCAAGTTTTCGAGGTAGTAGGCTCCATGCGGAAGAGCTTCGACCACCTTATAGGGACCTTCCCAGTTTGGTGAGAGCTTGCCACACTCCCGGGGTTGAGATGCTTCAGCTCGGCGGAGCACCAGGTCGAAAGGCCTTGGGCCTTACTCGGGCATTGTAGTATCGGCTAACTCATTACCGGTATGCTGCCATCCGGAGCTGAGCTTTATCTCTGATCTTCTCGAGGAGGTCTAAGTTGAGTAGAAGGTACGCCGAGTTCTGCGCTTCGTTATATTGCTGCACCCACAGCATGGGCACACCGAGCTCGACTGGGACCATAGCCTCGGTGCCGAAGACAAGGTTGAAGGGTGTTTCATCCGTCGCCATCCTGGGCTTTGTGTGGTAGGCCCAGAGGACACTTCGGAGTTCTTCCGCCCACCTACCCTTGGCTTGGTCCAGCTTGGTCCTGAGTCCCTGGAGAATGATTCGGTTAGTCACTTCAGCCTCTTTGTTTGTTTGGAGATGGGCAATGAAGTTGAAGTGGTGCTGGATGCCGTGCTCGGCACAAAATCATTCGAACTCCCGATTATCAAACTACCACCCGTTGTCGGTGATGATGTAGCATGGTAGTCCGAAGCGGCATATTATTGACTTCCAGAAGAACTGATGAACCTTGGCTTCTGTGATCCGTGCTAGTAGCTCTGCTTCCACCCATTTGGTGAAGTAGTCAATGGCCACCAGCAAGAATTTCTGTTGCCCTGGTGCAAGGAAAAATGGCCCTAAGATGTCCATTCCCCACTGGATGAATGGCCAAGGGGCGGAGAGCTACGAGATCGACACCGCCAGTTGACGTTGTATGTAGACATGGCGTTGACATTTGTCGCACCTCTTCAAAAAGTCGGCGGCGTCCTCCCTCATGGTCTCCCAGAAGTATCCCTGGCGGAGAGCTTTGTATGCCAACGTCCTTCCTCCGATGTGGTTCTTGCACAGGCCTTCATGTATCTCCTGTAGAACAAAGGCTTCCTCTGTGGGTCTCAGGCACTTCAGGAGTGGGTATGAGTAGGATCGACGGTAGAGCTGTCCTTCCATCAGGACAAACCAAGAGGCTTTCTTTTTAACGAGGCCGACCTCCGCACGGTCCTCGGGCAAAGAGCCGTTAGTGATGTATCTGACATGCCTGTCTATCCAGCTCAGCTCTGGGTTGACCTATTGTACCTCCTCTAGGGCTTCATAGCTTGGGTTTTTTAGATACTCAATATGAGCATGCCCAAGCGACGAGTCTGGTAGGGTCGCGAGTCTCTACAGTGCATCTACGCGAGCGTTCTCTCTGCGGGGGATATGGAAGATGTTAAAGCGTCGGAAGTCTGTCGTGCATGAGTGGACTTGCTCCAGGTATTTCACCATCTAGGGATCTCTGGCTTCATACTCCCCGGAAACTTGTCCGGCCACCAGTTGGGAGTCGATGAAGACTTTCAAGGCCTGGACGCCCAGCTTGCGTGAGACCTTTAGGCTCGCGAGGAGTGTCTCATACTCCGCCAGGTTATTTGTCATGGCGAATTTGAAGTGGAGAGCACATTCCGCCACGATCCCGTCACTGTCGGCGAGGATGAGGCCTGCTCCGCTTCTTCCGGAGTTGGATGCACTGTCCATGCGGAGAATCCATGGTTTCTCTTTCGAGTCGGGCTCAACTCGATGATTCGGGGAAGTCTGCTTCAGCTCCTTGGCAAGTCCCGTGCACTCGACTAGGAAGTCAGCTAGGACCTGAGCCTTCTATAATGACCTTGGCCGATACGCGATGTCGAACTCACTCAACATCAGGGACCACTTGGCAAACCACCCAAATATTTCGGGATGGCTGAGTATGGTCCTCAGCGGCTATTCCATCACAACCACAATAGGATGCGCTTGGAAGTAGGGCCTGAGGTGATTAGCAAACATTATTAGAGCAAAAATAAGCTTTTTAGAGCGAGTATACCTAATCTCCGTATCGTGGAGAATTTTGCTGGTATAGTATAGTAGTTTTTGTGACCCGTCCTTGTCCGCACAGATAAGGACCGAGCTGACGGCTCCAGGTGTGATCGCTAGGTAGAGCAGAAGCTCTTCTCCTTCCTCCGATCTGGAGAGCAGTGGAGGAGAGGCCAAGAACTCCTTCAGCCCTTCAAAGGCCGTCCTGCATTCCTCCATCCAGGTGAAGTCATGCATCTTGCACAGCACCTTGAAGAAGGGGAGACAGTGGTCAGCCAATCTCGAGATAAACTGGCTCAGGGCTGCAATACGTCCCGTCAGGCACTAGACCTGCTTCTTGGATGTCGGGTGCTCCATGTCGACGATCGTCTGGACCTTCCTCGGGTTCGCTTCAACGCCCCTCTGGATGACCATGAAGCCAAGAAATTTCCCTACCACCACTCCGAAGGTGCACTTTGCCGGGTTTAGTTTCATATGATGCTTTTGAAGGTTGTTGAAGGCTTTGGCTAGGTCGGTGACGTGGTCCGAGCTCGGCTTGCTCATGACAAGCATATCATCCACGTACACTTGCATGTTCCGGCCAATCTGATCTTTGAAGACCCTGTGACTTGATGCTGGTACGTGGCTCTGGCATTCTTCAGATCGAAGGGTATCATCTTGTAGCAGTATGTCCCTTGGTCGGTGATGAAGGCGATATGCTCCTCATCCTCTGGGTGCATCCAGATCTGATTGTATCCAGAGAACGCATCCATAAAGGAGAGCAGTCGGTAACCCAAGGAGGCATCCACCAGTTGGTCAATCTTCGGCAAGGGAAAACTATCCTTTGGGCCATCTTGTTGAGGTCGGTGTAGTCCACACAGATCCTCCACTTGCCATTACTTTTCTTCACCATCACCACATTCGCAAGCCAGCTTGGGTATTGTACCTCCCGGACAAAGCCGACAGTGAGGAGTTTGTCGACCTCCTCTTTGATTGCCGCCTGCCTCTCAGGGGCGAAACTCCTCTTCTTTTACCGAATTGGCCTACACTTTAGGTTAATGCTCAGCTTGTGGGTGATGATGTCAGAGGGGATACCTGGCATATCGACCGCCGTCCAGGCGAACACGTCTGTGTTTGCCCGTAAGAACTCCAATAGGTGGGCCCTTTCCTCTTCTTGTGGTTGGGCCCCAATCTGCACCGTCTTCTCCTGGTCGGCTCCAAGCGGATAAGACAGCAGGCGTTCAGCCGAGCTACCTCTGGGGTCTTGCGCCCTTTGGTCGAGCTCATCCATCCTGGGATCATCCTCGGGGACTTTGGTACCTGGGAGAGTCTAGAAACAATGTTGAATCGATTGAGGTGCACCCCTCGTTTCACCAACTCCATAAGGAGTTGGGAACTGCACCAACAGCCATTTCGTAGATATGACAACATCGAGTAGATTGAGCCCAGGCTGGCCAAGGATCACATTGTAGGCTGAAGGAAGTCTAACTATCGTGAAGGTCATCATGACAGTGCTCTACCGAGATGGGATCCCGGCAGTGACTGGGAGCGTGATCTCTCCCTTAATCCTCACAGAATCACCCGTGCAGCCGACAAGAGGCATGTGCACAGGTTTAAACTATGCGGGAGACAAATTCATTCTGGAGAAGGCATCGTAAAAAAGCACATATGTGGAGCTTCCACTATCAACAATGATGCATTTTACAAGATGCTTCATGATCGTCATTTTGACGATCACGGCATCATTTTTTATATTTTTCCTAAATCTATCCCTTCCCTCATAAAGGAGAGTACATTTTCAGACTGCCCTGCCCCCCGAGCCTTCCTGGACGCACGCTCAGCTCCCCAGCATATCATCCCCATCGGCTTCTCGGTAGGGCAGTTGTCGACTGCTGGTACTAGCGGGAGAGCAACGAGCACCTGAGATTCTGCTTGAGGTCTGCCCCTCACGAACCATCCGAGGTAGCCCCTCTTGATGAGTTCTTTTATCTCCTTCTTGAGGTTGGGGCATTCCTCGGTGTCGTAGCCGTGGTCACGGTGGTAGCGACAATACTTCATCTTGTCATGGCTAGTGGATGGCCTCATCGGGGGTGGGCGCTTCAGGTAGGGCTCACCTTCGATTTCCATCAGAATCTTCATCCTCGGGGCGAGCAGGGGGGTGATCTCTCTTCCGGAGCTGGGGCGCACCTCGATCTTTGCCCCTGACGGAAGTTTAGAGCCGAAGGTCCTGTCTTCCGTGTCCCAGACGTCTCGGTGGGAGCCGACTTCTTCAATGGCTTCCCGTTTAGCTCCCTCCTCGTACGGTCCGCCTCCTCGGCACGGACATACTTTTGAGCTCAGAGAAGGAACTCGGAGTAGCTCTTAGGGGGCTTCTTGTCAAGAGTGTAGGTCAGGTGGGAGGTCTTGAGCCCTCGCTTTAGTGCCAGCATGGCGACTGGCTCTCAAGGTTATAAATCTCCAATGCGGCAACCTTGAAGCGAGCCATGTAGTCCCGTAGGGGCTCGCGGTCCTGTTGCTGGATGGAGAAGAGGCTATCTACTTCAGTGGCACCTTCTGACAGGTGTCGAAGTGAGCCACGAACTTCCGCTCCAGCTGAGCGAAAGAACCAACGCTTTCAGGCTTGAGGCAAGTGAACCAGACCCGAGCGGCCTTCCAAAGGGTTGCTGAGAAGGTGATGCAAAGAAGGACGTCGGTGGCCCCCTGGATCCTCATGAGGGTCTTGTAGCTTTTTAGGTGGTTCAGGGGGTTGATGGTCCCATCGTAGGGATCCACCTGTGGCATCCAGAATCGGCTGGGAATCGGTTCCTTTTGAATTTCTCGAGAGAAGGGGGACGGGCGTCATAGCCTGCTAGCTCATCAGTGGAGCCCTGCATGTTCACAAATCGGTAGGATAATTTCGCCAGCTTGCGCACGTGCTTCTCCAGGCGTTTCTCAGCTATGCGCCTGATGGTCTCGTCAGTAGAACCTTTTACTGAAAGAGACGCAGAAGGTGACATGGGTGCACAGTGCTCATGAAGGGTGGACTTGCCTCTTCGACCTCGGCGGGGTTTGGTCGTTACCCGTTCAAGGGTCGGGGAGTGGCTCTCCCTGTCGGTAGATCCAGCTCGTTGTCTTTTTGTCGGAGTCTGATGACTACCCCAGTGGTCGGTGATGGCCCGTGACTACGAAGGCCTTCCTTGAAAGGAATGCAGGCTATCGTGGGCTGCTGCGGTGTGGGCCATGGGGGTTCCTGGCTGCTGGTGGGTAGCCGAGGACCGTTGCTGGTGCTAGAGCTGGTGTACTGCCATAGCAAAGATTTGCATCTGCTGGGTGAGTGTGTCCAGCTGAGATTCCGTCGGAGGTGGTTGAGGTAATGCGGGCAGTTCTACTTTCGAGATGTGCAGGTTTTCTCGAGAAGGAGAGTCTCCTGCACGGCTAGTGGAAGCTTCTGTCGCTCGTGTCGTCACTATCCTTCTAATGGACCTACTTATAGAGGGACTAGGTTTTGGAAAAAAGGTTCTGTGTCAGTCCCCCCTTCCTGGCATGCCATTCTGTTGCCGCCAAGATCATCGTGGCCCGTAGCTGCTGTCGGCGTCGGATCACCTCTCGTCTTCTTGGGGTTGACCTGTGCTTCAGAGCCTGCAAAACAAGGTCAGATACCCGGATTCAGGATTCCTACGAGGGCACTCCAACGGTCAAGTCAATGACGATCCAGGAAAACAGATCCTCCTGGTCGAGCCCTTCTTGATGGACTCCATACTAGGAGGAGTGAGTGGTGTAAAAGTGGGGGTGCGAATATGCTGGGAGAGATTGTAGCCGAGGTGGATTGGCCCTCTTGTATGGCTTTCTCTTCCTCACTCGTGATTAAGCTTGCATACCTCCTTGCTGGGGGCGTCGAAGGTTCTTTTAAGTCCAGGTGATTGTTGGATGAGTACCTCGAGATCTCCCCCATGTTGGCAGGCGCGTGCAGTGGTATTCCGTGCCATGGTCGGGACGTATTTCCTGATTGGTGATAGAGGAAGCTGCCATGTGCTCTGACACTCCTTCTGATCGTTTTATTTCGGGAGGTTTGATAGTGTCTCGATCAGGGGGTCGCCCTTCCAGGGATTTGAATCTCCTGGTTGACTTCCACTTTTGGGTGGTGCAGATGGTCGGTGGAGAGCATGGCACCTTGGTGAGGGAGCTTCTTCCTCTTCTGGTGTAAGTGGTGGCTGCAGACAGCTATCATAATCTGATGGGTGCTTCCTTATAGTCCTCGGGCAACTCGCCGGTGCCTCGGGGGTAGCTCGCGTCCTTTAGTGCTGGACGGCATTGCCCGAGGTGATTGCCGAACTGGAGAGCTAGAACTCGGCTCCGGCTCCGGGGCTTGACCTGACAGAGGAGGCTGGGCTCGACTTCGACCCAGGAGGCTCGACCCGGAGAAGGAAGGCTTGACTCCTGCTCAAAGGGCTCGACCTCGGAAGGGCTCGACCTGGCAAAAGAGGGCTGAGCTCGACTCCGGTCCAGGGAGCTCAGCCTTGGAAGGGCTCGATCTGGCGGAAGAGGTCAATATGCGACTCCAGCCCGGAGGGCTCGACCTTGGAGGGGCTTGACCTAGCGGAGGAGGGCTGAGCTCGACTCCGGTCCAGGGGGCTCGGCCTCGGAGGGGCTCAATCTGGCGAAAGAGGTCACTCAGCTCTGGCCTAGGTGCCCCGAGCTCGCGAGTGCCGACCTGGTGGAGGACGGAACTTGGCTTCGACGAGCCACCTCATCATTCCGGGGGAGCCCGACTCGGTCAAAGGAGTCTGAGGTGGGGTGTCCACCATGGCAGTTTTTCTGACATGGCATCTGACCAGGATTACACATCATCTTCCTGCCATATCACCAATGAACCAGGTAACATTGATAATCCTTACTCAGAGTAGCGATAATCTTGTCATCCAAAATCAGCTCAACCTTGTCTCTCCTTTCTAGTATTTTGACTGGTGGACACTCAGGGATAGGTACACTTTCAAGAATAGGATCAGGCCCAAAAGGCTCACTAGGTATCATCGTTGGTTCCTTATACTCTACAAGGTCTGAAACATTGAAAATTGAACTAATACCTAATTCAGGTGGTAACTCAAGTACATAGGCATTATGTCTAATTTTCTTAATTATTTTGTATGGTCCTACACTACGGGCATGTATTTTTTTGATGGTTCTAGGTGGGAATCATTTAAGTTAAAGCCTGATCATAACAAAGTCTCTTTCATCAAATTCTTTGAGTCTTTTTCATGAATTAGCCATATGTTTATATGATTCATTGCTCTCATTAATCTTTTTACTTATTTCCTTATGCAATTCTCTAAATGCTGTGCATATGGCTCAGCAGATTCAGAAATGCATTCATGCATGGGAAAGGAATAAGGTCTAAAGGCTTTCTTGGCTTATATCCTTGGACAATTTCAAACAGGCTTTTCCTAGTGGACCTATGAACTGAACTATTGTATGCAAACTCAGCTTTAGGTAGCAATGGGTCTCAATTTGCAGTATTCTCACCAACTAGGCATCTAAGCAAGTTTCCTAGACTTCGATTCACTACTTCAGTCTGGCCATCGGTTTGAGGGTGATAAGCAGTAGAAAATTTGAGTTTAGTCCCTAACATGTGCCAGAGAGTTTTCCAGAAATAGCTAGTGAATCGTACGTCTCTATCGGATACTATGGTTCTAGGTAAACCATGTAGTCTAACCATTTCATTTAGAAAAAGCTTAGCTACCTTAGAGGCATCATAGGTTTAGGAACAAAGTAGGAAATGTGCCATCTTTAAAAACCTATCGACCACAACAAATATAGAATCATGTCTCCTCATGGTCTTAGGCAATCCAAGAATAAAACCATGATAAGATCTTGCCAAGGACAATCTGGAACAGGAAGAGGGGTATATAGACTAGTGTTTTGCATTTGCTGCTTGGCAACAGCACAAGTTCGACATCTGGCCATAATTTGGACAACATTCCTCTTAAGATTTGGCCAATAGAATTGGTCCTCAACTGCTAAAATGGTCTTATTTCTACCGAAATGTCCAGCTAAACCTCCTACATGTATTTCCCAAATTAGAAAGTCTCTAAGGAAAGTATTAGGAATACATAGCTTACTTAAAAAGATAATCCATATATTCACTATACGAACTAGACGGTCCTTATTTAACTGCTTTGTAAATCTTACTAAAATCGGGACAATTATCATATTCATTCTTTAGCTTATCAAATCCTATGACTTTAGTACTAACACAGTTTAAGAGCATAAAGCATCGACTAAGCACGTCGACAACTAGATTATTAGTACCCGATCGGTGTTTTAGAACAAAAGTATAGGCTTGGATGTATTCTATCCATTTACCATGCCTAGGATTTAATTTCTTTTGCGAGTTAAGGAATCGAAGTGCTTCATGATCCAAGTAAAGAACAAACTCCTACGGTAATAAATAGTGTCTCCAATATCTTAGGGCTTGGACTACCGCATATAATTTCTTATCATAAGTTGAATATTTCATTCTACCGTCATTCAATTTCTCGCTAAAGAAAGCTACTATGTAATTTTCCTGACTCAAGACTTCTCCAATTCCTACTCCAGAAGCATCACATGTCACTTCAAAAACTTTCGAAAAGTCAGGTAACCTCAAAATTGGGGCTTGGGTCATTTTGTCCTTGATTTCTAGGACGGCTCTATTGGCGTTCTTGGTCCACTCAAAGGCTCCTTTCCTAAGGCAATCAGTAATAGGTGCGACAATTGTACTAAACCCTCGAATAAATCTTCTATAGAAGGTGGCTAATCCATGGAAACTATGAACATCGTGTATGTTTTTGGGTATAGGCCACTCAACTATGGATTTGATCTTCTCAGGATCAGCAGACACTCCTTCAGCAGTTATTACAAAGCCTAGAAAAATGATTTTTGGGGTCATGAAACTACATTTCTTCAAGTTAGCATAAAGATTATCCTCCATAAGGGCTTGACACACTTTTCGAAGATGGTCTAAGTGATCCTTCTTAGTTTTACTATATATGAGGATATCATCAAAATAAACCACTACAAGTTTTCTAATAAAAGCTTTTAAAACTTGAGTCATGATCCTCATAAAAGTACTAAACGCATTGGACAGACCAAAAAGCATCACTAACCATTCATATAAGCCATCCTTAGTCTTAAAAGCAGTTTCCATTCATCCCCTAGTCTGATTCTAACTTGATGATAGCCACTCTTTAGATCAATCTTTGAAAAGATGGTAGCACCGGCCATCATATCTAGATGTCATCAAGACGAGGTATAGAAAATTGATATTTCACTATAATCTTATTAATGGTACGACTATCAACACATATTCTCTATGTGCCATCTTTCTTAGGGGTCAAAAAAGCTGGAACCACACATCGGCTCAGGCATTCTCTAAAAAATCCTTTTTTGAGAAGATCCTCTACTTGCCTTTTTAACTCTAAATGTTCAGTAGGGTTTATCCTATAGCGTGGTAAATTTGGCAAGGTGGCTCCTAGGAGTAGATCTATAGCATGTTGTATGTCTCTTAATGGTGGTGGGCAATCAGGGAGATCTTTAGGGAACACATCCTTGAACTCCTTCAGAAACTCTAAAATCTTTTGAGGGTATTCCTACTGGGATTGGTCATGAACTTCTTTAGCGATCAAAATCCAAATCCTTGAACTCCTTGTTGGTCAGATGACTCTATGGATTCTTCATCTCCTTCACATTCATCAACCAACTTCTCCTCAGCTTTATATACTTCTTCCTCACACTCTTCAATATTTTCTAGGTTCTTTTTCTCAAGCTCTCCTATATGGAAGGATCGTGTAAGGCACTGTGCAGCATAATGGCCAACTTTATGACACCTAAAATATTGTGCAATTTGGTTCCTGTCTATTTAGACTTTGGATGCCTTAACTTTGTCATCCTTACGAGCTAGTGGGGTGGTAAGATTGGGTCTGCTATTTGGAATTCGGCTCGTACTAGGTCTACTTCCAGGGGTTCTAAACTTGCTAGGCTCAAGTCGATGGGTAATGGGTCCTCTCTGAAATCTCTCACAATCCCTAGCAACCTGGTAGGCTTGCTCTAATTCATGAACTTCTCTCACGAACAATTCCCTCTGGATATCCTCATATAAACCTGCTCTAAACCTAAATAGGGTGACAGCTTCCGACTTAACTACACTACACCTCATAACAAATTCATCGAATTTGGCTATATATTTAGACATAGATTTGTTGCCTTGAGTCAACTTTTGCCACTGATCTAATAATCTTTGCTCATAGGACAAGGATAGGTATTTCTCCCTAAGTTTAATCTTCATAACTCTCCATATGACTATGGACATATCTCCTCTTTGCTGATTAAGTCGTTCCACATTTCTCCAATACAATCTAGCCTGTCAGATTAACCTAAGTTTAACAAACTTAAATTTTCTCTCTTCCAATATCCATACCATTCAAAATACTAGTTGATATTGTTGCCCAGTAAGCAACCCAAGAGGGGGAATGAATTGAGTCTCTAAAAATTATTACTTGATGCAATGCAATAGTATGTGATCCAATCCAATAATTAACCAAGGTACTATGAATTCAAATAAAGTTCTCTTAAGTAAATGTGCAGCAAAAAAATAAAGCAATAAAAGTAAGAGCAATAAGAAGAGACAAGCAACCACAAACACAAAGAAGTATAGTGGTTCGGTGCTATCCAATATACCTACATCCACTCCCCAAGATCTTCTTGGAAATTCACTATAATCTCAACCGATTACAGCCGATTAGTTTTCTGGGCTCACTAATCAAAACCCGACTTGTTTTCACAAGGCTCACAAGTCAAAACCTCACTTGGTTTTACGGGTTAACCAAGAACCTAAATGGTTTTAAGGCTCACCACCAACCTTCCTTGATTTTCCGGGCTAACCAAGAACCTAATTGATTTTCAAAGGCTCACCAATAACCTCCCTTGGTTTTGCAATAGGCTAACCAAGAACCCATACAACAAATAAGATTTGAAGTAAATAAACAATATAAGCTTTCTAATAAAAAGCGGGTATCTCTTTGAAGCTCGTTGGTGTGATGCTTTGAACTTGATAAAGCCTCTTTGATTGCTCAAGAATGGTTGATATTTAATGCTCTTGAAGTCTCTTGAATGCTTGGAGGCTTGCTTTTGCTTGAGAGTGGTTGAACTTCAATGAATAGGAGTGAATGCTCTCTTTTCTTCTCTCTTGGATATTTCTTTTTGAACAACTTCAATAATAATATTTTTGATTTGATTTAGAGCATATAAATACCTTCCCAAGGCTCCAAATCTGGTTTCTAGCCATTAGACACAAAAATCTAGCCATTAGGGATGAAAAGAGACAAGTTCTGCGTTTGAAAAACTAGCCGTTACTGTTCCCAGAACTCCATGTGTCAACACTTTAGGCTATGAGTTGACACTTCAGGTCGACACTTGAACTTCTTGAGTCGATACCTAGTTCAAAAGTCTTCAATGTAGCTTTCTAAAAATCTTAGATGTGTGACACTTCTTCAGGTGAGTTGATACTTTGAGTTGACACTTCGAATCTATGTGTCGACACTTCACCAGATCTTCATCTTCAACAAATTCTGTGACTTGAAAAGTCTCAGGCGATGAGCTGATCCATGTGTCACACTTTGAGTCAACACTTCAAGTCCATGTGTTGACACTTCAACCATGCCAACTGAAACTTTTTTTGCATACTGGCTTGAGTCGACACTTCACTATCATGTGTCGACTCAAAGTGTCGACACTTTATTGAGATCTTCACAAAAATACCTGAACTTATGCTGAATCAAATCTATATTGAAATTAAGTGTCCATTCAAGCAAACTTTAACTGACCAAGACTTCTTTGAGCAGATCAATCATCTAAACTTGGCTTCTTCGATCAAACAATCTTTTATCAAATTGATGAGCACCTTTTTTCTATAAAAACTCATTTCAAAAAAATCATTAGTACTCAACTTATACTTAATCGTTTTGATTATCATCAAAATCAATAAAGGAGACTACAATGTCCCTCTTTTTGATGATGACAAAATATTTAAATATAAATTGCATAAAAAGCTTTCAAAAAAATTTTTCAAGGTGCAAAGAGCTAAATGCAATAGATGTATTAAAGTAATTGCAATATTGAAATGATGTATCAGAGCAAGAGTGTTATAAGGATTAAGAGTATCAGAGCTTTAGGATAAATAAGATATAAACTCATGTATCATGATACTCTAAAAGAAAACATGTTTAGGAGAGATAAAAATTCAGCAATAGACAAGGCTCCCCCTAAACAGATGATTAATAAAAGAATTTGTAAATATCTTGTTAAGCATCTAAAAAAAAGATTTAACATGAAATTTAATTTAAAATAGATTTTCAATATAAAGGAGGTATTTCTCTCCCTTACTTAAAAAATTTATAAAGAATTTTCAAATTTGCAAGTTTTCAAACACAAAGTTTATACTATAACATTGTTACTTCTCACCCGCACATTTATACTTTAGTCATATTACTCTCCCTTTTTGTTATCATTAAACAGGTAGAAAGAGAGTAGGCAAGTCATTCAAGATATAACATTGAAGTACAATGTAAAAGTTCATTCATCCATTCAAAAGACAGTGAAGTATTAAAGAAAAGTTAAAACATTTCATCCATCTGAAGTCATAATCATGAAGTACAATATAATATTTCATTTAAAGTTAGAATTTGTACAACAACAAAGCATACAAAAAAAAAAAGAGTGCAAAAAAGCAAACTATCTAAACATAAAAAGATCCTAATCCTCATCCTCATCATCGAAAGATCCGATCTCAATAGGTCCAGTATCAGTGAAAGAGCGAGCTCGGGGCCACATCGATCTGAGATCACGAAGACGGGTCCTGGTCGGTCGTGGAGGAGTACGACGACCATGTCCTCTACGTCGAGCATATGTCCGACCTCTAGCTGAAGCAGAAGAGGTGGAGGCTATGTCCTCAGCAGGAACAGAACAGATCGGGACGATAGTCTCTACAACTATCAGATGTGGTGTATGATCAAATGATGGACCATAATCAAGATACTGAAAGCCAGGTGTGTAAAAACCTAGCTCCCGAAATAAGAGAGGATGTATGGATGGTAGGTGTACCAATAGTGGGTGTGTCAAAAATAGGTGTATCAGTTGATAAAATGATAAGCATATCAATGATAGGCGTATCAGCTGAAGAAACAATGGATGTATCTGTAATCGGTGAGTCAATAATAGAGTATCAATAATGGGGGTATCAACAATAGGTGAATCAACAACAGGTGAAAGAATAGGAATGGGAGCGTGATCATCTGATCTGGATAGTGGAGTAGATAAAACAGGAGTCTGAGTAGGTGAACTGGAAGGGTCACAAATGGGACTCCTAAGTAAGTCTGCTGTCACCTCTACCACTGGCTCCGAAATCAAATCTGGGAAGTCGAAATCATCAGAGTCAGTCTCCTCATCATCACCATCATCATCACTATCATCAACAACTAGTGCTAGGGCAGATGAAGCTAGATTAGAAACTAGAGTACTCCCTGTAGGTTTGGATAGTGCTGTCAGAATAGCTGAGATGCCATCACTCAGTCCTCTGTGGCTCTCTCTGGTCTCAGTAATGAAGTATTCAAGTCACTGTCTAATGATCAAGATGTATGTCTCAATGCAACTGACTCTATCTAATAGACTCTCTGAAACTCCTGGAGTATCCGACTGAACTGGCAGAGGCTCTGGTGTAGGCTCAGACTGAGAAGCAGACTCTGGCTATGCTGTTGGCTCAGGATGACTCTCTAGAAGAGATGCCTCTGTAGGTCCTACCTCGCCAGAAAGAATATGCTCCTCCTCCACAGCATCATCATCATCTCTGT
The DNA here is from genome assembly GCA_021397845.1 of Areca catechu. Taxonomy (NCBI): domain Eukaryota; kingdom Viridiplantae; phylum Streptophyta; class Magnoliopsida; order Arecales; family Arecaceae; genus Areca; species Areca catechu. The sequence goes on from CM038039.1 coordinate 198,844,686, forward strand.
CATCGGCCTGACCAAATACTCTATGTCTCCACTGGCCCTTAAACAGGTGATATCCCATTCGATGTAATGACCTGATATCATAGACATCAGTATGTAGGAGCATACAGAAGGGCTCGTCCTCAAAGTAACACCATAAGCTCTAAACAACAATATCAACCCCATCCCATAGGGTAAGTAGAGTCACTAACTCGTCGAAGCCTCCGTCATCTGATGAACCATGAGCACCGAAAGGCAGACGGGTGTGCGTTGTACCAATGAGACTATCACGAGCAGCTCTCTCTCAGTGATGTAATCAAAATGTCCGGTCTTCGGCAGAAGGATCCGGGTGATAATGTGGTGCAGAAGTCTCATCTCCACAGACAAACGGGATGCAGGCACAGTGGCCCCCTCAGACAAAATGTCTGACTCAAATATACATTGGAGACCACTCACTTTGTCAATCAAACTGTCAACAACTGAACCGATTATAGGAATATTCCACACTCTGCTCAATATCTTTGAAGTAACATGGATATCCCTGCCTCTGACCTGAGCTATCCAGCCATCACACCCATGGGCTAATGATCCATAGAACTCTCGTATGAGCCCTGGGTAGTATCTCTCGCTCAGAGAATAGAAAGATGTCAAACCAGTGTCTCTAATCCACTAACCGATCCTGAAGTGCTGCTAGTTGACGAAACTGAAGTCCACACGGCGTCCTCCGACAACCATCTTCGAGCTCATCTGGCTAGAAGCTGCAAATAGGGGTCGAATAGGTGGATCTTGAGCTCTAACTTCATGTCTGGCCTTGGTTCTTCGCTCTTCTTCCTGATTGGATGGCCGAGGGCAATGGACTACTTGTTTTCGAGGTCCCATTACATAGAATAAAGATTTGAATAAGATTAGAGGAGAAACATAGGGTTTATAGGGTTCAAAGTGGAAATGAGAGAGGGTATGCCGCTCGATCCGGACCAAAAAGCATCCCAAATGAAGAATCGAAGGGTTTTGAGCACAGATTGGAGGGAAGAAATAGTTGGGAAAGAGTTAGGGTATGTGTCAGCTCGAGTGAGGAGGAGAATGGAGGCAAAAACACTTTGAAATATCCTTAACCTCGATCTGCTGTCGTTCATGTGTTGACTCACAAATATGTCGATACATTCAGGTGTCGACACATGCATGTGTTAACACATCGACTTAAAATCGAAAATTAAGAGACTGAAAGTTTGATCAAAATCACTGGAGATTCAATAAAATTAATAATAATTGAATATGATTGATATCAAATTTGATCTATTTGAGACAAAGATAGAAAGATTTTAATCAAAAGGATTAATGATCCCAAGTTCTCTTCTAATAATACAGAACCGATCTTCTATGAGAGCCTTAGTCAGAATATCAGCTAATTGCAATTCAATATAGATAAATTCAAGCACAGTATCATTATTTTCAACATGATCTCTAATAAAGTGATGCCTAATTTCAATGTGTTTGCTTCTAGAATGTTGAACAGGATTTTTAGTCAAGCAAATAGCATTGGTATTATCACACTTTATCGGTGTACTAGCCAACTTGATTCCAAAATCTTCAAATTGTTGCTTAATCCATAAGATTTTAGCACAACAACTTTCTGTTGTAATATACTTAGCTTCAGATGTGGATAGTGCAACTGAAGTTTGTTTCTTGCTAAACGAAGAGATTAAGTTAACTCCAAGAAATTGGCAAGTACTACTAGTACTCTTTCTATCCAATTTACAACCAGAAAAATCAGCATCAGAATATCCAATTAATTCAATAGATGAATCTCTAAAATACCATAAGCCAATATTAATTATACCAGATAGATATCTAATAATGTGCTTAACAACCAAAATGTATGATTCTTTAGGTTCAGACTGATATCTAGCACACATGCATACACTGAACATTATATCTGGTCTACTAGTAGTTAAGTATAGTAAAGAGCCAATTATATCTCTATATAATTTTTGATCTATAGATTGACCATGCTCATCTTTATCAAGTTTACAAGAGGGGCTCATAGGTGTACCTATTGACTTAGTAGTCTCCATCCCAAACTTCTTTATAATTTCTCTCGTATATTTAGCTTGGTTGATGAAGATTTCATCTTTAGTTTGCTTGATTTGGAGTTCGAGAAAGAAATTGAGTTCTCCTATCATGCTTATCTCGAACTCACCCTGCATTAGCCTAGCAAACTCTTGACATAGAATTTTATTAGTAGCATTGAAAATAATATCATCAACATATATTTGCATTACTAATAAATCATCATCTTTTTTTCTTTAGAAACAAAGTTTTATCAATATGGCCTCTAAAAAATTCATTTTCAATTAAAAATTTGCTGAGTCTTTCATACCAGGCTCGAGATGCTTGCTTTAATCTATAAAGCGCTTTGTGTAATTTAAAAACATGACCAGGATGTGCATGATTTTTAAAATCAGGTGGTTGTTCAGCAAAAACTTTTTCTGTTATAAAACCATTTAGAAAAGCACTTTTAACATCCATTTAAAAGAGTTTGAAATTCATAAAACAAGCAAATGCTAATAGTAGTCTAATTGCTTCAAGTCTAGCAGCAGAAGCAAAGGTTTCATCAAAATCAATTTCTTCCTCCTGATTGTAGCCTTTGACAACTAGCCTAACTTTATTTTTAACAACAATTCCATTTTCATCTAACTTATTCCTAAATACCCATTTTGTGCCAATAATAGAAACATTAGATGGTCTTTCTATTAATGTCCAAACATTATTTCTATCAAACTGAATTAATTCATCTTGCATAGCATTTATCCAGTTAGGATATTTTTTAGCATCTTCAAAACATTTAGGCTCTACTTGAGAAACAAAAACTATGCAGTCACATTCATTTTTAATTGAGGCTCGAGTTCTTATCCTTTTAGATGGATCACCTAGGATTAATTCTTTAGGATGTCCATGAGCATACCTCCACTCTTTAGGTAGATCTTGATGCTTTGGAGTGTCTTCACCTTTCTCATTTTTGTCTTGATCTTCTTCACTTGGCTGAGAGGGTTGATCTTTCAGTGTCAACTTTTGAAGCTTATCAGCACCTGCACATGCATCAGAAGTATCCTCTTTTCGGGAGGATTTGTTAGTAGATTCTTCAAAAATAATATGTACAAACTCCTCTACAACTAAAGTTCTTTTATTAAATACTTTGTATGCCCTGCTTGATGTAGAGTATCCTGAAAAGATACCTTCATCAGGCTTGGCACCAAATTTTTCAAGATTGTCTTTGCCATTATTTAAAATAAAACATTGACAACCAAAAACTCGAAAATATTTTAAAGTTGGTTTTCTTCGATTCCAAAGTTCATAAGGAGTTTTCTTCAAAATATGGCAGATTAAAACTTGATTCAAAATATAACATGCAGTATTAATAGCTTCAGTCCAAAAATATCTTGGTAAATCATTTTCATAAAGCATAGTGCGTGCCATTTCTTCTAAAGTATGATTTTTTTTTCTACTATCCTATTTTGCCGAGGTATCCTAAGTGCAGAGAAATTGTGTTCTATACCTTTCTCATTACAAAAGCTTTCAAAATCATGATTTTCAAATTCAGAACCATGATCACTACGTATCCAAATAACTGAAACACCTTTTTTATTTGAAACTTTTCGATAAAACTTTATAAATACAGAATATGATTCATCTTTATATGCTAGAAAAAAAATCCATGTAAATCTTGAAAAATCATCCACTATAACCAATCCATATCTCTTGCCTCCTAGACTGGAAGTTCTAGTTGGTCCAAAAAGATCCATATGAAGTAGTTATAGTGGCCTACTAGTAGTTACAAAATCTTTAGGTTTGAAAGAAGTTTTAACTTATTTTTCAAATTGACATGCTTGGCAAACTCTATCTTTTTTAAAACAAAGTTCAAGCAAATCTCTAACTAAATTCTTTTTACAAAGTTTTGAAAGTAGATACATACTAGCATGCCCTAATCTTCAATGCCAAAGCCAACTAGTCTTATCTCTAGTAGAATTCATTGCAACAAGATATTCTCCATTAGGCAAAGATAGATCATCTAAATCTACCAAATAAATATTACCATGCCTTTTTCCAATGAATTGTACTTCATTTTTATTCGGACTAGTAATCATGCAATAAGATGATTTAAAAATAACTGGAAAACCTTTATCGCAAAATTGACTAATACTTAAAAGATTATGCTTTAAACCTTCAACTAACAGTACATTGCTAATACAACTAGGAGTAATGTGAACCTTACCAATATTAATGATTTTTCCTTTACCATTATCCCCGAAGGTCACACTCCCTCCATTCATTACTTCAAGAGAAGTGAATTGCTTCACATCTCCCGTCATGTGCCTTGAGTAACCACTATAAAGATACCAAAGTCTTTTGTTCTCCTTGGTTGCAAGACACACCTCATCTTGCTCTTGATGTGCCATGAGACAAACATTTGCAATTTCAGTCTACTCTTCTTCACAACTGGAGTCCTCGCTATCACTCCAGGTGGCCATCATTGTCTTTTTCCTTAACTTCTTCCTTGACTTCTTTAGGAGAGGACAATCGAATTTGTAGTGTCCCGGCTTCTTACACTCGAAGCATGTAGGTATCTCCTTCTCCTTTTCCTTTTCCTTTTCTTTCTCTTTCTCTTTTCTTTATTTCATTGGAACTTCTTCTTGTAAGGGAACTTCCTTTTCTTCATGAATCTTCTAAATTTCCTAGCAATGAGTGCTTCTTCACTTTCATTTTCTTCTTCTTCAGACTTATCAATTAAAGATTCTTCTTGTATAGTTGATTTGAATGCAATCCCCTTTTTCTTCTTATCCATGTCTATTGACTTTTGCTTCAAATTCAGCTCATAAGTCATGAGTGATCCAACTAGTTGCTCCAATGGTAGCTTGTCATTGTCTTTAGCTTCTTGGATGGCGGTCACCTTCGGATCCCACGATGTTGGAAGTGACCTAAGGATTTTGTTGACAAGATCAGCATTAGATATTACTTTTCCGAGACTTCTCATTCCATTTATAATATTTGTAAATCTAGTGTACATGTCAGTGATAGACTCATTAGATTCCATTCAGAATATTTCATAAGTGTGCACTAACATGTTCACCTTAGATTCTTCACTTGATCGGTACCCTCATGGATAACTTCAAGTATGTACCATATTTCTTTAGCTGATGTGTAAGTAGATATCTTATTTAATTCACTAGGATCTAATGCATAATAAAGGAGATTCATTGCCTTAGCATTGATCTCAAATTGTTTAATATCATTTTCATCCCAATCCTCTTCGAGCTTTGGGATGGAAACACCATTAACCACAACCGAAGGAATATGTGGATCTTTATCAACTACTCTCCACAAGTTATAATCAATAGAATGCATTTAATTCTCATCCTAGTTTTTCAATATGTATAATTTGATCAATTAAAAAATGGAGGTCTATTTAAGGCTTGTCCCTCAACTACACTAGTACCAATAGGGGCTGCCATAGATCTTTACTCAAGATGGTAAAGCCTAAAAACTGAGAACAGGGCTCTGATACCACTTGTTGCCCAGTAAGCAACCTAAGAGGGGGGGTGAATTGGGTCTCTAAAAATTATTACTTGATGCAATGCAATCATATGTGATCCAATCCAACAATTAACTAAGGTACTATGAATTCAAATAAAGTGCTCTTAAGTAAATGTGTAGCGGAAAAATAAAGCAATAAAAGTAAGAGCAATAAGAGGAGACAAGCAACCACAAACACAAAGAAGTATAGTGGCTCGGTGCTATCCAATGCACCTACATCCACTCTCCAAGATTTCATTAGAAATTTACTATAATCTCAACCGATTACAACCGATTAGTTTTTCGGGCTCATTAATCAAAATCCAACTTATTTTCACAAGGATCACAAGTTAAAACCTCACTTGGTTTTACGGGCTAACCAAGAATCTAAATGATTTTAAGGCTCACCACCAACCTTCCTTGGTTTTCTGGGCTAACTAAGAACCTAATTTGTTTTCAAAGGCTCACCAATAAGCTCCCTTGGTTTTGCAATAGGATAACCAAGAACCCTTACAATAAATAAGATTTGAAGTAGAGAAACAATATAAGCTTTCTAATAAAAAACGGGTATCTCTTTGAAGCTCGTTGTTGTGATTCTTTGAACTTGATGAAGTCTCTTTGATTACTCAAGAATGGTTGATCTTTAATACTCTTGAAGTCTCTTAAATGTTTGGAGGCTTGCTTTTGCTTGAGAGTGGTTGAACTTCAATGAATAGAAGTGAATGCTCTCTTTTCTTCTCTCTTGGATATTTCTTTTTTAACAACTTCAATAATAATAATTTTGATTTGATTTGGAGCATATAAATACCATCTCAAGGCCTCAAATCCGATTTCTAGCCATTATACATGAAAATCTAGCCGTTGGGGATGAAAAGAGATGAGTTATGTGTTTGAAAAACTAGCCATTACTGTTCCCAAAACTCCATGTGTCGACACTTTAGGCTATGAGTCGACACTTCAGGTCAACACTTGAACTTCTTGAGTCGACACATAGTTCAAAAGTCTTCAATGTAGCTTTTTGAAAATCTCAGATGTGTTGACACTTCTTCAGGTGAGTCGACACTTTGAGTTGACACTTCGCATCCATGTGTCGACACTTCACCAGATCTTCATCTTCGGTAAGTTCTGTGACTTGAAAAATCTCAAGCGATGAGCTGATTCATATATCGACACTTTTAGTCAACACTTCAAGTCCATGTGTTGACACATCAGCGGTGCCAACTGAAACTTTCTTTGCATATCGGCTTGAGTCGATACTTCATTGTCATGTTTCAACACTTGGTGTTATGTGTCGATATTTTGAGTCGACACTTCACTGAGATCTTCACAAAAATATATGAACTTATGCTGAATCAAATATATATTGAAATTAAGTGTCCATTCAAGCAAACTTTAACTGACTAAGACTTCTTTGAGCAGATCAATCATCTAAACTTGGCTTCTTCGATCAAACAATCTTTTATCAAATTGATGAGCACATTTTTCTATAAAAATACACTTCAAAGAAATTATTAGTACTCAACTTATACTTAACCATTTTGCTTATCATCAAAATCAATAAAAGAGTCAATAGATATGGCAAGACCGCTGACATGGAGTACACCTCGAATCCAGCTGGCAGCATGACAAGAAGATAGTGCCACATCAAGTTTTCTCTCGAGCTCCCCTGCTAGGTAGCCCCACCAACGGTCATGCCCACCTTGGCCCGAGCTCGGCACCTCTGCTCCTTCGCCAGGTGGCTTTCCAAGGGTCGAGCCTACCTCGACCGGAGTCGAGCCTGCCTCTGCTCCTTCGCCAGGTGGCTCCCTAAGGGTCGAGCCCATCTTGACCGAAGCCGAGCTCGCCTCTGCTCCTTCGCCAGGTGGCTCCCCAAGGGTCGAGCGACCTCCATCGAAGTCGAGCCTGCCTCTGCTCCTTCACCAGTTGGCTCCCCAAGGGTCGAGCCCACCTCGATCAAAGTCGAGCCTACCTCTACTACTTCGCCAGGTGGCTCCCCAAGGGTCGAGCCTGTCTCTGCTATTCACCAGGTGGCTTCCCAAGGGTCGAGCCCACCTTGGCCAAAGTCGAGCCTGCCTCTGCTCTTTCACCAGGTGGCTCCCCAAGGGTCGAGCCCACCTCGGTCGAAGTCGAGCCTGCCTCCGCTCCATCGCCAGGTGGCTCCCCAAGGGTTGAGCCCACCTTGGCCAAAGTCAAGCCCTCTCTTTGAAAGCATTAGGAAGAATGAAGGTGCCAGCCCCAAGATCACCGTCGAAGCGGGCGCGCGCAGTGCGGTGCGCCCAGTATGACACCCCAAATCTGTAACGGTGAGCGTAACCTCGTTTATGCCAATTTGGGAGGGGCGCCTCAATCGAGATGTCAGATCCTGCGACTAACCACCTGAAACCCCCCGAAGAAGAAGGCCACATTCAGGGTCTCAGATCCAAGGGCAGCTATGCCCAGATCTAGGTTCTACCTAATTTTTTCCTTCATGACAACACGCCAGGCAAGACATGTTCACAACTTAACTCCCAACTACAAGAAAAAATGACCTTGGGAGAGTAGCCAACGGACACCGTTGATCCCTAAGCCCCTTAGAGGGAAAAAATCGAGGCACTGGAGCGATTGACGATCTAGAAAGGCACCAACGGGTGAGAAGAAAGGTAAGCAACCGAAAGAGGGCAAACACATGAGGTAACGAGACAAGTGACTTGAAGGCAGGAGGCTCCTAGAGGACTTCCGGAGTTAGTCCTGTGAGCACAATCACCATAACTCAAGCATCATCCCTCTTTCATTTTCTCTTACTCAAGTTTTTATTCAAAACTCCTCTAAGTACGGTGACCGAAGTGGGATCCACCTTAGAGGATCTGTTTTACTTTGTCATCCACTGACTTGATCGTCAGAGTGCCATCACCGGGATCCCTGGCCCGGATCTCTAACACTATTTTGCAAGCCCGGGAATGCCTGGATTCCAGAGTTAAAAGACAAACGTCCGGTGCCATTTCATAGCTGCAAGCCATGACGATAAGGTCGGCAATAGATTAGCATGCTAGGAAGGGAAAAAGCCCCTGTACAAACAAGCCCCCCACGAGCTTGAGGATAGCTCCACTTGAAGCATGGTGGTGACTCGTGGACGAGAAGCTTCCACCAACCGAGCAGGAGACGCCCCCTCTCCCCCAGGCCCACGTAGCCCGGAGAGGGAGCTTCCCGCTCCTCCTCAACCGTGCTCAGCAGATGGCCAGTATGCTGCACTTGTCCAACAGATGCAGGCGCTGGCCACGGCTGTGAGGCAGTTGCAGCACCAGCAACGCTCCCTGATAACCCAATCCCAGCCAGGGACCCCCACGGCCCAAGTCGCGAGGCCCCGCGAAAGCCTGCACTCCATCCAAGGCAAGCCATCCCATCCGCTGGCCACAACCAATCCCCACGGGAGTCACCAGACCCCCATAAAGAGGAATCATACCGAGTCAACGGACCGGGAGAGCCGATCCCCAGTGGACGACAATGCTGTCGTCAAGCATGGCAAGTGCCGCCGAGGCAAGGCCCCCCATCATGACCATCCCCAGCTATCAACTTCATCTTCTCCAACGACCTCAGTGGAAGGCTCCACTGATGAGGCCATTCGGCGCCTAGCTGAAAGGCACCTAGAAAAACAAGAGTGCAAGCTGGCGGTGCTCTCCCGCTAATTTGCCAACATACAGGGCTCCTCCAAGGAGCCAGTGGGCTATGACACCCGACCCCCTTCTCCCGAAAAATCCAAGAGGAACCGATTCCGAGTCAGTTTCGCATGCCTCAGGTGGAACCCTACGACGGGACCACCGACCCCCTGGACCACCTAGAGAGCTATAAAGCTCTCATGAGAGTCCAGGGGACGACGGACGCCCTCCTATGCATTGCCTTTCTGGCCACCCTCTAGAAGGCCGCTCGAGTTTGGTTCACCCACCTCGAGTCCGAAAGCATCGACTTCTTCTAACAACTGGAGAGGAGGTTCGTGGCCCACTTCAACGCTTGTTGAAAGGTACCGTGAGAGATGGATAGCCTTTTCTCTATCCGACAGCAAGACTATGAGCTCCTACAGGACTATGTAACCTGCTTCAAAGCTGCCACCTTGGAGATCTACAGTTTGGACGAGCCTGTCACCATGCTGGCGTTGAAGCGAGGGCTAAAGACCTCTTGCTTGACTTATTCTTTGGACAAGAAGCCTCCAAAGACATATTCTGAACTTCTCCTCCGCGTTCACAAGTACATCCACGTCGAGGAGGCCGACCACACCAGGAGAGATCTGAATGAGAAGCTCCCAAAGAAGCCGATCCCAAGAGACGCACCTGGAACGTGGAGACCTGGGCTGCCTGCAAACTTCCGAACAGGACCAAAGCCGAGAGATGGTCCCGTCCCCGAGAAGACTTTCACTCCCCTCCTAGCTTCGAGGTCAAAGATTCTCATGGAGAACGAGGACGAGTGCTACCAGCACCGACCTCCCCCAATGAGGCCATCAAGTGATCATGACAAGATGAAGTATTATCAGTTCCACCGCTACCACGGCCACGACATTGAGGACTGCCGCAACCTGAGAAGGGAAATCGAAGACCTAATCAAGAGAGGCTACCTCAGGAAGTTCATGAAGAGCGAGGTTTCGGAGGAGGATCAACCATTTGCGGCTCTCCCCCTTGTTTCTGTAATTAATAATCGGCCCACTGAGAAGCCCGTGGGCATGAATTCTTAGGGAATAGAGCATGTATTGAAGAGAGCCCGGGAGGGAGGAGATCTGGAAAATGTACTCCCCTTTGTGAAGGGAAAGGGAGGTGAGGAAGAAAATGTAAACAACAATGATGTCATGGTCAAGATGACCATCGCCAAACATCCTGTAAGACGCATCTTGGTTGATAGTGGGAGATCCACAGATATGCTTTTTTATGATGCTTTCTCTCGGATAAACTTGTCCCCCAATTGACAAAGACCAGTGCACACCCCTCTCATGGGCTTCACCGGAGATTCTATTAGAGTCGAGGAAGAGATTGCCCTCCTTATCACCGCCGGGTCACCACCCCGGTAGAGCACAGTCATGATGATCTTTATCGTCGTCAGACTCCCGTCGCCATACAATGCTATCCTAGGCCACCCCATGCTCAACCTACTTGATGCGGTCATATCCACTAAGAGATTGTTGGTATAATTCCCGACCCCTCACAGTATGGGCGAGATGAGGGGGTACGTCAGCCTATCACGCACTACTTGCAGACTATCCCAGGGGCCCGAGGTGCCAAGCTCGACTCCGACGTCAACGACCTCGACCAAAGGGCGCAAGACCCTAAGGGTGGCCCCGTCAAGCGCCTCCTGACATATCCTCTTGGCTCGGACCCACCGAAGATGGTGCAGGTAGGAGCCCAGCTACCAGAAGATGAACGGGCTCGCTTGCTTAGTTTCCTTCAGGCGAACACGGATGTGTTTGCCTGGATTATGGCAGATATGCCAGGTATTCCCTCAGATGTCATCACCCATCAATTGAAGATCGATCCGAAGTGCAGCCCAGTTCGGCAGAAGAAGAGGAGCTTTATCCCAGAGAGGCAGAAGGCTATCAACGACGAAGTGGAGAAGCTCCTCACTACCGGCTTCGTTCGTGAAGTGTAGTACCCTAGCTGGCTGGCGAATGTGATCATGGTCAAGAAGAACAACGAAAAATGAAGGATCTGTGTAGACTACACCGATCTCAACCGTGCTTGCCCAAAAGATAGCTTCCCCCTTCCGAAGATCGACCAGCTCGTGGACGCGACCTCGGGGCACCGCCTCCTTTCCTTCATGGATGCATTTTTTGGGTACAACCAGATCCGGATGCATCCAGAGGACGAGGAGTACACTGTCTTCATCACGGACCGCAGGACATACTACTACAGAATGATACCCTTTGGCCTGAAGAATGCTGGTGCCACGTACCAACGACTGGTTAACAAGATCTTTAAAGACCAAATTGGACGCAACATGCAGGTGTACGTGGATGACATGCTTGTCATGAGCAAGCCGACCTCAGACCACATCAACAACCTGGCGGAGACCTTTCGCAACCTTTGCCTCTATTAAATGATGTTGAACCCGGCGAAGTGCACCTTTGGCATAGTAGCAGGAAAGTTTCTTGGCATCATGGTCACCCAGAGGGGGATAGAAGCCAGCCCAGAGAAGGTCCGAGCGATTCTTGACATAGAACAGCCCACCTCCAAGAAACATGTTCAATAACTCACTGGCCGGATAGCAGCCCTGAGTCGATTCATCTCACGATCTGTCGATCGTTGCCAACCTTTCTTCAAGGCACTGTGGAAGATGCACGACTTCACTTGGACGAAGGAGTTCCAGGAGGCCTTCGAAGAGCTGAAGAAGACCCTGGCATCACCACCACTGCTATCCCGACCGGAGGAGATAGAAGAGCTCCTCCTGTATATGGCGGTCTCCCTGGAGGTCACCAGCTCGGTCTTGGTCCATACAGATAGAGGGATCTAGAGACCCGTGTACTATACAAGCAAGCTTCTCCGCGATGCTGAAGTCAAGTACTCTCAATCTGAGAAGTTAATTTTTGCGCTTATCATGTCTGCCCAACACCTCAAACCTTACTTCCAAGCACACCCGATTGCGATTCTGACAGATCAACCACTGAAAGTCGTACTAAGCCGCCCCGACACATCTGGATGCCTGGCGAAGTGGGTGCTGAAGCTCAGCGAGTTCGACATCGCCTACCGCCCGAGGTCATCCATGAAGGTGCAGGTACTGGCTGACTTCTTGGTCGAGTGTGCAGGCCTGGACAAGGGGCTGAAAGAGAGCCCCCAGAATCAACAGCCAGGACATGAACCGGAGGGGGACATCTGGGTCTTGCATGTGGATGGAGCATCCAACTCTGGCGGAAGTGGAGCTGGACTCATTCTCGCCAATGGCGAAGGAGTCATCGCCGAATGCGCGCTCTGCTTCCAGTTTGCGACCACCAATAACCGGGCTGAATATGAAGCGCTCCTCGCAGGATTGAGGGTCTCTCGCGAATTGGGCATACCCAATTTGAAAGTCTTCGTTGACTCATAATTGGTGGCTGGGCAGGTCTCGGGTGAATTCGAGGCCCTAGACCCTCAAATGTCAAAGTACTTGGAGCTGGTATGTGCAAGTGTGGCAAGTTTCAAGCGCTTCAGCATCTCTCACATTCCACATGGGAAGAACATGTGCCCCGACGCCCTTTCCCGGTTGGCAACCTTGCCGGACTCCTCCCTAGGCCGCGCCTACTTCGAGCATCTTCAGATCCTAAGCTACAAAGCACCTAGAGAAGTCCAACAAGTTATCCCGGAGTCTAGTTGGATGGATAAGTATGTCAGGTACATCACCGATGGTACCTTGCCCGAAGATCAAATAGAGGCCAGCCTCATCAAAAAGAAGGCCTTGCACTTTGTGCTGATGGACGGGCTACTTTACCGAAGATCCTACACCTACCCGCTCCTAAAATGCCTGAGACCCTTAGAGGCAGTAGTCGTGCTCCAGGAGATACATGAAGGCCTTTGCGGAAATCATGTGAGGGGCAGAACTCTGGCATACAAGGCCCTCCGCCATGGATACTACTAGGAAACAATGAGGGAGGACGCAGCCAACTTCATCAAGAGGTGTGACTGCTGCCAACGTCACGCTGTCATGCAACGCCAGCAGGCTGCACCGCTCTTCCAACTCTCCGCCCCCTGGTCATTTGCCCAATAGTGCATGGACATCCTTGGTCCCTTTCCTCCTGCATTCGGGCAACGTAAATTCCTGATGGTTGCCATCGATTACTTCACGAAGTGGGTCAAGGTTGAACCATTAGCACGGATCACGGAGGTGAACGTTAGCAAGTTCTTTTGGAAATCAATCGTATGCTGCTTCGGGCTCCCCCACACAATCATCATCGATAATGGACGATAATTTGACAATCGGAAGTTCGAGGAATTTTGCAACAACCTCGGCATTCGCCATCGCTTCACCTCGGTGGCACACCCTCAGACCAACAGGGAGGACGAGGTAACTAACCATACTATCTTAAGGACTCTGAACCAGGCTGGACCAAGCCAAGGGTAGGTGGGTCAAAGAACTCTCCAGTGTTTTGTGGGCATACCACACAACACCAAGGACAGCCATGGATGAAACACCATTCAACCTTGTCTTCGACGTAGAAGCGGTGATCCTGGTGGAACTGAGTCTGCCAACGCTATGGGTGGAGTAGTACGATGACGTCGAGAACCCAGCACGGCTCCTGCTTAACCTGGACCTACTTGAAGCGATGAGGGACAAGGCTCGAGTCTAAATGGTAGCCTACCAGCAACGGGTGGCCAGATATTATAACTCTAGGGTTAGGCCAAAGTCCATCCGCCCGGGAGATCTGGTGCTGCGACGGGTGAAAGCCTCCCAACCTCGAGAGTGCAGCAAGCTCTCTCCAAAATGGGAAGGCCCTTACAGGGTGGTTGAAGCCCTTCCTCACGGGGCCTATTACCTCGCCGAGCTCGACGGGGCACGATTTTCGCGGACTTGGAATGCCACCAATCTAAGGATGTATTACCAATGATGTAAGACCTCCTATCATTAATAATGAGATTCTCTTTAGCATAATGCTTGTCTTTGTCTCGTAGGGCTATCATCGCCTGACCCTAGGCCTGGCGATCGAAGACAGGGTGTCAGGAGTCCCGCAAGCAATCCGCTGGAAGCAACTAAAGCTCGGAGTCCAGTCCTGCAGCAAAAGCAAGGAGTCCAGTCCGGCAGAAAAAGCCTGGAGTCCAGTTTGATAGTAAAAGTCCAGAGTCTAGTCCGACAGCAAAAGCCCAGAGTCTAGCCCAGCACCTAAAGCCCGGACTCTAGTTCGACAACTAAAGATCGGAAACTCCGGAAGCCCGGCACCTAAAGCCCGGACTCCAGTCCGGCAACCAAAGACCGGAAACTCTTCAAGCCCGATACCGAAAACTCCTGAAGCCCGGGAAACAAAGATCGGAAACTCTTCAAGCCTGGCACCGAAAACTCCTGAAGCCCAGGAACCAAAGACCGGAAACTCCAAAAGCCTGGTACCTAAAGCCTGGACTCCAGTCCGGCAACTAAAGACTGGAAACTCCAGAAGACCGACACCTAAAGCCCAGACTTCAGTCCGGCAACCAAAGACTGGAAACCCCGGCACCGAAAACTCATGAAGCCTGGGAACTGAAGGCCGGAATCCTCGGCAGCAGAAGATCCAAGAGTCCAGCACCGAAGCCTGGAAGCCTCCAAAGACCTGCTTTCTAACCGAGAGTCGAAGTTGAACTTCTAACCAGAGTTACAAACTTGACTTCGGTGAAAACCAAGGGATCCCAGATCTGCCATCGACCTCAAGGGGGATCGAAGCTCGAAGTCAGACAATATTGAAATAAATGAAATTGTAAGAAGCATGGAAAGGCAAAATAGAAGACCAAAGCACAAAGATGTGAAGGAAAAAGAACTTCATTTCTGTCATAAGGTTTTTGCAGCCGAAGGGGACCCGACAGGCTGGGCGACCCCAAAAAAGACAAAATGAAAAACCCTATGCTAGGTACAAAACCTAAAATGAAGAAGGACCCGAGGTCACTGGGTCGCCAGCTCCCTCCCGGATTGGCGGACCTCTGCATCGTCAGCTGCCTGCTCGGCTAGCTGCCCGGCGGTCACTTCCTCAGTCGCTCCTGAAGATGCCCCCGGCTCCTCAAGCTGATCCCCAGCGCTGCCAATAACGACGCCTCCTAGGTCGATCTTCTGTAAGAATAAGGCCACCTTCTCCCGGCATACCTCGAATCCCTTTAGGAATGCGTCCACGGCAGTCTCGTGGACCTCATCCTGGAACTCCGGGGATGCTTGGAAATTTGGCATGGCCTCGAGGGCTTCTCTCTGCTTAGCTTCCATCAGCCCCATGATGTATGTCGTCTTCTCTTTGGCCACTGCCAGCTCCGCCAGAACCTCCTTGACCCGGGTCTCCAGAGCCCGGGATTGCCCCTCCAGGCGACTGACCTCCACCGCGGTCTCCTCGATGTAGCGCTGGGTCAGTAACCTCTCCTCGAAGAGGGATGTCTCGAGGTCCTTGGTCCGCTCCTCAGCACGGGCCAGATCCCCCCGGAGGACCCTGTTGGTGTCCTTCAGCTCCTGGCCCTTCTCCATCAGCTCCTTTACATCGACCGCAAGTTTGGCTAGCTTCCTCTCCTTGTTGGCTTCCTTCTTCATCGTGCTGGTAAGGAAGTCCCGGAGCAGAAGCACGTTGGTCCCGATCTGCACCAAAGAAGAGGTTAGACTCTCTGAAATCCAACTGGAACAAAAAAAATGCTAGATACTCACCGAGAAGAGCTATGGAAGGATCCCAAGCAAGGCCGCTGTGTAGTCCCGGCCTCCCTTTAAGCAGCGATCCCGAGGCTGGATCGCATATTCGATCATCTTCTTTGCCAGGCCTTGATCCCAGATGACGGAGGCATTCCCTGGAATCCCTGCAGGTGCATAGCAGGGCTCGGAGGAGGGCTGCACAGGGGTATCTTCAGCATGTGAAGACATGGGTCACGAGGCCACCGCAATCGCTGCCGCCGCCACCGGAATGCTGGCCACTGTGACTATCGGAGGAGGCGGACGCGTCAATCGCTCCTCTTTCCTCCCATCATCGATGTCGACGATCTCCGGGGCAGGGATCTACTGCCAAGGTGGCCAAGGAGCCGGTTCCACCGCCCTCTGCTCCGAGGTCGAAGTGGGCCTGGGCCCTTGGTCTACTTCCACCCGGGCCCTCTTCGGCATGGAGTCCCAGGCCCCAGTCGAAGCGCTCCTCTTCCAGGCCGACTCCATCAGGTTGTCTATCGAGAACTTCATCCCTAAGAAAGAAAAAGGTCAAAGGAGATCAGAAAAAAAATAAAAAGAAAAGAAAGAAAAAGAAAAAGAAAAGAAAGAGAGAGGGGCGGAGCCTTACCAATCGCTCGAATCGAGCTAACCCCAGCCTCGAACAAGTTCTGCTCCAAGAGTAGAACCTCGAGGGAGGGAAGTTCATCACTAAGCAGAAGGGAGAAGGCTTCCTGGTCAACCAGCACTACCTGGGCATTTCGGTTCGAGGACCGGTCCGGCTCACTCTAGACCCAGTCAATGTCCCCGACTGAGGCAAAGAAAAACTGGTTCTTCCACCCCTTGATGGATGTGGGGAGGTCAAACCGGAGGCACTTGAGCCACGAGGAAAGGTACCACCACCCATCATTGGTGGAGAAGTGCTTCAGGGTGAACAATGCCCTGAACAAAGAAAAACGGGCAACAAACCAATGAAATGACAGAATACGAAGAAGGCAAAGATGACCGTGATGGCATTAGGGGCCAACTTGGCCAGGACGAGGTGAAAGTGGCTAAGAAAAGAAAGGAAAAAATGGTGGAGTAGAAAATGAAGACCACCGGCGAGGAAGTCTTCGTAGAAAGTGACCTGGCCAGGGACACTCGAAGTAACCCGCTCCCCCGGCTTCGAAAGCGAAAGCTGGATAGAATCCGGGACCCCGAACGACTCCCGGACCAGAGAAAGGTCTTCTTTGGTCATCGTCGAGGCGAAGCCGGAGGGGTTGGAGGAAGCCTTTGCCACCGGAGGGGCAACGACAGAGGCAAGAGGAGAAACAGGAGCAGGAGAAGGAACCCTAGGGGCCCTAGGGCTTCCAATAACTATCCCGCCCAGACGCAAGTGCCTCTGGACTTCGAGAGGAACCTCGTCCTCCTTATCGAAAGATGATGGGGTCCTCGACTAGGAGGGACCTGCCTCGTTCAGGTTGGTGGAAAAACCTCTGTCTTATTCTGGTGCCTCTGGTGTCCTCACCATTATTCCTGTACGAAAGATAGAAATATGTCTTAAGATTATGCATCGCACATTTTTAGATTTATTTTTTATTTTCATGATTTAATGTAAATCATTTATATTTTTTCTATATTAAAAATATTATTAAATCTCTATAATCATATTTAAATATTTTAATCATTATTTTAATAATATTTAGTAGCATAAGGCTATCTCTAAAGGTTTCTTGATGGCCTACATCTAGGGCTAGAATTGAGTTTAGGCCGGCCTGATGGGCTTTGGAGTAGTCCAAAGTCAGGCTAGGCTTCGGGCCAGACTTCAAGTAGATCGGGCCAGGCTTCGGGCCTCGTAATAGAGTTCATTCAATTCTTGGGCTATGCTCGGGCATCCTTTTGGCTCGGCCCGGCTCGGCGAAATCAGCCCAAAATAGGCCCGATCCAAACCCAGCCCGAAATGAGCCCAAAATAGGCTCGATCCAAACCTAGCTCGAGCCCAATTATTCAGGTCTCTCTCCTCTTGTTTAGGCTCTCCGCTCTCCCCTCTCCATTCTCTCTCTCTCGTTTCCAGGCTTCTAGCCTATCGCCCTTGCCACTCGACGCCGCCCCTTGGCTTTGATCTCCCTCCCTCGACCTTGGCACTCATGCCCTCCCAATGTGACCCTATGGCTCCCCAACTCCGATCTCCCTTTTCCGGTTCCGATCTCCCTCCCCCGGCCTCTGCGCCCACGAGGCCATACCTGATGCCTCTACCCCTCCATGCAACCCTGCGGCCCCCTTCTGGCTTAGATCCCCTCCCCTGGCCTTGGCGCCCGCACCCAACACCCCTTACCCCCGTGTGGACCTC
Organism: Areca catechu; assembly: GCA_021397845.1. Lineage (NCBI taxonomy): Eukaryota > Viridiplantae > Streptophyta > Magnoliopsida > Arecales > Arecaceae > Areca > Areca catechu. The sequence continues at coordinate 198,862,828 of CM038039.1, forward strand.
GCAACCTCCTGGCTCTGATCTCCCTCCCTCAGCCCCAGCGTCCGCACCCAATGCCCCTGCCCCCATGCAATTACATGGCCTCCGCTCTGACTTCGATCTCCCTCCCCCGGCCCTAGTGCTCGTACTTGATGCCCCTTGTCCCCCATCCAGCACGACCATACAGTCCCCCGGTTCCAATCTTCCTTCCTCGACCACAGTGCCCCCATCCAATGCACCCAACCCCCTGTACAACCTCGCAGCTCCCCCTGGCTCTGACTCCCTCTCCCGGTGCGACACCCTCATGCCCCTTGTGGCTCCGACAAGACGGGCCACTAAATTTTTTTTGGATCATCATGCTTTTATTTGGGCCAACTTTGATTTGGATGCTCTAATTGGGTTTTGATCGGGCTTGGACTTGAGCTCAGACCAAGCTCGGACCTAATATTTTTAAAATATTTTAGATCTAAACCCGATCCAAAATTTAAAATTATTTATCTGTAAATAAGAATATAACCTGATTTAGCCCAATTCAGTTCCAACCTACATCAATCGGTCATCCATGCAAACGAACAAGGAGATATCAAAGAACAAGCTTACCTTGAGAAGCCAGGTGTCGAACTCCTGTTTAAGAGAAACCGCCCTTGGAGGTGCATATCAAGGTCCCAGATGCGGTACGGCCACCTCAATCCTCATCCCCTTGGGAGCCCTGTAGCTTAAGGCAGTACTTATTTAAGTTTCTCTTTTATCTTCGTTTCAGCTTTATCGGTGCCTGGGCCTGCATGTCTCGCCTTTTGCACGTCTTATATTATGTGTTGAAAATAATATTAATTATTAATTACCATGTTGCCGTTGTAATGTTTTTAAAATCATGATCATAAAATAAATAAATTATTTAAATAAATTGAAGATCGAAAAGATCTTGTTTTTGATAAGGCATGTAAAAGCATTAGTAAGAATATGATTTTTCACCCAATGTATACACCTGCGGCGGTCTCAGTCCCCAAGATAAAATAATTTTACTTGGTTCAATCATTCTCTAACAAACATATTTGCCAGAAGATTTGATTCTAATATCTTTTTCAGAGAAAAAAAAAAAAAGTGAAAAATAGATTATCAGAATGGAAGAGTATTTCGATCTATACTTCAATGTATATGTGAGTGATCCGATAGTATTAGATATGTAAGCTATATCAGAGATATCTCAGTCGAGCCTATTTATTTATAGTCTCTATCCCAGCGACCGCGGAGGTGGGATTTTTTTAAAGACAATGTTTCGGCAACACCACATATCTTCAAAAATCAACATTTTCTTTTAAAAATTCACAATTCTTTATTAAAAAAATTGTCCAACAGAAAGTATTTTAAAATATTTAAACAAACTAAAATTTACGAGACAAAGTTTTTTTTTTTAAGTTAAAACTCCAGCATTATGGACATCGTTTGTCCATACTCATCACTTGCTGCGATTCCTAGCGCCTTCTTATCTGCATTCGCGTCAAGCATCTGGATATTACTGCTATTTTCTTGTGCTCGGTAACTCTTCTATTAGTCCAAGGGACTAACGGGTGCAGTAGGTTATTTTAGGATATTCTGGCATTTTATTCTCTACTGCCCTTTTCTCTGTTATCTTTTCTACAGTTCTGAATCCATGGACAGCAAATGCTTTGAGGACAATCATTCTGTTTTTTGATTACAGGCTTTGCTGTGTTGTCGGTCGAATGGTACTCATGATACTTGGCTGGCTATGTAATTTATTCAACTTCTGGTTCCAGTCCTCTTGTATCTACTTTGGGTGCTAGGTCTTCCTGGGAGTAGATTCTGCTACCTGTGGAGCTTTTGATCATTTCAATGCTCTCTCTTTCATCCCTTTGCCTCAGATGGGTTGCCTTTGGTTGGGCATATGCCCCCTCTTTGTCCTGCAGCATGGTTTTTTTTTTTTTTTTTTTTTTTTTTTTTGGAGGCAGTGATCAGGCTTATATTTACTTACGTACACATGCTTTGTTGCACCTGGTTCATTTACAGCTTTTTCCTTGGTTTAACAGTGTACTAAAGTTTCCGCTTTGTTTTTGTACACCTTTCAGTTGGAGTGTACATATCATTGCAGGTTTTGGTATATTGCTTTTTAATTAGCCACCTGTATTTGTAACTTCTTTTAGTATCAATGAAGCTTTTAGCCCCTGCTTTATCAAAAAAAAAAAAATCTTTTCCAGATCAACTCGATTGTATCTCCTTTTATGTTGCAGAGTTTTTTTTTTTTTAACCTTCTTCTTCTTCTTTCTCGCTCTTTCTTGGTTGCATCAACTCCGTCCGCCAGCATGGATCACCCCCTTGTGGGCTAGAAGAAAGCATAGTCTCCATCTCACTCCTGCTGTCTCCATCAAAAGAATCCACTGTAAATCCAATCCCATAATAAATTTAAATGCCGGTTTGACGAATCCATTAGAATTAGATTAGGTTTACTGTAGAAATTGGAACTGTTAGTCTGCACAGCGCCCATTCTTTTGAAAATCCATCATAGTTTTAATCTAAATCCTATCTGCCCATTGATTTACTGGAAGAAAAAACAAAGTATAGATTTTTTTTTCCATTCACAAGATTTGGATAGAAAAATATTTGATTGATATGGATTTTACCAAATAGATTGCTAATTAACTCCATAATTTTAACAGAAAATTCAGTATAATTCTATTGAATTTTCTAAACAAATTCAAAATCTTGTCGTTTTTCTCTTTTGCATTTGATCGGGGCATTGCCGGCTTTCTTCGCAGTTGGCTAGCCATGGAAAATCCTTCTTTTTTTTTTCCTTTTTTTTTTTCTTTTTCTTTCTCTCGGCTGCCTTCTCCGTACTTCTTTCTTTGCTGCAGTTGGTATGGTTGCCATTCCGAAAATCCTTCTGATTTCAAGTTGGTGCCGTTTGTAATTCTCTCCTTTTTAAACTGTTGATTAGATCTGTTAAGCACCGGATCACTTCTTTAGGCTCTAAGCCGAGATAATCAAAAAATGCTCCTATAAAAAATTTAAATTTTAAATTTTAATAAAATATTAAAAATAATTTAAATTTTGGGTTTTAAAAAATTGTTGCACCGTTCGAAGCTTATTTTACTCTTTATACTTTATGTTATGATATCCCAGTTTTATTTTAATTAATTATTAAGTCATTCTTTGAACCAATTTTAATTTTTGGATTATTGGTCAAATCAGTATACAAAGGAAAATGTTTCTCAGGCTTAATGAAAATTGTGATCTACAAAAGGATATTCTATGTCTTCGGCTTCGTATCTTTATCTTGGTCCGAAGACCATGTCTAATATCTTTTTATCTTCGACTTCGTATTTTTATCTTGGTCCGAAGACCGTGCCTAATGTCTTTATATCTTCGGCTTCGTATCTTTATCTTGGTCCGAAGACTGTGCCTATTATCTTTGGTTTTGTATCTTTATCTTGGTCCAGAAGCCAAGCTTATTAACATTATGTCTTCGGATTCGTACATTTATCTTGGTCCGAAGACCATGCATTTCAATTGGATGTCTTCGGTTTTATTCCTTTAACATAATCCGAAGAGCATATTATTTCGTATTCTATGTGGTAAGTGTTTATTTTTTTGTTTTCCAAAGAAACTTTTCTGAAGTGTATAACTAACATTCCCTTTAGGAGTGCTACTAAAAAGAATGTTAAACTCACTTCGGATCTATTCTAGAAAAGGAAGGCATTTTGAACATGTGGGCTTTTCCAACCCCAAAATAGTTGAAGTCTGCTTTGGTTGTTGCAACTACCCACATGATCGAAATCCTCGGATTGGATAAACTCCAAAACAACTGATTCTCCGACAGCTACTATTTACGGCCATGTGGTGGTTGCACTTGCCAACTCCCATAACCATAAGTAGTTACGTTGGAGCCTATAAATACTGGTAAGAGGGGACACTCGAGGTAAGTTTTTTTGGGCTCATTCAAGCAATTCGAATTCTTCTCTCTTCCCTCTCTGCTTTCGCACTCTCCATTCTGCTGCTGCCTGAATTTATTCTGACTTTGGCATTGAAGTATCCCCCGTCGGAAGATTTCCGGTCAAGGGATCTGTTTTGCAGGTTCTGGTCAACAGCGGTCCGGCGAAAGAACCACTCCATCTGGTCGGCGGAGATTCAGCATCAACAGATTAGCACGCCAGAAAGGGGGAGAAGTCAATTTCCTCTGTTCTAAAGGAGAGTTTCGATAAGCAAAAATGGTGAGAGGAAAAGTTCGAAATGCTTCTACAAGTCAGGAGCAACATGCTCATCCAGCAAATGCTCCACGAGCAAACGGTCCTCCAGCAAATGATCTTCTAGATCAGGGGGTGTAGCCTCCTATGATAATGGTGGGGCAACAACAATTCGAAATCCTGTTAAACAGGGTAGAAGCTTTGATAGCACTGGTCTAGAATCTGCAAGAAGCTGCTGCCCAAGGGCAGCATCCACCACCAGTTCCGCAGTCCAGCCATCAACTTGAAAAGGAAGAAGGTCGACATCGAGAAGTCACCCCCAGTTTTCCATAGATCCAGTCATCCCGTGACCGCTATGGCTCTCCACCAAATCATCAAACATGGGATCATGGTGAAAAGAAAAGAGTTAGACGCTCTCCTTCTGTTTCCTCTAGAAGCTTTGCACCTGAAAAAGCTAGGCAAAGGGAGATCAATTGTGAGTTCCAGGAGAAATTCAGATCTATGCAAGCGAAAATATCTAGAATTTCACATCTGAGAAGAAATGAGGAGGTTATCACTTTCAACTCCCAGCTCTCTTTTTCTGATCGTATTATGGATGAAGTTTTCCTTGGGCACTTCAAGATCCCATAGTTAGAAGCCTATGATGGGACTTCAGATCCTCTCGACCATCTGGGGAGCTATAAAGCTCATATGATGATGCAAGGAGCAACTGATGCTCTTTACTGCCTTGCCTTTCCCGCTACATTGAAAAGATTAGCTCGAATATGGTATTCGAGCCTACCACCAAAGACGATCCACTCTTTTACTGAACTAGAATAGCAGTTTGTTTCACACTTCAGAACATGCCAGAAGATGCCGTGCAACATAGACAGTTTGTTTCTCCTCCAGCAGCATGAAGGAGAAAGTTTGAAGGAATTTGTCCATCATTTCAATTCAGCCATATTGAAAATACCAAATTTGAATGAGCATGTGGCCATGTCTGTCTTGAAGAAAGGCTTGAAGTCGTCCAGGTTCACTTTTTTTCTGGACAAAAGATTTCCGGTAAGCTATGCTGAACTGTTGGCAAGAGCTCAGATGCAGCCGCTGAGGAGCAAGCGGCAAGCCGAAGACTTGCAGAAGGGAGATACCCTTCCAAGAAGAAAGGCGCCAAAGGACCAAACATGCCCACATCCTCCAACAATGCCTTAGTTTCCAGGCGTAGTCCCAGAGCCAAATAGCAGAATAACCGGTTTGATGCATATACCCCTCTTAAATTACCAAGAAAAAAAATTCTGCTACAAATTGAGAAGGAAAAATACTTTCAAAGGCTACATCCCTTGAAGACATCTGTAAAAGCAAGGGACAAAAGCAAATACTGTCGATTCCATCGGGATCATAGCCACACCATAAAGGAATGCTTCCAGCTTCGGAACGCCATTAAAGACCTGATAAAAAGGGGATATATGGGAAAGTACATTAACCATCCAGAATCTTAAGTCGAAGCAACTGCACTTCCAAGAATATCCGATGAAGCCGATATGCCACACCAAAAACCAATTGATGGGAATGTTGATATGCTTCATCGGTCATCTGCATCGAATGTCGAAGCTGAAGAGAATATCCCAAAAAGGTTCAAAGGGAAAACTTCTATCACTTTTTTCGATGAACATGTTCAAGGAATACAACTTCCACATGATGACCTTGTTGTGGTCTCGACTGTTATTGCCAAATTTGATGTAAAAAAAATTTTAATTGATAATGGAAGTTCAGTTAATGTGTTGCTGTATGATGCTTTTCTTCGAATGGGATTATCTGGACGTGAATTACGAAGATCTCTCATTTGTATAACTGGTTTTGGTAGAAATCAAGTTGGGGTTGAGGGTGAAACGGTCTTGCCCATAACTTTTGGATCCGAACCATTCCAAAGAACTCTTCCTATCAATTTTATTATGGCTAGAATGTCTTCAACTTATAATGCAATCTTGGGACGTCCAGCATTGAATAAATTCAGAGCCATAGTCTCAACATACCACCTGTTGGTTCGGTTTCCTACCAGGACAGGCGTTGGAGAAGTAAGGGGAGATCAAAGGATCGCTCACCAGTGTTTGATGATTCAAAATAAACAACCAGCCAAGTCTTTAACACTTGACCAATTGGATCCAAGAGACGAATTCGAAGACTCTGGAGAACCAGTGGAGAAAACACTTTTTATGCCATTATCCGAAGACGACCCAACCAAGCTTTTATAAATTGGTAGCTTGCATGATGAGGAGTCCAAGGTAAAATTAATTTCCTTTCTTCGAGATAATGCTGATATTTCTGCTTGGATAGCTTCGGACATGCCTGGAATTCCACCTGATGTGATCATGCATCGCCTGGAAGTCTCTCCCGGTGATAAGCCTGTTCGGCAAAAGAAGAGAAATTTTGCTTCTGAAAGGCAGAAGGTTATTGATGAAGAAGTTGATAAGCTACTTGAGGCTAAATTCATAAGAAAAGTCCAATATCCGAATTGGCTGGCAAATGTAGTCATGGTGAGGAAATTAAATGGCAAATGGAGAATTTGTATAGATTATACAAATCTCAACAAAGCATGTCCAAAGGACAGTTTTTCTTTGCCAAAAATCGATCAATTAGTTGATGTTATGGCTGGTCATCAGTTGTTGAGTTTTATGGATGCATTCTCATGCTATAACCAGATCCGAATGGATCCTGGAGATGAAGAGAAGATTGCTTTCGTAATAGAGAAAGGGCTTTACTGTTATAAAGTGATGCCGTTTGGTTTGAAGAATGCTGGAGCAACTTTCCAAAGGCTCATCAACAAAGTCTTCAAAAATCAGATTGGGAGAAATATAGAAGCTTATGTTGACGATATGATTATGAAAAGTCTTTGTAAGTTTGATCACATTACATATCTAAAAGAGTCTTTTGATGCTCTTAGACATCATCAGATGAGGTTGAATCCAACCAAATGTATCTTCGGTGTAACTTCTGGGAAATTCCTAGGATATTTGGTCACCAAGCGAGGAATTGAAGTCAACCCAGAAAAGATCCAGGCACTTCGGACAATGAGGCATCCTACTTGCAAGAAGGAAGTTCAGAGGTTAACAGGAAGAGTTGCTTCTCTAAGCCGGTTTATCTCCCGCTCTGCAGAAAGATGCTTACCCTTCTTCAAGGTTCTTCGCCATACTCAAAATTTTGAGTGGACAGAGGACTGTAAAATTATCTTTGACAAGCTGAAAGAGTACTTAGAAAATCCTCCCTTGCTCTCCAAGCCTTGCGAAGGAGAGACATTTTACTTATACTTGTCAGCCACAGATGAAGCAGTTAGTTCGGTGCTAGTACGAAGAGATACCAATTGTTGCCGCCAAGATCGTGGTGGCCTGTAGCTACTGTCAAGGTCGGATCGCCCCTCCAATCCTCTTGGAATGTCCTGCTCCTTTGAACCTGCAAAAATGAGGTTAGTGACCCGAGCCAGGGATTCCGGCGAGGGCACTTCGATGGTCAAGTCAGTGACGATCCAGGGGAACAAGTCCTCCTTGTCGAGCCCCTCTTGATGGACTCCATGCTAGGAGGAGTGAGTGGTGTGAGAATGAGGTGTAAGTGCATTGGGATAAGGGTGGTCGAGCTAGAGGGATCCTCTGGGTAGCCTTTTTCCCTTGGCTTGCCCGAGCTTGATGGTGGGATAGTGGTGCTCATCTGTTCGCTTGTGTTAGCGTACCTCCCCCCTTCTGGGGGTGTCGAACCTTCTTGTAAGCCCAAGTGACCGTTGAGCACCTACCTCGGGATCTCTCCCAAGCTATCAGGCGCGTGCAGCGATGTTCCGCACCATGGACGGGACGTCTTCCATGATTTGTGATAAGGGAAACTGTTGCATGTTCTGACATTCCTTCTGGTTGCTCCATTCCGGGGAACCTGGCAGTATTTCGATCGGGAAGTCACCGCCCTCGAGATTCGAATCTTCTAGTTGACTTCCTCTTTTGGACGGCGCAGGTGGTTGGTGGAGAGCATGGCACCTTGGTCAGGGAGTTTCTTGCCCTTCTAGTATAAGTGCTTGCCACAGATAGTTATTATGGCATGACAGGTGCTTCCTCATGGATTTCAGGTTGCTCGCCGATGTCTTAGGGAGGCGGCCGCGCCCCCTCGTTGGCCGGCAGTGCTGTCCGAGTTGGTTGCCAAACTGGAGAGCTGGGACTCGGCTCTGACCCGGGAGGCTTGACCTGGCGGAGGAGGGCTGAGCTCGACTCTGGCCCAGGGGTCCCAGCCTCGAAGGAGTTTGATATGGCGAAGGAGGTCGACACGCGACTCCAGCTCAAAGGGCTTGGACTCGGTAGGGCTCGACCTGGCGGAGAAGGGCTGAGCTCGACTTCGGCTCAGGAGCCCAGCCTCGGAGGAGCTCGATCTGGCGAAGGAGGTCGCTCGGGTCTGGCCTAGGCACCCCGAGCTTGCGAGTGCCGACCTGGCAAAGGACGGAGCTCGGCTTTGGCAGGCCGTCCCATTGATCCGAAGGAGCTCGGCCCGGCCAAAGGAGCCCAAGATGGGTGTCCATCATGGCGGACTTCTGACATGGCATCCATCAGAGAGTACACGTCAGCATGTCAGCTTCCAACCACATCACCAATCATTCACAGAAGCCGATCTACTACACTAGTAAAGTGTTGCATGAAGCAGAAGTCTGATACCCCAGAGTGCAAAAGATTATCTTTTCTTTAGTGGTGGTAGCAAAGCGTCTCTAGCCTTATTTCCAAGCCCATTCCATTGTGGTTCTGACAGATCAACCTTTAAAAGCATTTCTTCGTTGTCCTGACACCTCAGGAAGGATAGCTAAATGGGCTGTTAAATTATGAGAATTTGATATTGAATACCAGCCTAGGTCAGTAATGAAAGCACAGATTTTGGCTGATTTCATAGTAGAATGTACATGGAGATCTGGAGAGGACCAGCCAATAGCCGAAGAGGAAGGTACCAAAGATGGTCCAGAGTTTGTATGGATGCTACATGTCGATGGTGCTTCGAACGCCAATGGTTGCGGTGCAGGTCTAATTTTGGCTGGACCAAATAGGCAAGTTATTGAATATGCTCTTTGATTTTCTTTCCAAGCTTCAAATAATCAGGTAAAGTACGAAGCACTAATTGCTGGGCTTAGAATCTCCCAAAAATTGGAGATCAAAAGGGTCAAAGTTTTTTTTGATTCACAACTATTGGTGAATCAAGTAAAAGGTAATTTTGAAGCCCGGAATCCAAACATGATCCAGTATTTAGAAAAAGTCTGAAGCCTGACATCTGGGTTGGAGCATTTTGAGATTATTCATGTACCAAGGACAGAAAGATCTCGGGCAGATGCTCTTTCAAGACTTGCGACCACTGCACCAAATTCTCTTGGAAAGACATATGTGGAATATCTTGAAGACCCCAGTATATCAGAACCCACAATTGAAGTATGTCAAGTTGAGCATGAACCTTCATTGATGGACCCTATTCTCAAATTTTTAAAAGAAGGCACCCTACCCGAAGACAAGCTCGAGGCTAAATGGCTTCGATGGATGGCCTCTCAGTATGTGATCTTGAATGAAACATTATATAAGAGGTCTTTCACACAATCTTTGCTGAAATGCTTAGGCCCATCCGATGCAGATTATGCACTCAGAGAAGTGCATGAAGGGATATGTGGAGATCATCTGGGGGGCAGATCTTTGGCATACAAAATAATCCATCAAGGTTATTATTGGCCAACCATTCAAAAGGATTCTGTAGAGTTTGTCTAAAGATGTAATCACTATCAGCGATACTCCAAAGTATAAAGACGGCCTGCAAATCAGTTAACTCCATTGACGGCTCCCTAGCCTTTTGCACAATGGGGAATGGATATTTTTGGTCCGTTTCCTCCGGCTTTTGGGCAACAAAAATTTTTCATAGTGGCTATTGACTATTTCACAAAGTGGGTCGAAGCCGAAGCGTTGGCACAGATCACTGAAGCAAAAGTTGAAAATTTTGTGAAAAATTTAATCATCTTCCATTTTGGAATTCCTTATTCCATAATAACTGACAATGGAATACAATTTGATAACACAAGATTCAAAAGCTTCTATATTCAGTATCACATTCTTCACAAGCTTACTTTGGTAGGACACCTCCAATGCAATGGAGAAGCCAAAGTAATGAACAGAATTATTCTTCATGGTCTTAAAACCATATTGAATGATGCTAAGGGGTCGTGGGCCGAAGAATTAAACTCAGTTCTTTGGACATACCGAACCACTCCCAGAACAGCTACTGGTGAATCTCCATTTCAACTATCTTATGGTACTGAAGCAATCCTTTCTATAGAGATCTCTTTACAATCTTTGTGGATTGATCAGTATAAAGAGCCCAAAAATTCTGAACACCGAAGAGTTGACCTGGATTTGGTATAAGGTACACGACTTCAGGTACAGTTAAAAATGGCTACATATCAGCAAAAAATTGCAAGATACTACAACTCTCGTGTTAAACAACGGACCTTTCATTCTGAGGATCTAGTTCTGCGAAAGTCTAAAGTATCCAAGCCTACCGAATAGGGTAAACTCTCTCCTACATGGGAAGGACCATATCGAGTCAAAGAGGTCATTCGACCCGGAACTTATCGGTTGGAAACTTTAGAGGGTACTCTACTATCTCGACCTTAGAATGTACAAAACCTCATCAAGTACTATCAATAAAGGTTTTTATTCAGGATTACCAAAGGTAGATTTAACTATTCTATCTTCATCTTTTCTCTAAAAAGGTACAAGGATGATCTCCGTGATCTATCCTACGAAGTACCGAGGTAGGTTTAACCAGCCTGTCTTAATCTTCCTTTTCTTAAAGGCATAAGGATGATCTCCGTAATCTACCCTATGAAGTACCGAGTTGGGCTTAACCAGTCCATCTTAATTAAAAAGGTATGAGGATGATCTCCATGATCTACCTCATGAAGTGTCGAGGTGGGCATGATCAGCCTGTCTTAATTCCATTTCTAAAAGGTATGAGAACGATCTTTGTGATCTACTCTATGAAATGCCAAGGTGGGTCTGATCAGCCTATCTTAATCCTTGATCAAAGGGCATAAGAATGATCCAAGTGATCCATCCTGCAAAAATGCCAAAGGTTAATCAACCTTTCATCCGTGATGAAGATGCAGATGACCCACGCGGTCTATTTTATCCTAAGTCAGAAGACATAGTGAGTTTTCAAGTCCGAAGACTTGATATTTTCATCCAAGAGATTCTTGTCTTAATTATCTGAAATTCTCTCAAGTCCGAAGACTTGGCTCTTATCTGGAGATTTGGCATTCTTCACAATTATATGAAATTATTCTTAAATCCGGAGACTTAGCATATGTTAGAGACTTGGCATCTTAAAATTTTGATCATTCTTATTTTAATATTGTCATTCACTATAATCTTGGATCAGAGTTGGGAATTCTGTTTCTTAAAAGATTGATGTTCTAAATCCAAGGACTTGGTATTATAATATACTTCGAAGATTTCAATTATGTTCTAATCGAAGACTTTTTACTTGAGACAATTTCCACTCATACATATATACATTCACAAAGAAATAGCTTGCTGAAATAGATTTTCATTAATAAGATGTTTACATTTCAAAAAGATGGAAAAAGAAAAAAGTTACAAATTATCCATTGTTGGAGTGTCATCGGCTTGAGTAAGATCAATTGGACTGACAACTTCTTCAGCTGTCAATGGTGCTTCAGGACCCTCTTGTGATTCGGGCTCATTCGGACCTTCAGGATCGAACAGTTGAATCCCTGCAATGTCCAAATTTGGATAAAGGTTTTGCACCTCCTTCACCTCATCATTGAAGCCTCCCTTGTAACTATGGGTCCCGGCTTCAATCATTTCGCTCTTAAAAGCAAAGATGCCTTGTAATCTTCTACCGCCCTTCCCAACTAATTTTTTAGAGACTGAATCTCTGCAGCGGCCTCTTCGGCCTTCTTGGTAGCCTCTTCGGACTTCTGATAAGCTTCCTTAAGCAGAGCTTCCAAAGACCGAACTTTCTTCTATCTCTTCTTAAGTCTTGCCTCCTATTCAGAGTTCATTGATTGGATCTTCTCTACGTCAGCTTTCAAGATCTGAACCAAAGCATCACTTTGGGAAAGCTTCTCCTCCGAAGCTTGCCTTTGTTCCTTGGCCTTTGTCTTTTCGGCCTCCGCTGCCTTCATTCTTTCCTTCATTCTTTTATAATTGTCTTTGAAGTCGAAGATGCTTTCTTCCATGATGGTGATATCGTGGGTCATCTGCATTAACAAGTAGATAGGTTAGCAATAACAAATTTATGCTTTGAAAATATAATCCAATATTTACCTTCAGTGTGGATGAGAACACTGAGTCAGAGACATCTTCAATGCATCGGGACTTGGTATTGTCCCAATCTTTGGGTGGAAGCGTGCGCTTCAACATCTCCTTAGCCAATTCTGGGTTCTCCAGGCCCTCTGCATCGGAAAAGATAGTGAAGTCTACACTGCAGCCTCCTTCTGAAGAAGCATTCCACCTGGGATCGTCTTCAGATCGATATTTTTCTCTTTCTTTTCCTTTTTCCCTCGGAGTTGCAAATAAAGACTCCCTGTCAAATGTCACATCGCGCTGATCCAGAGTCGGCATCGGTCGAGGACTCTTCGGAGGGGGCATTCTCGGAGATAAACTCCTGGAAGGCTCAGGTGGATTTGGCGAAATGGGTGGTATCTCTTCGTCCGATGTGGGCCTCATCGGAGGAGTGCTCGAGCCCTCTTCGACTTTTCTTTTCTTTCGGACTTCAGATGTCGCTGGGACAGTCACTGCCCTCTTTCTGGAAGCCTGTCGAACTTTATCAAGTTGAGGCTTCATTGGTTCACTTGCAATCAAAAGATTTCATCATATATATAAAAAAAAAAAGAAGAAGAAAGAAAAATTGAGAGAAGGAAAATTCAGAGACTACTATCTCTATACCTAATATTGGGACTTCACTGATATAGGCTCGGTGAAGGTTTTCTTCCTTCAGCAATTCTTTAAATGATGGAATTTTTGGCTCTGACAGAATTTCGAAGTCCTTGAGATCGGCTTTCAGAACTCTTTTTTCAGCATTTGCATCCAAACGCGAAGCCTTCCAGTAAGCGTCAAACCCCCAATTGGTATAGTATATGAACAAAAAGCAAGGTTTCCACCCATGTATTGCACTGGGGGTCCCTTTTATTAGTCTTCGACCTGGCCGAGGACCTATGACCCACCACCCTTTACCGTGAAAATCCCTTTTCATCATAAACAGAGAAGTAAATAGAGATGTCTTCGGCTCTATATTCCTAAGTTTGCAAAGGACTAGGAATCCACAAATGTTCCTAAAGCTATTAGGAGTTAATTGAGTCAAAACTATTTGGTAAAGGATAAAGACTTTTGTGAAGAAAGGGTGAAGTGGAAGCCGAAGATCGGCCTTAAGGTGGTCTTCATATATAGCAATTGAATGCATGGGAGGCTTATCTACCCTTTCTGGTGGTTCCCTATTGGTTTCACCCCCCGGTGAACCTCTGCTAGAAGAAGGGTTCCCAACGGGATCTGACATTGTAGAGAAGAAGAAAGGAGGAAGGGAAGAAGGACTTCTAACCTCTGAAAAAATAAAAATGGCAGACTGTAGAAGAAAATGGCGGACTGTAGAAGAAAATGGCGGACTATGGAGCACGAATACAAGGAAAGTTCTTCTGGAGTTCTCCTCCCTTTTATAGGTGAGATTACGGGGTTTCAAGGCACTTCGAAAATCTCCTCGATCATACACCATATCAACAGCCTCGATCATGGGTACGATTTCCTAATAGTCACCCATTAATGAGGCGAGGTTGAAGAAGCTTCTTTAGCCGGACCTTCTCTCTTTCCAAAAGGAAATCAAGGGCCTCTGAAGTCCCACCAGGTTGATTTGATAAAGGGTTATCCAGGGAGGTAACCCATCTTGAACCAGCGACCAGGATGAAGCGCATCCATTATCCAATGGGTAGGGAGAAGCCATCACAACCATCCAAATCTCAACCGAAAGATTGGCTGGACCACCACGCAATAGGAAAGGAAGAGACGGCCCCAGGGCCACTCGCTCTTTTCTTCTCCCCCAACTAGGGAGTGATAGTTGTCCACCACCTGATTTCCAAATCAACCAGAAGTCATGATGAGCAGTCCAATCAGAGATCTCATAATCATCCACTACACTATCTCCCAGGAGAAAAACGACAAAGCATTGGTACTCTCACTTCTTGAGGCAAACCTTCGCTTCGAAAACTGTGAGTGGGGGGGGCAAATGTTGGGGAATCCCGGTCTTCGAAAATCGAACACCGATTCGATTGACCGAAGACCTTTACTCCGAACCAACGACTTCAAACCTGGAAAGATCGGGCCAACCATGAGCAACCCAAGGCTCCCCACCGGCCTACGACACCCAAAGGCAAGACCTTCGGATTATGTCTTCGGCCCTAACCAAAGACCAGGCTCCATGCCGACTTCCGAAGATATACTCTTCGTTTCCCGTCGAAGACACGATCTCCGACCCTTGGTAAACACCAAGTCCTCAACTCGCGTAGAAAATAGGATCTCCGACGGAGAAGATCTGAAGACAGAAAAATTCCCGGTTCAATTATGGGAATCCCCTTAAATAGAAAAAATCTGAAGATGGGTCCATGATCTATCCCAGATAGGCAACAGTAACCAACGGCTACTATCGATTATCTCCATGCCACGATCATGGTACGCAACTCCAGCTGCCACGCCTCTGGTCTGGCCGGAACCGCTCAATGACAACCCACGATTGCCAATCATGGGAAGAAATAAACTCCCCGTGTTTGCTAGGAGAAGAACGGATCCGCAGGCTAGGCGCCCCCTTATAAATGGCGGTAAGAAGAAATGCTCGAAAGAGGTACACACACATACATACACGCATACTCTAAATTCAAAGAGCTATCCCTCTGCCTCTGGAAGATCTTCCCCATTCTGTGGCTGGGACCTATCTCTGACTTAGGCATCGGAGTGTCATCCACCGGAACGACTCCGGAAGGGACCTATTTTGCAGGTGAACCAGGGAGCGGTCCTGTGGAGCAACAGCTTCGACCGACCGAAACAGGAACTCCATGCTAACATATTGGCACGCCAGGAAGGGGGGCAACAAACAGCTCTCTTTAAGCTCCCTCCTAAATAAGGGGAAGTAAGAAGTTCCTGATGGAGAGAGGAAAGACTCAGATCGCCTCCACTAGTCGAAGTCATGTTCCATCCCAAGGGGGTGCGCCCCCAGGAGAGAACGACATCCCACCTCCCACAGTTGTCGTGGGATTGCAGTAATTTGAAGCCCTTGTGAACCAGGCCACCAACCTTACGACCATGGTTCAAGATTTTCAAAACAAAGCTTTTCCAGTGGAAAACCCATCGGTCGCCTCCAGACATAGCTTTCGATCCTAAAGGAAGAGATCTCCACGGGAGGGTTCTACACATCTCTCCCCCCGTTCTCGGCCCTCTCTTGAAGGTCGAAGTTCGAGACTGCCTAGGCCCGTTGATTCCCTGCAGAAAGGGAAAAGGCCTAGGCAAACTCCCTCCCTCTCCTCCGAAGACTTTGCTCTTGCAGAGAGGGCGTCGAAGCAGACTCCCGATTATGACGAAAGATTTAGAGCCATTGAATCAGAAATAGCAAGGGCATGGGAGCAGAGAATGCGGGATCTAAAGGATCCCGACGACTTGATAGTGGGTGATCTACGCCCACCCTACACCGACCGTATCATGGTCGAAGTCATTCCTCAGCACTTCAGGGTTCCCCAGATGGAACCCTATGACGGCACCTCCGATCCCTTCGACCACTTGGACAGTTTCAAGGCCCATATGATGATCCAAGGAGCTTCAGACGCGATGTACTGCCTCGCGTTCCCAGCTACCTTGAGAAAAGTCGCTCGGATGTGGTACTCGAACCTACGCCCAGGTACCATCTATTCCTTTTCCGAGTTAGAGAATTGTTTGTCTTGCATTTCAGGACCTGCTGCAAGACTCTTCGAAATACAGACATACTGTTCCTCCTTCACCAGAATAAGGGAGAAAGCCTGCGAGACTACATCTCCAGGTTCAATGCGGCCACACTTGAGATCCTCGATCTCAACGAGCTTGTGGCCATGTCTGCACTGAAGAAGGGACTTCATACATCCAGGCTCACCTTTTTTCTGGATAAGAAGTTCTCCAAAAGCTATGCTGAACTCTTGTCGAGAGCTCAGAAATATGCCAATGCTGAAGAGCAGGAGGCCACCCGACGACTGATCAAAGGGAAGCCCCCTTCAAAAAAGAAGAACAAAAGGGGACAAGGTCCTCCGACCTCCAATAACAATAACAACAAATATACTGACCGCCGAAGAAGTCCTCCCAGGCCCAGAGCATCGGGAAGAAGATTTAACTCCTACACCCCCCTTAACCTTCCTCGAGAAAAGATCCTCATGGAGATAGAGAAAGAAAAATATCTCCAATGGCCCTGTCCCATGAAAGCCTCCTCTTCCATAAGGAATAGGAACAAATATTGTCGATTCCACCGGGACCATGGCCATAACACTGAAGAATGCATCTAGTTGAAGGATGCGATTGAGGATCTCATCAAAAGAGGGTATTTGGGATGGTACATTAGTCGTCAAGGACCTCGGTCGAAAGCTACTGTTCCCCCGCCACCTCCTGAAGAGGCCAAACTGCCAAATCAAAGGCCCACCAACGAAGGTGTGGGGATGATACACCGGCCTATCGACTGGAGGAGGGACGAGGATGATGTCTCAAAGCGACTCAAGGATAATAACGCTATTCTCTTCTCCGATGATGACCTTGCGGGAGTCCGGCTCCCGCATGATGATCCCCTTGTAATCTCGACCGTTGTGGCCAACTATAATGTACAGCGAATCCTTGTTGATAATGGAAGTTCAACTGATGTTTTGATTTACGATGCATTCTCTAAAATGCATTTGCCTAGACATCAACTACAGAGATCTCCCATACCGCTCACGGGCCTCGGGGGTAATCAAGTTCATGCCGAGGGAGAGATAGTGTTGCCTGTGACCCTTGGCATTGAAACTCGATAAAAAATACTGTCGATCAACTTCACGGTAGTCCGGACCCCCTCGGCCTACAACATCATCCTGGGGTGGCCCGTCTTGAACAAGTTTCGAACCGTGATCTCCTCTCATTATCTCCTGGTATGCTTCCCCACCAGGAACGATGTCGAGGAAGTTAAAGGAGATCAGAGAGCGGCACGGCAATGTCTGATGATCCAAGACAAGCACTTCACTGATTCTGCAACCCTGGATCAGCTGGATCCAAGGGATACAATTATCGGCTCTGGTGAACCCATGGAAAGAACTGTCCTGATACCGTTGACAAAGGAAGACCCCACCAGAGTTGTGCAGATCGGGAGTATGCTTGATGAGGAAACCAGAACGGAGATGATCTGTTTCCTCAAAGACAATGCCGATGTATTTGCCTAGTCGGCTTCGGACATGCCATGGATTTCTGCAGAAGTAATCACTCATCGGCTAAAAGTTACCCCCGGGTATAAACCAGTCTGGCAGAAGAAAAGAAGCTTTGCTCCTAAAAGATAAAAAGTTATGGATAAAAAAGTAGGTAAACTCCTTAAAGCAAGATTCATCCGAGAAGCCCACTACCCTGAATGGCTGGCCAATATGGTAATGGTAAAGAAAGCTAACGGCAAGTGGAAGATCTGTATCGATTACACAGACCTCAACAAGACTTGCCCAAAAGATAGCTTTCCTATCCCAAAGATTGATCAGCTGGTCGATGCCACTGCCGGCCACCAACTATTGAGCTTTATGGATGCTTTTTCTGGCTACAATCAGATCAGGATGGATCCCCAAGATGAAGAGAAGATGGCCTTTATCACCGACAAAGGTCTCCATTACTATAAGATGATGCCATTCGACCTCAAGAACGCCGGGACAATATTTCAAAGGCTAATCAACAAGGTATTCAAAAAGCAACTGGGAAGAAACATGGAGGCCTACGTTGACGACATGATCGTCAAGAGCCTCCTCCAAAAGGATCACATCCAAGACTTGGAAGAATCATTCAGTGCTCTACGACGCTACCGCATGAATCTAAACCCGATGAAGTGCACCTTCGGGATCACTTCGATTAAGTTCTTGAGCTTTCTTATCACCAAACAGGGGATTGAGGCAAATCTTGAGAAAATCCAAGTCCTAAAGGATATAAGACATCCCTCCTGCAAAAAAGAAGTCCAGCAGTTAACAGGAAGAATTGCCTCCCTAAGCAGGTTCATTTCTTGTTCAGCCGAGAAATGTCTTCCATTCTTCAAGGTACTTCGGCAGTCAAAGGGCTTTGAATAGTCCGAAGACTATCACACTGTCTTTGAAGAACTAAAAAAGTACCTAGAAACTCCATCTCTGCTCTCCAAACCTCAAGAAGGCGAGGTACTTTACTTATACCTCTCTGCTTCAAATGAAGCAATTAGTTCGATCCTTGTTCGGAGAGATGAAGACAGGTCCCACAAGCCGATCTACTACATCAGCAAAGTTCTACATGATGCTGAAATGCGGTATGCAAGGATGCAAAAGTTGATCTACTCTTTGGTGATTGTAGCAAAGCGACTATGGCCGTACTTCCATACCCACGCCATTATGGTACTAACCGATCAGCCTCTCAAGGCCGTTTTCCGGTCTCTAGACACTTCGGGAAGGATAGCCAAGTAGGCCGTGAAGTTGAGTGAATTCGACATCAGCTTTTAGCCCTAATTAGCTATGAAGGCCCAGGTGCTCTCTGATTTATTGACTGAATGCACCTGGAGGTCCGAAGATAAAGTACCTTCGTAGAAGATGAAGTCCCAAAGGAAACGAAGTCCGTTTGGGTGCTCCATGTGGACGGAGCTTCCAATGATACTGGATGTGGAGCTGGTCTTATGCTAGCCAAACCTGACGGCCACACCATAGAGTACGCACTTCGGTTCTCCTTCCATGATTTTAACAACCAAGCCGAATACGAAGCATTGCTCGCCGGACTTTGGATCGCCAAAAGTTTGGGAGTTCAATAACTCCGGGCCTTCTTAGACTCCCAACTGGTTGTGAATCAAGTTAAAGAAGAATATGAAGCCAGGGATCCAACCATGATGCGGTACCTAGAGAAGGTACGGGCCTTATCCTCTCAACTAGAGAATTTTGAGATTATCCATGTCCCTCGATCAGAGAATTTCTGGGCGGATGCATCATCACGACTGGCTACTACAACACCAGAATCTCTCGGGTGCACCTTTGCCGAACATCTTGAAACTCCAAGTATAGCTGAAGAGGCTATGGAGGTGCGCCAGATCGATGTCGAACTAAGTTGGATGGATCCCATCATCAAATTCCTGAATTAGGGTGTGCTACCAGAAGACAAAGCATAGGCCAAGAAGATCCGTTGGATGGCATCTCAGTATGTCATCTTAGATGGAACCCTCTATAAGAGATCATTTTCTCAACAACTGCTAAAATGCCTGGGACCGACGGATGTGGATTATGCCTTGAGAGAGGTCCACGAGGGCATATGTGGTGATCACTTGGGGGGTAGGTCTTTGGCATACAAGATCATTCGACAGGGGTATTATTGGCCCTCCATCCAAAAGGACTCGGCTGACTTTGTGCGAAGGTGTGACCAGTGCCAAAGGTACGCCAATGTTCAGAGGCAACCTGCAAGCCACTTGACTCAACTGATAGCTCCTTGGCCTTTTGTCTAATGGGGGATGGATATTCTTGGCCCATTCCCGCCGGCTTCTGTACAAAGAAAGTTCCTCCTTGTGGCCATCGACTACTTCACAAAGTGGGTAGAAGCCGAACCACTGGCCCAAATCATAGAAGGCAAGGTAGAGAATTTTGTAAAAAATTCTATCATATTCTGGTTTGGCATCCCACATGTTATAATCACAGACAATGGGAGACAGTTCGACAATCCGAAGTTCAAGGACTTCTGTGCTCGATATCATGTTCAGCATCGGCTGACCTCCGTTGCCCACCCACAGTCAAACGGAGAAGCCGAAGCAACTAATCGGACCATTCTCCACAATCTGAAGACGAGGTTGAACGCCGTTAAAGGACTTTGGGCCGAAGAACTGACCTCCATTCTCTGGGCATACCGAACTATCCCAAGAATAGCCACCGACGAGTCTCCGTTCAACCTAGCATACGGTACCGAAGCCGTACTACCTATCGAAGTCTCCCTACAGTCCCTGAGAATTGACAACTACGAAGAGCCAGGGAACTCCAATCGTAGAAGGATCGACCTGGATCTGCTGCCAAGCACCAGACTTCAGTTCCAGATAAGAATGGCGGTGTACCAACAAAAGGTCGCCAAATACTACAACTCCAGGGTGAAGGAGTAGATTTTCCGTACAGGGGACATGGTATTGCGAAGGGCAGAAGTATCCAGGCCAACAGAACAGGATAAACTCTCCCTCAACTGGGAAGGTCCATATCAAGTCAAAGAAGTCATTCGACCAGGAGCATATCGACTCAAGACCCTGGATAGGAAGTCTCTATCCCGGCCATGGAATGTACAAAACCTTCACAAATATTATCAATAAACAAGTTCCTAAATTTCCTGTGCAAATTCGCTCAACACTACTCAACTCAGAACGGCTTGTTGCATCGATCGAACGACAACAGCCTAAGTGGCCCGATCTGAGAAATCGATCAACTACGCAAAGGAGAGTATGATCCACTCGCCTTATCGGTATGCCTGACGAGCGCAACGGATGGCCTAGTCAGGCCACCAAGAAGATTGAAGGCATGGGGATGGTTCTGGTAACCTACCCTATGGGAAACCCGAAGACGTGCTGGGACAGGCCTAATCAGCCAACCTTACATTACAAAAAAAAAAAAAGAGGGAAGGCATAGGGATGGTTTTCGTAACCTACCCTACGATAAACCCGAAGACGCGTCGGGGCGGGCCTGAACAGCCTACCTTGATCATGACAGAAGTGCACAGGGACGGTGTAAACACCCTACCCTACAGTAAATCCGAAAACATGCCTAGAAGGACCAATGTCGTCCTCCCTGTCGACAACAAATATCTCAAGAACGGTCCAACTGACCTCACATCTTCCCTGTAGACCGCAAATGGTCCGAGGAATCCACGTTCTAGACATGACATGATGCAACGTATTGCAAGAGACACATGGAAAAATATGAGAAAAGTTAAGACATTTCATTCTTTTTTGATTTTTTACAAAAAAAAAGAGAGAAGAGAGAAAAAACTCTCACAAAAAAAAAAGGAAAAACTCTCACAAAGAGAGGACAAAAAAAAAGGGAGCAGAAGGATCACGGGAAACATTTTCAATAACCTCCCGCCGACTTTTTCCCGTACCGGTGAGGGGAGCTCTGGAGGGACGATGAAGGGGCCCCGGGATTTCCATCCGAACCAGAATCCGACCCCTCATCGGAGTCAGAATCAAACCCGTGTCCAGGAAAGGGAACAGAGGGATTGATGTTATCCAGGCCCTTCAAGTCATAAAACTTGAAGGCCTTCCCCATGCATTCCCGGAACCCTTGATGGTAGGAGTCCAAAGCCGCTTCGGCGATCTCCTCCCTAAAGGCAGCGGACGCCTTAAAGTCTAAAATGGCATTCGCCGCCTCCTTCTTGGCCTCCTCCGCCTCCGTGACTGCCACCACGACTTGGGCCCTGGCCTCCTTCAGTTGAGCCTCCAACATGCGAACCTTCTTCTCCAGACGGTCCAAGAGAGGCTCATCATCATCGCCCGGTTCGAAGAACTCCGGACTCCTCTTCCTCTTAGGGTCGACGGCCCTCCTCTTCGCTGCCCGTCGAAGCTCGGAGGTGCTGAACCTCATTTTCAACTGAAAGAAAAAGTCTGAGAGGATGATAACCCTTGGCAGCAGAAGGCAATGTCCTATTTATAGAGAGCCTGCACCCACGACCGACTACGAGGAGGCGTGCTCCACGTCTTTTCCCAGCTGAATCAGAGAGCACCACGTGTCCAAGCGACGCTTTGAGAACCAGAAGACCGCTCAAGGGTCATTCCCGGGACAACAAATGCCGGCGCTTCGAATCCGGAGGAATTCCCATCGTGCGGCGGCGACATTAATGGCTCCTTTTTGGAAAAAGGAGACCTGGCGGCACACAAGGCGCAAGAAAATGCAATTGTACGAATATCGATACACCGCGTGGACAACGAAAATCGTAATTAAACTTCCCTAATCACCAGTCAATGGGGAGTTAACGCCTGTCTACCCCAATGGACATGTTTAATTATGAGAGGAAGGTGACACCAGCCTAATCAACCATAGACGGTCTTCGGCAACGAAGTTCTAACCTATCCCGGAGTTCATCTTCGTCAACTACCAATCAAACGGCCTTCGGCCACGACCGTTCGACCAATCAGAAAAGGAACAGTAAGCTTTGTTCAAGCTATATCTAAAAACACAACATAGCAGATGCAGGAGAAGAAAAAAACTACTTCAAAATCCAGAGAAGTTGTCATACAAAAGCCATTGACAACACAAAGAAGAAAACACACCTAAAGCTACTTAGGTTTTTCAACATCAATTGGAGGAGACCCAACACCGCAGGATTGAAGCAACTTATCGACCTGTGCAGAAAGGATCTCGTCGACTTGGGCTGGGACTGGAGAACCTTTAGCTTGGATTCCCCCAGCCTGAATCTCCTCCTGAACCGGGGTCAGAGCTGGAGCCACCCCAAGATCTTCGACTGAGGCAGAGGCCTCCTCACCTGGACACGGTGCCTCTTCTGCCTCTTTAGCCTCTGTCGCGGCCTCGACCACCTCCTCCGTTTCTTCTTCGGCTATGTTGAAGGAAGGGATGCCAGAAAGATCAAGGTGGGGAAAGGCCTCATTTACCTTGGAAAGTCCATCGTTGAAACCATGCTGATAGCCGTACAGGGAAGCTTCATTCATCTCCTCTTGGAATTGTGAAGACTTCCTGAAGTCTGCTACAGCATCCTCCACCCGCTTTCTCAGAGACGCGGACTCCCTCTTGGCCGCTTCGGACTCCAAAACTATCTCTTCGGCCCTCCTGGCAGCTTCCTCCGCTGCCTTGGTCAAACTCTCTATCTTCTCTTGATTCTCCTTGGCAGCTTGCTCCAAGGAGTCGACTTGTTTTTTGCTCTTCCTCCACCCTGCCCCTTGCTTCGCTATTATCAGATGGGCACTTTTTAGTTCACCCTTCAATTCATGAACCTCGTCGTTCACCCGGATGAGGCGGTTCTCCATGGACTGCCTCAACTCTTCGGCTACTTCTTTTACAGCCCTAGCAATATGGAGATCCTCCTTGAGGCCATGAATGAGGCTGTCAACATTTCCTAGACCCTCCTCCATAAAGGTAAGGTCGTAGACCAATTGCATCGAAAATATGGAGTTATGGATCAAACAATTCCCAGAGCAAGGGAGGCAGCAAGGACCATACCTGTTGCATGATAGAAAAAGCAGAATCGGACACCCTAGAAAGGTTCTGACTTCGGAGAACTGCCAAGTCGTGAGGCAGCAATGTGCTCTTCAGTGCCTGCCTGGCTACGACGGGGACCAGCAGTCCCCCCGTAGGTGAAAGCTCCGAAGAATTCACCGAATGGCTTCCGGCTAGGGAAGCCCCATGGGCGAACTCTCCCTCTACTTGCCGTGCTTCGCCCCTATCAACTGCAGGGGGGCAAGGCGGTGGCACATCCGCCGCCTGAGGAGGACTCCCCCTTGTGCGAACCGGGGTGGTAACCGCCGGTGGAACTTCAACTAGATGAGATCCTGACAGGGCCCCTTCCATGGGTACCACATCTCCCCCTGAGGTCCCCCGGGAAGATGAGGTGCTCCGGTCCCTCACAGGACCATCTCTTCGGGCCTTCTTCCGAACTGCCGACCTTGTGAGAGGGGCTTAAGCTACCCTCTTCTCAGAAGTCTGACGGAGCCAGCTCACACCAGGCTTCATTCCACCACCTACAAGTAGAAAGTTTTCTTTAAGTTGACTGAGCTACAACAAAAATGGGGAAAGAGGGGCAGGAATCTCCGCCACTATACCTAATACGGAGAACTTGCTAATCCCCGCAAGATAAAGATTTCTCTACTCCAATAATTCACAGATATGAGTGACTTCCGAAATTAATCAGAAGATCGAAATCCAACTGGTCAGCCGCCGATACCTTCTTCCCATTATTGGCGGTTAAACGAGGCTTCTTCCAAACAATGTCGAAGCCCCATGGATCAATGGATAGTATAAACACAAAAACAGGTTTCCACCCATGGATGGTGCTGGGTATGTCCTTCATGACCTTGTGGCCTGGTCGAGGGCCGATCACCCACCATCCGTTGCTATGGAAATCCCTCTTGAGTACAAAAAGGGCTGTGAATAAATTAGTCCTGGGTTCTATATTTGCAATACTGCACAGGACCAGAAACCCACAAATGTTCCGGATACTGTTCGGGGTCAACTACGCCGGCACTACTTGGTACAGACAAAAGATTTTGATAAAGAAATGGTGCAAGGGAAATCGAAGGCCAGCCTTCAGATGATCTTCGTACACGGCTAAGCAACCGGGGGGAGGTTTGTTCACCCGTTCCTTAGATGCGGGGAGGACGAAAGGGAACCCCTCGGGAATGCAATAGCGTTCTTGAAGAAGAGCCATCTTCTCCTGAGAAACCGAACTAGAGACCGACTCCGGACCTACAACATCACCGGCCCCCGAGGGCCCAACTTGTCCCCTTGACTTTCTACAGTTTCTTCCATGATAAAAGAATGAAACGAAAAGGTAGAAGGAAGATTCTACCTGCGGAATAGACTGGTAGACAAAAACAGGAAAGGTTGAGCGAAGAATGAGGCGAGGTTGAAGAAGCTCCTTTAGCCGAACCTTCTCTCTTCCCAAAAGGAAACTAGAGGCCTCTGAAGTCCCACCAGGTTGATTTGACAAAAGGTTACCAAGGGAGGTAACCCATCTTGAACCAGCGACCAGGATGAAGCGCATCCATTATCCAACGGGCAGGGAGAAGCCACCACAACCATCCAAATCTGAACCGAAAGATTGGCTGGACCACCACGCAACAAGAAGGGAAGAGACGGCCCCAGGGCCGCTCGCTCTTTTCTTCTCCCCCAACCAGGGAGTGACAACTGTCCACCACCTGATTCCCAAATCAACCAGAAGTCATGATGAGCAGTCCAATCAGAGATCTCATGATCATCCACTACACTATCTCCTAGGAAGAAAACGACAAAGCATTGGTACTCTTACTTCTTGAGGCAAACCTTCGCTCCGAAAACTAAGAGTAGGGGGCAACTGTTGGGGAATCCCGGTCTAAGTACGAACCGAACATTGGTTCGATTGACCGAAGACCTTTCCTCAAAACCAACGACTTCGAACCTGGAAAGATCGGGCCAACCACGAGCAACCCAAGGCTCTCCACCGGCCTACGACACCCGAAGGCAAGACCTTCGGATTATGTCTTCGGCCCTAACCGAAGACCAGGCTCCATGCCGACTTCCGAAGACATACTCTTCGTTTCCCGTCGAAGACACGATCTCCGATCCTTGGTAAACACCAAGTCCTCAACTCGCGCAGAAAACAAGATCTCCGACCGAGAAGATCCGAAGACGGAAAAATCCCCGATTCAATTATGGGAATCCCCTTAAACAGGGAAAATCTGAAGATGAGTCCATGATCTGTTCCAGATAGGCAACAGTAACCAACGGTTACTATCGACTATCTCCATTCCACGATCATGGCACGCAACTCCAGCTGCCACGTCTCCGGTCTGGCCGGAACAGCTCAATGACAACCCACGATTACCAATCATGGGGAGAAATTAACTCCCCGTGATTGCTAGGAGAAGAACGGATCCGCAAGCTAGGCGCCCCCTTATAAATGGCGATAAGAAGAAACGCTCAAGAGAGGTACACACACATACATACACGCATACTCTAAATTCAAAGAGCTTTCCCTCTGCCTCTGGAAGATCTTCCCCATTCTGTGGCTGGGACCCGTCTCTGACTTGGCATCGGAGTGTCCCCCGCCAGAACGACTCCGGCAAGGGACCTATTTTGCAGGTGAACCAGGGACGTCCTGTGGAGCAACAGCTTCGACCAGCCGGAACAGGGACTCCAGGCCAACAACACGTGTCTTCTCCACGTCTCTCGCACCACCAAACAGTTATTGCGAAAGACGTGCCAGGGTTTAACGCCATCATGATATGTCAGTTACCACTAAACGACAGATTTCAAATACTCCCATTTTTCAAAATTAAATCATTTCGAACTTGGAAGTGGGGGACAGTTGTTATGATATCCCAGTTTTATTTTAATTAATTATTAAGTCATTCTTTGAACCAATTTTAATTTTTGGTTTATTGGTCAAATCAGTATACAAAGGAAAATGTCTCTTATGCTTGATGAATATTCTGATCTACAAAAGGATATTCTATGTCTTCGGCTTCGTATCTTTATCTTGATCCGAAGACCATGCCTAATATCTTTTTATCTTCGGCTTCGTATCTTTATCTTGGTTCGAAGACCGTGCTTAATATCTTTATATCTTCGGCTTCGTATCTTTATCTTGGTCCGAAGACCATGCCTATTATCTTTGGTTTTGTATCTTTATCTTGGTCCAGATGCCAAGCTTATTAACATCATGTCTTCGGCTTCGTATCTTTATCTTGGTCCGAAGACCATGCCTTTCAATTGGATGTCTTCGGCTTTATTCCTTCAACATAATTCGAAGAGCATATTATCTCGTATTCTGAACGGTAAGTGTTTATCTTTTCATTTTCCAAAGAAATTTTTCTGAAGTGTATAACTAACATTCCCTTTATGAGCACTACTAAAGAGAATGTTAAATTCACTTTGGATCTATTTTAGAAAAGGAAGGCATTCTGAACATGTGAGCTTTTCCAATCCCAAAACAGTTGAAGTCTATTTTGGTTGTTGCAACCATCCACATGGTCGAAATCCTCAGATTGGATAAGCTCCAAAACAACTGATTCTTTGACAGTCACTACTTACAGTCATGTGGTGGTTGCACTTGCCAACTCCCATAATCATAAATAGTTACGTTGGAGCATACAAATACCGAAAGAGGGGACACTCGAGGTAAGTTTTTTTGGACTCATTCAAACAATTCGAATTCTTCTCTCCCTCTCTGCTTTCGCACTCTTCATTCTGTTGCTGCCTGCCTGAGTTTCTTCTGATTTTGACATCGAAGTGTCTCCCGCCAGAAGATTTCCGGTTAGGGATTTGTTTTGCAGGTTCCGGTCAACAGCGATCCGGTGGAAGAACCATTCCATCCGGTCGACGAAGATTCAATATCAACACTTTATATATTTTTTTTTATATTTTATTTTTATTAATAAATTTGACTTTAAAAAAAATAATTAAAAAAAAATAAAGAAAGCTGCGCTGCTGGGAGAGCGATGCGGCACTTGACCCGCACCATCTCTCTGACCACCACGGCCGTGTTGGTGGCCAGCAACGGGTTGGCAGGTATCGCCGGCGTGTCCCTGGCTCCCTGCCCTGATTTGCCGCCCTCTGGTATGATCCGTATCATTCGTCGCATATGCTGCTGCTCCGCCGCAGGTCCAACATATTGATTGCGTTGCCATCCAAGGGCCAGCAGCTTAATACGGGAGAAACCTGAATGTCATCAAGATTACGTTTTATTTAAAAAAAAAAAGTTTCATCTAATCTTAATAATCTCTGTATAGAAACAATCATATACTTACGATGACACGACCGTTAGAAATCCAACTAATTTTTTTAAAAAAAAGAATATGCATTAAAGCAACATGAAAAACTCCTCTACAGTATTAGACAATTCAAAATAATTGATCCCAACTTTATAAATGGTCTATAAAAAAAATAAAAATATCGCTAGGACGGTAGCCCGTTGGATAGAGATCTTGCCTCACTATCAATAGGTTGATGGTTTGAGGCATGATCCCACGGATGACTCGATTAAATCGAGGATTTTCTCTCTTTGTTCCCGATCTACAGGCCGGCATCTTAATGGTGTTAGGTTGATGTACTCACCATTACGTCTCACCATTAGGTATGGAGAGGCTGCGCGAGACAAACATTATCTGGCGAGGTGAGGGCTTGCGGGGATAGCTATACCAGAATTTATCCTCCTATCCATTTTCTTTCATCAAAAAAATAAATAAATAAATAAATAATAAAAACAAAAAATATATCTTTAATGTAAAATATTCAAATAAATATGACATAGATGAATCCAAGTAAAATATACAAATAGATATGACATAGGTGACCTCAACAAAGAATACGGGCAATCTGTAAAACATGAGACAAGTTGTAAGGATAGCAACAGATCGGATTTGGGTCGGATCATCCAAAATCCATATCCACTCTGTTAAAAAATTTCCATCCCATACATGTCCCATACCCGTCTCGGGTCTGGTCGGATATAAAAAAAGTTATGTTTGGTTCGAGTCATATCGGATATATCGGGTCTCATAAAACCAAGTTTATTTAAAATTTAAATGGATCGGATCGAGTTGAGTATATCCATCCCATATTTAATTTACTTAAATATTTTATAAACATAATTTTTTTTATATATAAACGGGTCGGGTTCAGGTCGGGACGTACTACTATCCGTACTCGATCCAAATCTGAGTCAGATTTTTTTTATATAATCCATATCTATTTATAAATTAGACAGGTCCAATTTTATACATTTCATTAAGATTGGATCAGACCGAATATCTATCAGATCAGTAAAAATTATCATCCTGGTTATGAGATGACAAGGCCCAAATATCTGGTGCAGTAAAAATCCACATTAACCTTGTAGAGCAAGTACGAAGAACCATCTGAAATGGCAGTAAGCTAGCAGGAAGGGAAATGAAGCACCTGCTGAAGGCATGCGATACAATCCTATCATAAGTAGCAAATAATGAAACCATATTAAAAATAAAAAGTACATTGAAAGAGGGACTCATCCATGTATAGAGTATCTAGCAATATATAGCCTAGCGAGAACAAAGAAAGGAAGCAAATAGAAGTAACATGGTGAATAAGTATTGTTACGGCCGTAACGATGATGTGGCATGTCACAGATTTCGCTGGACGTGATTCGAGCCATGTGAAGTTTTTTCGGCAAAATCAAGTGTGGCTCCGTCTCGGCCGAAGTCGAGGTCGGTCCAGGCCTTCCTGCCGCTCCGCCAGGTATCCACCCAGGAGGGGTCCACCTCGGTCGAAGCCGGCAGCCTCCCTGCTCCCTCGCCAGGTGGCACCCTGAGACGGTCCCACCTCGGTCGAGATCGAGCCGGGCCCTTCGCTCCTTCGCCAGGTGGCGCCCGGAGACGGGACCACCTCGGCCGAAGTCGAGCGCCCCTCTGCCGCTCCGCCAGGTGCCCACCCAGGAGGGGTCCACCTCGGCCGAAGCCGGCGGCCTCCCTGCTCCCTCGCAAGGTGGCACCCTGAGACGGTCCCACCTCGGCCAAGGTAGAGCCGGACCTTTCGCTCCTTCGCCAGGTGGCGCCCGGAGACGGGACCACCTCGGCCGAAGTCGAGCGCCCCTCTGCCGCTCCGCCAGGTGTCCACCCAGGAGGGGTCCACCTTGGCCGAAGCCGGCGGCCTCCCTGCTCCCTCGCCAGGTGGCACCCTGAGACGGTCCCACCTCGGTCGAGGTCCAGCCGGGCCCCTCGCTCCTTCACCAGGTGGCGCCCGGAGACGGGACCACCTCGGTCGAAGTCGAGCGCCCCTATGCCGCTCCGCCAGGTGTCAACCCAGGAGGGATCCACCTCGGCCGAAGCCGGTGGCCTCCCCGCTCCCTCGCCAGGTGGCCCCCTGAGACGGTCCCACCTCGGCCGAGGTCGAGCCGGGCCCCTCGCTCCTTCGCCAGGTGGCGGCCGGAGACGGGAGCACCTCGGCCGGAGTTAAGCGCCCCTCTGCCGCTCCGCCAGGTGTCCACCCATGAGGGGTCCACCTCGACCGAAGCCGGCGGCCTCCCCGCTCCCTCGCCAGGTGGCACCCTGAGACGGTCCCACCTCGGCCGAGGTCGAGCCGGGCCCCTCGCTCCTTCGCCAGGTGGCGCCCGGAGACGGGACCACCTCGACCGAAGTCGAGCGCCCCTCAGTCGCTCCGCCAGGTGTCCACCCGGGAGGGGTCCACCTCGGCCGAAGCCGACGGCCTCCTCGCTCCCTCGCCAGGTGGCACCCTGAGACGGTCCCACCTCGGCCGAGGTCGAGCCGGGCCCCTCGCTCCTTCGCCAGGTGGTGCCCGGAGACGGGACCACCTCAGCCGAAGTCGAGCGCCCCTCTGCCGCTCCGCCAGGTGTCCACCCAGGAGGGGTCCACCTCGGTCGAAGCTGGCGGCCTCCCTGCTCCCTCGCCAGGTGGAACCCTGAGACGGTCCCACCTCGGCAGAGGCAAGCCAACCTGTGCGAAGAAGGTTCCGAGGAGCAGGAGCACGAGCTCCAAGATTTCCCCTGGAGCCGCACGCGCCGCACCCCGAGAGTAGCGCCCGTACGGTCGGCAGCGACACGCGAAACATCGCTTACATCGGCCCGACAGGTCCCGCGGTCGAGAGGCAAAGTCCTGACAAAACAGGACCCAATAACAGGCTTCGTCGGTGCCTGGGAAGAAGAGCGTTCGCACTCACCCCAAGGTCTGGTCGGCGGTCTGCCCGGTGCCCTCCCTTTACTCTTTCCTCGCTAGGCTCGGCAAGCAAGGTGGGGAAGCCGCCAAGTTCTGTGATCTAGAAGGGGAAAGAGATGGAGGGAAGGGGTTGGAAGCAACGAAGGAGCCTCCCAAGGGCGGCAAACGAAAGAACAGCATGAGGAGTTAAAAGGAAGGGAAGGGTAGACGACAAGGTAAGCAAGAAACAAGGGTTGGGAAAGGAGACTCCGTTCCAAGAGCAGGATCCAAGATCCTGAGAGGGGACCTTTGGCATGATCTCGGCGGAGGAACTCGGCCGGATTTCTATCCTTCCTAAGATCTTTCTTGCTAGCACAATCTCTAAGCCTGGGACTCCTTCGGGGGCCCGTCTCAGAGATTCTGTTCCCTCTCGCCATTCACTAACTTGACCGTTGGAGCTCCCTCGCCGGGACCCCCAGCCAGGGTTTCTGACCTTGCCTTGCAGATTCGAAGAGCCAGGAGACCCCAGGGACAAGACGGTCTAGTCGGATCGGCGGCTCCGAAGCCACAGGCGCGGCGGCGAGATCGGCAACAGATTGGCGCACCAGGTAGGAGGGCAGGAGAACACCCCCAGTGGGAGCTAGCTTTCTGTGGACGAAGCGCGCTCCGACCATGGTGGTCACGCGTGGACGCGAAGCGTCCACCAGCCGAGTAGGGGAGGTCCCCTCCCCTCAGGGGCCACACAGCCCGGAGAGGGAGCTCCCTGCTCCCCCTCCTCTTCCACCACAGCCGACCTCGGCAGACGGACCTTTTGCGGCTGTCATCCAGCAGCTGCAGATCTTGACTACGGTAGTTCGGTAGCTACAACATCAGCAGCGCTCCTTGGCCACGCAGCCTCAGCCAGGGACCCCTGCGGCTCGGGCCGCGGGGCCGCGCGGGAGCCTGAGCTCCATCCACGGCAGGCCATCCCAACCGCGGGCAGCCTCCAATCCTAGCGGGAGCCACCAAACCCCCGTGAAAAGAAATTACTCCAGTTCGGCGGATCATGAGAGTCGATCCCCAGCCGATGAGGCCGAGATGGCGTGTCGCAGCAAGCGACGCCGAGGCAAGACCCCGCGCCGAGACCGATCGGCTCCCCCATCACCAGCGGCCTCGGTGGAAGACTCCACCGACGAGGCCATCAGGCGCCAGGCCAAGAGGCGCCTGGAGGAGCACGAGCGCAAATTGGCGGAGTTCCCCCGCCGATTTGCCAACCTGCAGAAATCCTCGGTGGACCTGGCGAGCTACGACTCCCATCCCCCTTTTTTCGAAGAAATCCAGGCGGAGCCGATTCCAAGCCGGTTCCGCATGCCGCAGGTGGACCCCTACAACGGGACCACCGATCCTTTGGACCATCTGGAGAGCTACAAGGCTCTCATGAGGGTCTAGGGGGCTACGGATGCTCTTTTGTGCATCGCCTTCCCCGCTACCCTCCGGAAGGCCGCTCGAGTTTGGTTCACCCGCCTCGAGCCCGGATCTATTTGCTCCTTCCCTCAGTTTGAAGGAAAGTTCATGGCACACTTCGATGCTTGTCGGAAGGTGCCAAGAGAGGTGGACAGCCTCTTCTCTATCCGTCAGCAGGACCAGGAGCTGCTTCGGGACTACATCACCCGTTTCAAGACCGCTGCCCTAGAGATTTACAGCCTGGACGAGCCTGTTGCAATGCTGGCTTTGAAGCGCGGGCTCAAGACGTCCCGCCTGACCTATTCCCTGGATAAAAAATTCTCCAGGACGTACTCCGAGCTCCTCCTCCGCGTCCACAAGTACATCCGGGCGGAGGAGGCCGATCGCACCTGCCGAGACCTGGACGGGAGGACCTCGAAGAAGCCAGCCCCGAGAGACGTTCCAAGGCCCCGTCGGCCTGGGCCATCTGCCAACCCTCGTCCAAATCCGAAGCTGAAGGGCGAGGCCACCCCG
Source organism: Areca catechu (assembly GCA_021397845.1). NCBI lineage: Eukaryota > Viridiplantae > Streptophyta > Magnoliopsida > Arecales > Arecaceae > Areca > Areca catechu. Next base: position 198,895,527 of record CM038039.1, read on the forward strand.
GAGCGAAGGTTCAACCCTCTCCTCGCTCCCCGGACGAAGATCCTCATGGAGATTGAGGGCGAGCATTACCTCCGCCGACCTCCTCCTCAGAACCCAAGAGGCACCCACGACAAGTCGTACTGCCAGTTCCACCGCGAGCATGGCCATGACACGGAGGAGTGTCGTAACCTGAAGCGGGAAATCGAGGAGCTAATCAAAAGAGGCTACTTCAGGAAGTTCATCAGGAACGAGGTCCTGGTGGAGGGACAGCCGCTCACGGCCTTACCCCCGGTTCCCGCGATCGACAACTGTCCGACGGAGAAGCCAGTGGGCATGATCTCTTGTGGAATCGGGCGGGCGACGAAGAGAGCCCGAGCGACGAAGAGAGCCCGGGAGGTCGGGAACCCGGAGGATGTACCCCCTTCTGAGAAGGGGAATGAAAACAAGAATGTAAATAACGATGCTGTGGTGGTCGAGATGACCATCACAAAGCATCCTGTACACCGAATTATGGTAGATAGTGGAAGCTCCGCTGACGTGCTTTTTTATGACGCTTTCTCCCGAATGAATCTATCCCATGATCAGCTGAGGCCGGTGCACACCCCTCTGGTAGGCTTTACCGGGGACTCGGTGGGGGTCGAAGGGGAGATCACTCTCCCGGTCACCGCTGGATCCCAACCTCGACAGACCATAGTCATGATGACGTTTACCGTCGTCAAGCTTCCTTCGCCTTACAACACTATCCTCGGGCGTCTGGGGCTCAACCAGCTGGACGCCACGATTTCTACGAAGCGGTTGCTAGTGCAATTCCCCACAGCCTCCGGACTTGGGGTGATGAGGGGGACGACCCAGCCAGTCCCGCATTGCCTTCAGACGGTCCCAGATGCCCGGGGTGCCGAACTCGGCCCCGACACCGACGACCTCGACCTAAGGGAAAAGGAACCCAGGGGAGGACCCGTGGAGCGTCTGTTGACCTATCCCCTAAGTTCGGACCCTCTGAAGACGGTGTAGGTGGGGGCCCAGCTCCCGGAGGAGGAATGGACCCGCCTGCTAGAATTCCTCCGCATGAACGCGGATGTGTTCGCCTGGTCCGTGGCCGACATGCCGGGCATCCCACCCGAGGTCATTACGCACAGGCTGAACGTGGACCCGAGGTGCCGCCCGATCCGCCAGAAGAAGAAGAGTTTCGCAGCGGAAAGGCAGGGAGCCATCAACGAAGAAGTGGAGAAGCTCCTCGCCGCCGGCTTCGTGCGGGAGGTTCAGTATCCCAACTGGCTGGCGAATATGGTCATGGTAAAGAAGAGTAGTGGTAAGTGAAGGATCTGTGTGGACTACACCGACCTCAACCGAGCTTGCCCGAAGGACAGCTTCCCGCTTCCGAAGATTGACCAGCAGGTCAACACCACTTCGGGGCATCGCCTCCTCTCTTTCATGGATGCTTTCTCCGGGTACAACCACATCCGAATAAACCCGGAGGATGAAGAGCACACCGCCTTCGTCACCGATCGCGGAACTTTCTGTTACAGGATGATGCCATTTGGCCTCAAGAACGTCGGGGCCACGTACCAGCGACTGGTCAACAAAGTCTTTAAGGACCAGATCGGCCGCAACAAGCAGGTGTATGTGGACGACATGCTAGTGATGAGCAAGCCCCTAGCGGATCATGTTGCTGACCTGGCGGAGACCTTCGGCAACCTCCGACTTCATCAGATGAAGCTAAACCTAGCGAAGTGCGCCTTCGGCATCTCCGCCGGAAAATTCCTGGGATTCATGGTAACCCAAAGAGGGATCGAAGCCAACCCAGAAAAGGTACAGGCCATCTTGGACATGGAGCAGCACGCCTCCAAGAAGCAAGTGCAGTGACTCACCGGCCGGATAGCCGCCCTGAGTCGGTTCATCTCAAGGTCGGCCGACCGCTGCCAGCCCTTCTTCACAGTGCTAAGAAAGATGAACGATTTCGCTTGGACTGAGGAGTGCCAGGAGGCATTTAAAGAGCTGAAGAAGACGCTTGCATCGCCCCCACTACTTTCCAGGCCCGAAGAAGGAGAGGAACTCATCCTCTACCTAGAGGTAACCCCGGAGGCCGTCAGCTTGGTCCTGGTTCGGACCGACGACCAAGGAGTCCAGAGGTCGGTATACTACACCAACAAGCTTCTCCGCGATGCGGAGCTCAGGTATTCTCGGTCCGAAAAGCTCATTTTTGCGTTAATAGTGTCTGCTCAGCGTCTCATGCCCTATTTTCAAGCGCATCCCATTACCGTCCTGAATGATCAGCCGCTGAAGGCGATACTCAATCGACCCGACACATCGGGGCGATTGGCGAAGTTGGCACTCAAGCTCAGCGAATTCAGTATCGCTTATAGGCTGAGGTCGGCCATAAAAGTGCAAGTGCTAGCCGACTTCTTGGTCGAGTGCGCAGGCCTGGGCAAGGAGCCAGAGGGGGACACTCTGCATCCATAATTGAAACTAGGCCCCGAGGAGCCCGAAGAGGACGCGTGGATCCTTCATGTAGATGGAGCCTCGAACTCCGACGGGAGTGGAGCTGGTCTCATTCTTGCAAACGGTGATGGGGTCGTCGTCGAGTGCGCACTCCGTTTCCAGTTCACCGCAACCAACAACCAGGCAGAATACGAGGCACTCCTCGCCGGGCTGAGAGTCTCCCGCGAGCTGGGCATAGCCGACCTCAAGGCCTTCACCGATTTCCAGCTGGTGGCCGGACAGATCTCTGGAGAATATGCTGCGCACGACCCTCAAATGGCAAAATATCTGGAGCTCGTCAAAACGGGCACGGCCGGGTTTCGACGCTTCAGCATCTCCCATATACCCCACAGGGAAAATGCCCGTGCGGACGCTCTCTCTCGGCTGGCGACCCTGCCGGACTCGTTGCTGGGTTGCGCTCATGTAGAGCGCCTCAAGGCCCCGAGCTACGAGACCCCTGTAGAGGTCCAACAGGTCAGCCATGAGCCCAGCTGGATGGACAAGTACATCGAGTACATAACCGGTGGCACCTTGCCGGAGGACCGTGCAATGGCCCGCCTTATCAAAAAGAAGGCCGCGCGGTTCGTCCTGATGGAAGGGCAGCTATACCGGAGGTCTTATTCCTATCCCCTCCTCAAGTACCTGAGACCTGCGGAGGCCTCACTTGTGCTCCAGAAAATCCACGAGGGCATCTGCGGGAACCACGTGGGGGGCATTGCACTAGCCTACAAAGCCCACCGTCAAGGTTATTTCTGGGAGACGATGAAGGAGGACGCCGCCGATTTCGTGAAGAAGTGTGATCGGTGCCAACGGCACGCCGTGGTGCAGCGGCAGCCCTCCACTCCACTCTCCCAGCTCTCGGCTCCGTGGTCGTTCACCCAATGGGGAATGGACCTCCTAGGACCATTTCCCCCGGCGTCCGAACAACGGAAGTTCCTGATCGTGGCCATCGACTACTTCACGAAGTGGGTTGAGGCCGAACCCCTGGCGCGGATCACCGAGGCAAACGTCGCCAAGTTTTTCTGGAAGTCAATCATTTATCGTTTCGGCCTCCCCCACACCGTGATCACCGATAACGGGCGTCAGTTCGACTGCCGGGAGTTTGAAGAATTCTGCAGTGACCTCGGCATCCACCATCGCTTCGCCTCGGTGGCGCACCCGCAGACGAATGGAGAAGCCGAGGTGACGAATAGAACCATTTTGCAAGGCCTCCGAACGAGGCTGGATCAGGCCAAGGGCAGGTGGGTAGAAGAGCTCCCGAGCGTCCTATGGGCATACCACACCACCCCGAGGACGGCCACCGACGAGACCCCGTTCAATCTCGTCTTCGGAGCCGAGGCGGTTATCTCAATTGAGCTCAGTCTACCCACCCTGTGCGTGGAGCAGTACGACGAAGCGGAGAACCCCGCCAGGATGATACTCAACCTGGACCTCCTTGAGGAAACGAGGGACAAGGCTCGACTCCGAATGGCGGCGTACAGGCAGCGAGTGGCCAGGTACTACAACTCCCGGGTGCGACCAAAGTCCTTTCGCCCCGGAGATCTGGTGCTCCGGCGCGCTGAAGCTTCTCAGCCACGGGAGTGCGGGAAGCTCTCCCCGAACTTGGAAGGCCCGTACAGGGTGGCGGAAGTCCTCCCTCAAGGGGCCTATTATCTGGAGGAGTTAGCAGGCTCCAGATTCCCTCGGACGTGGAACGCCTCGAACTTAAGGATGTATTATCAGTAATGAAAATCGGCGCCTGGCTCTGAGTTCGGCAAACAAGGCTGTGACCGGAGACCCAAAAAAGCGAGAAGTCCCGGACTTCGGTCTGGAAGGCGGGGCAGAGCCCAGCTCGCCCATGCAATCACGGAGAACAGCTCGGCAAGCCGCGCAAGGCTTGGATAAAGCCTGAGGCCCCGGGGTTCAGTCCGGAAGTCCCGAACTTCGGTCTGGAAGGCGGGGCAGAGCCCAGCTCACCCACGCGATCACGGAGAATAGCTCAGCAAGCCGCGCAAGGCTTGGATAAAACCTGCGGCCTCGGGGTTCAGTCCGAAAGTCCCGGACTTTGATCTGGAAGGCGGGGCAAAGCCCAGCTCGTCCACGCGATCACGGAGAACAGCTCGGCAAGCCGCGCAAGGCTTGGATAAAGCCTGCACCCCGGGGTTCAGTCCGGAAGTCCCGAACTTCGGTCTGGAAGGCGGGGCAGAGCCCAGCTAGCCCACGCGATCATGGAGAACAGCTCGGCAAGCCGCGTAAGGCTTGGATAAAGCCTGCGGCCCCGGGGTTCAGTCCGGAAGTCCCGGACTGAACCTTTGGAAGGCGGGGCAGAGCCCAGCTCACCCATGCGATCATGGAGAACAGCTCGGCAAGCCGCGCAAGGCTTGGATAAAGCCTGCGGCCCCGGGGTTCAGTCCGGAAGTCCCGGACTTCGGTCTGGAAGGCGGGGTAGAGCCCAGCTCGCCCACGCGATCATGGAGAACAGCTCGGCAAGCCGTGCAAGGCTTGGATAAAGCCTGCGGCCCCGGGGTTCAGTCCGGAAGTCCCGGACTTCGGTATGGAAGGTGGGGCAGAGCCCAGCTCGCCCACGCAATCATGGAGGGCAGCCCGGCAAGCCAGAAGGACTCGCGCAAGGTCTTCTCTACGGTCGCCCAACCCGGAAGCTCCGAACTTTGATCTGAACGCTGGATGGAACCCAGTCTACCTGCAGACTCAGCCCAGAGCAAGTCGCAGGACCTCGTCTCGGCACTCAACATAGACATCTCACAAAGACAAAAAAAAAAAAGAAAAAAGAAAAAGAGAGAGAGAGAGAGAGAAAAGAAAGACGAAGTCGAGACTTAACAAAATCTGAGTTTTCATTAAGAAAGGGGTTACAACGAAGGAGTCCCGACAGGCCGGGAGTCCTTAGAAAAAAGAAGAAGAAGAGAATACAACTGGGGGCCTAGTTCGGCGCGGTGGCGTGGTCTTTAGGCTGAGGCGCGCACTCTCCCTCCTCGCCGTCGGTGACTGGTTGCTCGAAGGGCCACTCTGGAGCTGCAGCCGTGTCGCCCGCTGCGACTGGAGCCTCGTCGGTGGGCCCTTGCCTTCTACCACCAAGCACCACCCCACTGAGGTCAAGCCCGGGGTAGAAGGAGCCCACCTTCTCCCGGCACACCTGGAACCCCTTCAGAAAGGAGTCCACGGCGGCCTCCCGGACCTCCGAGACGTATTCGTCAGAGGCCCGGAATCTCGGGACGGCCTCCTGCGCCTCCCGCTTCGAAGCCTCCAGGAGCCCGTTGACGTAGGCGCTCCGCTCCTTGGCCGCGCTCGCCTCCCTCCGGGCCTCCTCCAGCTGGCGTTCCAGCGACTGCGACTGAGCTCGGAAATGAGCCCTCTCCACCGCATCCTCCTCCAGGCACCGCTGGTTGGAGATCCTCTCCTCGGACAGAGAGGACTCCAGTTCCTTGACGCACCCCTCGGCGCGCGCCAGGTCTGATTGCAGGGCCTGGTTGCTCCCCCACAGCTCGACCCCCTTCTCCATGAGGTCCTTCACATCAGCTGCGAGCTTGCCGAGCTTTTCCTCCTTCTCGGCGTCTTTCTTAGCGTACCCTGCGAGAAAATTCCTCAACAGGAGCACGTCGGTCCCGATCTGCACGAAGAAGTGAATTGGTCAGTAAGGGGTTAGCAAGAATTGCAAAGGAAAAAAATCCGAGCTCGGACTTACCATGAAGAGCTGCGGGAGGATCCCGAGCAGAGCATCGGCGTAGTCCCTGCCGCCCCTCATTCGGCGGTCCCGGGAGGTGCAGGCAAACTCCATCACCTTCTCCGCGAGCCCTTGGTCATGGATCACGGAGCATCGACTCGAGATGGTCGGCGGCGGGGCGGAGAGATCGACGGCAGGAGCGACCGCCCCCCCGGGCGGGACTGCCACCGGCGTGGCAGCTAGAGTTGCAGGCGGCACCGTCGGAGCTGCGGTGGAAGCAGGCACTACCCGGGAGGGAACCGGGCCTCCCTCTTCTGCGGCCCCGTTAAGGCGGATGACGGGGGCATCGGCGGCTCGGGCCCAAGGTGGCCTGGGCAAGGGAGCTGCAACTGCTGGGCCGGGCGCGGGCGTCGGCACGACCTCCTGACTCGCCTCGGTGTGAGCCCTCTTCGTCGCGGGCTCATCTCCCTCGGCGGTGTCCCTCTGAGCCGCGCCCTCCAGGAGGTTCTCCTGGGAGAACTTCATACCTACAATAGAAAGGAGGTCGGTCAGCCCAGTTAAAGAAAGAAGGGGAGAAAGGAGGGAAGTGCAGAGTAAGAGAAAAAAGGCTGAGCCTCACCCGGCTCTCGGATGGGACTGATCCCTGCCTCGAACAAGTTCTGCTCTGAGAGCAGAACATCGAGCGAGGGGACCACATCGCTCAGTAGCTGGGAGTAAGCCTCCTGGTCCGCCGGTTCGACCTGGGAGTTCCGGTTTGGAGACCGATCCGATTCGCTCCAGGCCCAGTCGACGTCCTCGACCGAGGCAAAGAAGAACCGGTTCTTCCAACCCTTGATGGAGGAAGGGAGGTCGAACCGGAGACACCTAGGCCGGGGCGAGATGTACCACCAACCGTCATCGGTGGAGTACCGCTTCAGGGTGAAGAGAGCCCTGAAGAGGGAGAAACGGGCAACGAACCCGTGGAAATGGCAGAAAATGATGAAGGAGAAGATGACCCGGATGGCGTGGGAGCCAACTAGATCGGGACCAGACGGAAATGACTAAGGAAAGAAAGGAAAAAGGGGTGCAGAGGAAACCGAAGACCCCCAAGGAGGAAGTCCTCGTAGAAGGCAATGCGGCCGGGGCCACTCAGGGTGACACGATCCCCGGGCCACGGGAGAGAAAGATGGATCGACCCCGGGATGCCATAGACTTCTCGGAGAAAGGAAAAGTCACCTTCAGTCATCGTTGAAACGTGACCGGAGGGACCGACGGAAGGAAGGGCCGGAGGCAGAAGAGAAAAGATAGGATGGGCAGACAAGACGGGGGGAGACCTAAGACCCCTAGGGATGCCTATGGTGATACCCCCAGGCTGGAGTCGACTGCGGGTCTCCTCCGGGATTATCTCCGCTTCCGAGGAGGAAGACGATGGAGTCCTCGGCCGGGATGGACCGGCCTCATCCGGGTTAGACGAAACATGGCGGCGGCGCACCATGGGGAAGAAGGTGATAAGGAAAGAACGCTGAAGGAAAGGGACAGAGCGAAGAAGAAAATAGAAGCACTCACCGAAATGCACTGTGCAAAAGAGGCGGCAACTCGGGGGGGAGAGGGATAGCCTGCTGCAAACCGCCGACGGAGCAAGGGAAAGGGCCTCGTTCTGGAAAGTCCCCTCCTTTTCAAACTCAATCAACAGTAGCCGTACCCATCATTCCGCTCCGGGCCATCGAATGGATGCCGCGTGGAAGCACGCCCGACACTTCGGTTGCAGGGAAATGGCCTCTGTTTCGAAGCGACGCATTAATTGCGACCGGAAAGGCGACACGTGGCGACCTCTTATAGAGCTTTGGGCACAACGAGGAATGGCGACGAGGATCGTGGCAATCATGGCGCGAGATCTTCGCCTCCCCCATGTCATCTCCGCATTAAATCCCCACGTTCCGAGCCTCGATGCCTCAACGGAACGGGGGGATGGGGGGCAACTGTTACGGCCGTAACGATGACGTGGCATGTCTCAGATTTCGCTGGGCGTGATTCGAGCCACGTGGAGTTTTTTGGGCAAAATCAGGTGTGGCTCCGCCTCAGCCGAAGTCGAGGTCGGTCCAGGCCTTCCTGCCGCTCCACCAGGTGTCCACCCAGGAGGGGTCCACCTCGGCCGAAGCCGGCAGCCTTCCTGCTCCCTCGCCAGGTGGCACCCTGAGACGGTCCCACCTCGACCGAGGTCGAGCCAGGCCCTTCGCTCATTCGCCAGGTGGCGCCCGGAGACGGGACCACCTCGACCGAAGTCGAGCGCCCCTCTGCCGCTCCGCCAGGTATCCACCCAGGAGGGGTCCACCTCGGCCGAAGCCGGCGGCCTCCCTGCTCCCTCGCCAGGTGGCACCCTGAGACTGTCCCACCTCGACCGAGGTCGAGCCGGGCCCCTCGCTCCTTCGCCAGGTGGCGCCCGGAGACGGGACCACCTCGGCTGAAGTCGAGCGCCCCGCTGCCGCTCCGCCAGGTGTCCACCCAGGAGGGGTCCACCTTGGCCGAAGCCGGCGGCCTCCCCGCTCCCTTGCCAGGTGGCCCCCTGAGACAATCCCACCTCGGCTGAGGTCAAGCCGGGCCCCTCGCTCCTTCGCCAGGTGGCGCCCGGAGACGGGACCACCTCGGCCGGAGTCGAGCGCCCCTCTACCGCTCCGCCAGGTGTCCACCCAGGAGGGGTCCACCTCAGCCGAAGCCGGCGGCCTCTCCGCTCCCTCGCCAGGTGGCACCCTGAGACGGTCCCACCTCGGTCGAGGTCGAGCCAGGCCCCTCGCTCCTTCGCCAGGTGGCGCCCGGAGACGGGACCACCTCGGTCGAAGTCGAGCGCCCCTCTGCCGCTCCGCCAGGTGTCCACCCGGGAGGGGTCCACCTCGGCCGAAGCCGGCGGCCTCCCCGCTCCCTCGCCAGGTGACACCCTGAGATGGTCCCACCTCGGTCGAGGTCGAGCCGGGCCCCTCGCTCCTTCGCCAGGTGGCGCCTGGAGACGGGACCACCTCGGCCGAAGTCGAGCGCCCCTCTGCCGCTCCGCCAGGTGTCCACCCAGGAGGGGTCCACCTCGGCCGAAGCCGGCGGCCTCCCTGCTCCCTCGCCAGGTGGCACCCTGAGATGGTCCCACCTCGGCCGAGGCAGGCCAACCTGTGCGGAGAAGCTTCCGAGGAGCAGGAGCACGAGCTCCAAGATTGCCCCTCGAGCCGCGCGCGCCGCACCCCGAGAGTAGCGCCCGTACGGTCGGCAGCGACACGCGAAACATCGCTTACATCGGCCCAACAGGTCCTGCAGTCTAGAGGCGAAGTCCTGACAAAACAGGACCCAATAACGGGCTTCGTCGGCGCCTGGGAAGAAGAGCGCTCGCGCTCACCCCAAGGTCTAGTCGGCGGTCTGCCCGGTGCCCTCCCTTTACTCTTTCCTCGCTAGGCTCGGCAAGTAAGATGGGGAAGCCGCCTGGTTCTGTGATCTAGAAAGGGAAAGAGATGGAGGGAAGGGGTTGGAAGCAACGAAGGAGCCTCCCAAGGGCGGCAAATGAAAGAACAGCATGAGGAGTTGAAAGGAAGGGAAGGGTAGACGATAAGGTAAGCAAGAAACAAGGGCTGGGAAAGGAGACTCCGTTCCAAGAGCAGGATCCAAGATCCCGAGAGGGAACCTTTGGCGTGAGCTCGGCGGAGGAACTCGGCCGGATTTCTATCCTTCGTAAGATCTTTCTTGCTAGCACAATCTCTAAGCCTAGGACTCCTTCGGGGGCCCATCTCGGAGATTCTGTTCCCTCTCGCCGTTCACTAACTTGACCGTCGGAGCTCCCTCGCCGAGATCCCCGGCCAGGATTTCTGATCTTGCCTTGCAGGTTCGAAGAGCCAGGAGACCTCAGGGGCAAGACGGTCTAGTCGGATCGGCGGCTCCAAAGCCGCAGGCGCGGCGACGAGATCGGCATCAAGTACCACATTATAACAAGGGATTAGAATGAGTACGTCTTTCCAAACTGAATACTCTGCCCCAGAAGAAGTTCATGAAGCCCTTGCAGCAGAGAGGACATGACAGGAAACCAACCGGTTGAAATGGTAATAGCAAAGTAGATGAATGATGAGGATTTTTGAGACGTGTTTTTTCTTTTTTTTTTCTTTTTATTTTTATTTTTTATTTTTTTGGTAAACTAAAAAGGGAAGGAGTTAGATCCCGGACGTGGCCATCTCCATACGGTCTCCCAACCCCAGCCAGAAAATATTCGATACATTGCGCATGTTAATTTTTGATTTATTATTTTTTATTTTCTGACTTCCTCCTTGACTAAAAATTAAGATTTTTTTTTTTTTTTTTTTTTTTTTTTTTTTTTTTTTTTTTGTTGTTGTTGTTGTTGTTGTTGTTGTTGTTGTTGTTGTTGTGATAAAGCTGATTTCCTATACTGGTGTGGAACTATGGATGCATCCACCAAAAGTTGGAAAAATAAAACATCTAGATACGACAAGAGCACTAACATACAACGCTCAAAAAATGCTAAAAGAATGATTAGCAATTAAAAAGGCTATCCAATTTACGATACTGTTTGCTTTTCTTTATACATAATTTGTAGCAAATAAGATACAGTTTTTCTATTAGCTTTTAAATGTCAAATAATAAGGATGTTTAATAGCAATTGTAGCATGCTTCATAATCCATACTACTATCATGGTAAAATTGCTTGAAGTAGATATGAGTGATCTCTCGAAAAAGAGTAGCATATCGAATCTCGTTCCAAACAATCTTCGTCCAAGTTAACTTTAATAAAATTTAAAAGAGGAGACTTGGAAATAATAAATATCATTCTAGTAAGTGAGGTTAGCGAGGTTGTTGATAAGTTGCACGTAGTTTTAGAAATAGATTGGGTTGGGTTGAACAAGGATATACTCCTACTCAAGTTTAATTTAAATTTTTTAAATTTTTTTTTTTAGAATTTGGATTGGATTTAAACTCAAAAATTTTTGAAAAATCTAAACTTGAGACTAGACTGGCCTGAATTTATGGAGTGAATTACTGTCAATTAAATTACAAATGGCATTCTTATTCAAAAGAAATTCTAATCATTTTTAGATATTTTGAATCATATCCAACTATTATGCCTTTCGAAGATTTTATAGAGGCTTAAAAATACCAATATTCAGTAATTATGAATCCAAATAATTATATATAGAAAGCATGATAAGGGGTTTAAGACTTATTTGGACTTTATTTCGGGCTTTGTTCAAGCACGGAATCAAACTGAACCAGTGATAAACATGAGCTCGACCCAAAAAAAAAAAAAAATGGACTCTATATTTAACTCCAAATTCAATTTGTAATTTTTCGGGTCTAGCACATAGTCCTATCCAACATTGATTTAGTTTAGTTTGATGGATCTCAGGCCAGCTCGGGCTTATTTCCTACTAAATAAATACCGGTTATCACCGGTTTTTCAATGATTATACTTTGAATAATTCCAGTAACTTACATAAATACGGTATCTAAGAGATACGTATGATGAAAAAATTATCTATTTTTTTATATTAGGCATGGAAAAAAAATTATGTAAGGATCATGAATACCCTGTTTAATATCTGCAACCCTCCATTTCCGCATCACAAACATTGCACTTTCAAAGCTCTAATTTCAAATACCGTTAAGATAGTAGCCCGATTGATAAAATTCTTGCATCACTATCAACAGATCACGGATTTAAGGTATGATATTGTGAATGACTCGATTAAATTTAGAAATTTTCAAGAATCCATGACCATTGATATAGGTGAGAGATCATGACGGGCCCATTCTACCAGTTCTTAGTGGTGTTAAGTTGATGTACTCATTATTTGATAAGAAAATACTGTTCAAAGATAGTAGCGTTAGGTTGATGTACTCATTATTTGATAGGAAAAGACTGTTCAAAGATCTTGTATCGAATATTATCTGATATGGACTCGAAGGATAGTTACACTGAAATTCATCCTCCCTTTTCTTTTTTTTTATAAAAGAAAAATTCTAATTTCAAATAATGCCAAGAACTAAAGGTGGGCTCCCATCTTAAAAAAAAAAAAAAAAAAAAAAAAAAAAAAAAAAAAAAAAAACCGAAAGGTGGGCTGCTGGCTCTTCCACTATTCCGTCTTACCAGAAAGAAAAAAATAAAATAAAATCAGAAGTGGGCATATAAAAAGGAAGCTATAAAGATAAACCCAGTTAGCAGTCCTCGTCGCAGGCATCTTCTCATGGTGATCCAACCGTTTCACGTGCCTGCCGCCAGGAGGGTTGGCAAAAGGCCTGTAGCTGTTCTCTTTCCGAAAAGCCATCCAACCACTATAATTACATTCCTTCTCTTTAGCCATATTGCTCATGCTTTATAAAAAAGTGAAAAAAAAAAAAAAAATCAAAGTTAACCAGAGTACTACCTATATTGCAGATAACTCTTGCAGGGAAAAAGAAAAAAAGTTAATTTATTATATTATAAATGACGGAGAGATTAAAAAAAAAGAAGGAAAAAATAGCTCAATAATCTTTATTCTCAAATCTTACTAATATAAATTATATTCACAATCAATATAATAGTAAATTTGTATAAACAATCTAAAATCTTAGTTAAACTTTTTTATATAAATAAATTATTAGTCAAATCTATACAAAAATAATTTTTAATTCTTATATTTGTATATATACTAATTTTTTATTGAATGAGCCCCCCCGCTGTCATCGTCCATTTTCCTGGCTACCTCACCCGCACCTCGCACCAATCACGGGTGAGCATCGGACTCTCGTTCACGTGCCCTCAACCTCTACTGCACCGTCGATCATACGCGATCCGGTCTAGTTTCAACGGACCCGAGGTTCCCGCTTAAGCGTTCTACGTAATGTAACGGATAGTCTCCGTCTCCGATTTAGACATGCTCAGCACCAACGCCTTTTTATCATTTTAAATTCTGAAACGAGGGTACAAGACCCCGCACCACCATGAACGACCAAGTGTAGAAATCCTTAAACGTGTACGTATTTCATGCTCACTAGTAAAAAAGAGGAGTGTTTATAAAAAAAAAACATAACACCATCCTGCCACCAGGCAAAGCGCTCGCTTTGTTAAAAAAAAAAAAAAAATCTAGGCCACGAAAGGTATGATCTCCGGGAATTGAAGCTGCACCGAGTGGAGCATTTTCTTATCGGTACTCGAGATTTCCAAACGTTCCCATTCCAAAAATCAATGCAAGCATGGACAAGAAAACCTCCGTACCATGTTTCAAATAAACGGCTATATTTTCCAACCCATCACCCGCGATTTATTCTTCTTCTTGGGATTTTTTTTTTTTTTTTTTTTTTTTTGAGGGTAACCCATCACCCAACATTTGTTCTTTGGGTAAGCCATGAACATCATTAACCAAATCAACAAACAGCCACCATACAAACCAAGCTCCTTTACTTCCAAATCCATATTTCAGAAAACCAAACAACCTGAGCACTCTGCATCTATTTTATATATGAATAATATACAAATTGCCCAAGTAAACTTTTTTTTTTTTTCTCGATTTTTCATTTCCTTGTACATCCACCCAGCTTAATTAGCGGAAAACAACAATAAAATCGCAAATTTGCAAGTAGAAAGAAGCAAACACCGGCCACGTTTAGTTGGCACGTTTCGATCTCCAAACAGCAATAACAAGGACGCTGATGGTCCACCGGCTTTCTGGTGTACCACAGCAATCACTTCACACCCCATCAATCACCGTCCATTCCTTTTCTTTCCTTGTCATGATACGATCTCACGTCCAGGTGAACGCCATGGGGCTGGCAACTACGTGCTTGCCGTCGGCCCATTCGAGCCGGCCGAACCCGAACGATCCCGACGGCAGCGACGGCGCAGAGAAGCTCACCGTGTAGCTCTGCTTCTCCCCCTCCTTCGCGAAGTGCAGCTCCGCCGGCTCCACCGCCACCTTCACCTCTCCATCGGTCACCGTCGTCGCCACCGTTGCCTTGTACGTCCCGGGCTCCCCCACGTTGGTCAACGTCCTCGTGTGTTTCACCGTCTCAACGCTGCCGCCGTTCCTGCTCGTCGTTACAAACGCCACCGCGAAGGACGGGTAGTTGAGTCCTGAGACCTCGTAGGTCCTTTTACCGTCGCAGGTGTGGTTGGTTGTTTTGGCGAAGGCGGCCATCTGGAGGGAGGTGTAGTTTAGAGCGCAGAGGAAGTCGACGTAGTCGTCGGAGGCGAGGTCGTAGACGAGGCCCGGCTCCATGGCGCGCGGGGGATCGACGTGGCCGGAGCCGTAGTCGAACGGGGTGGCGGCCTTGCCGGTGGCGACATCGAGGATACCGTCGCCGCCGGGGTAGGTGGCGTACGCGGTGGTCATGAGGGCGGAGCGGATCGCGGCGGGGCTCCAGTCCGGGTGGGCCCCCTTAAGCAGAGCGGCAAGGCCGCTGACGTGGGGACACGACATGGAGGTCCCGGAGATGATGCTGAATTCCACCCGACGCGAGTCCACCGACAGTCCCGTGGGTCCCACCGCACCGGTCCAACCGGCTAGGATATTGACCCCGGGGGCAATCAGGTCCGGCTTCAGGATCTCCGGCGTCACCGCGTTCGGTCCCCGCGACGAGAACGCCGCCACCACCGGCGACGGCCGCACCCCTACCTTCGTCCCCCCGAACACGATTGTCGCAGTTGGACTCATCTCGGACAATAGATACGCTCTGATGGCGTCGCCGGCCTTTTCGCCGACGCCGGTGGCGGGAAGGAGGTGGGCATCGGCGACAAGCTCCTCGCCGTTGGAGTCAGTGTTGGCAAGGACCATCCCGGCTCCGCCGGCGTCGCGCACCACGTAGCCCTTCTGGACCCGGGGACTGATCCCGCGGTCGCAAAGAACGATCTTTCCGGCCACCTTTTCCGGGATCAGCGTCCCCGGCATGCAAAGATTCCCACTGGTGGAGTTGCTGGCGTTTGCAGCGTACACGATGGGAATCGGCGTGCTCGGAAGCGGCTTCCCACTATAGAGGGAGACCCCAGTGTAGTTTTTTCCATTTCCGAGCACCACATAGGCTGGGAAGTCCCGGTCGAGAGTTCCAGCCCCCACGGTGGTGATCCAGGGGGCGACGTTGGAGAGGCTGGACACGGAGGGCCCGGCGTTGCCGGCGGAGCACGAGACCAGAACCCCCTTCTCCATCGCGTTGAACGCCCCAATCGCGACGCTGTCCCTATAATAATCCGACATCCCGCCGCCGAGGGACAGAGAGAGTACGTGGCACCCGTCCTCCACCCCCTTCTCCATTCCAGCGAGGATGTCGGAGCTGAAGCACCCGCCGGCCCAGCACACCTTGTACACCGCGAGGCGGGCTCGGGTCGCCATTCCCCTGGCGGTACCGGCGGCGAAGCCGAGGAGGCTCGCGTCCGTCACAGCGGAGCCGGCGGCGGTAGTCGAGGTATGGGTCCCGTGGCCATCGTTGTCGCGCGGAGACCGCGACTCCCTGGTCTCGTCGATGGGGCCCATGCTGGCCTCGTAGCCCTTGGAGAAGAACCGCGCCCCGATCAGTTTCCGGTTACAGGACGTCGCCTTGAAGTCCTTCCCCTCCTCGCACGCGCCCTTCCACCCGGCCGGTACGGGGCCGAACCCCGTGTCGTCGAAGCTTTTCCTCTCCGGCCACACGCCGGTGTCGAGAACTCCCACCACTACGTCGCTGGCGGTGTCGGCCTGGGGGACGAGACCGTCGCTCTTGTCAAGGCCCAGGAACTCCGGTGTCCGAGTGGTGTGGAGCTCGTAGCGGACCTCCGGGAGGACGTAGAGGACGCCGTCGATGGATTCCAAGGCTTGGGCCTCGGCCTGGGTGAGGCGGGTGGAGAAGCCGTGGGCGACGGTGTCGTAGGAGTAGAGGATCTCAGCTGAGTCTGAGACGGAGCGGAGGGAGGCGTCGTACCAGTGGCCGTGCTCGGCGAAGGTGACCGGCATCCGGGACTTGGCCATGTGAACGATGTACGTCTGCCGCTTCTCTTCTAAAAAATGCATGGAGAAGGAGAAGGAGAAGGAGGAGAAGAAGAGGAGGAGGAGGAGCGCCGCCGTGGACGTGGCCGCTGATGCCATCGTTAGTCTCGCCGTTGCAGTGGCGTCGGGTTGATGCTTATATAGTTGAAAGGGGGGTTGGTTGGGTGAGAGAGGGTGGGAAAGGGGTTTTCGTTTCGTCTGCAGGGATGATTGCTTGCAGAGAACGAGAACGAAGGAGAAGGTACAGAACAGCAGGCAAGAAAAAGAGGAGAGTGGAGAGGAAGAGACCACGAAGAAGGGGAGAGATAAGGATCACATGGGTTTCGTCTTTTTTAGTGTTTGCTCTCCTCTTCTTCTGTTTGCTATTCTATTTTGGATATACATCATTTTAATTAGAATGAAGAATCTCAGGAACAGTTTATTCTATGCCACTCTCTTCGCATCGCACTCCCCCTCTCTCTTTCTCTCTCCTGCTCGGTCTCGCTCTGTTCGCTATCACAAGAAAGTAGAGAGAGTGCAGAAACGAAAAAGATAGGAGAGAACTCGCAGCCCACCAAAAAAAAAAAAAAAAAACGCAAAATAATGGTAGAAGAGGGGGAGAGAGAGAGAGAGAGAGAGAGAGAGAGAGAAGGCGAAGCGTAACGGCAAATCCTCCATGGTACTATTTATAGGAAATTTTTATTATTAAAATAAATAATGAGTTTTTTAAAAAAAAATTAAAATGTTCAGGAAAGTAATGCGTGATAAATTTTTACCATGCAATTTGACCTGATCCAGTTTGATGGGGACCCCAAATGGTCCAAACTAATATCAAACCAATTTCTAAATCATCATGATAGGAGGATATTATATAATATGTAATTATAAGTAATGTTTTGTAATACCGTTGATATATCAAGTTCGGTGGTCCAGCATGATAATTAGGTTATAACCCATTTCGGATACATGTAGATTAATTCAAGTGACAAGACTATCCTCCAATGCATCGCTGTATGGACACGGAGATGCATGCCCATCTTGTTCCTGCGTGCACACCATCACTGCCGGTCCTGTCCTGGTCATCCATCCACGCATGCTCTCGATACAACCGTCATTAATATATGCTACCTGAAAAATACCCCGTCATATGAACATGCCATGCCGATCATCATTGTCTGTCTCACCTATCATGATATGATTTTTCATTCCGAACGTGTTTACAACAATCAGAATATGCCGGCCATCATTTTATATCCTAAAACATCATGTACATGTTTGTAATGTAGTTCTTGGAAACCCTTCAAGTAAATCGAACAAGAGCATGATAAGGATACAAGGAGAAAAACAAGGGAAGAAAACGAAGACGGGATTGAAAGCCTACACTTTACAAGAGACACCTCCTTCTACCAAGAAAAGGAATCTTTTTTTACTCTTACATGAGAATACGCATTTAGAGCTTCTTGAATTTAGTTTTTCACAGCTCGCCACCTAAATAAGATCACTGCATGCCATTCCATGCACTCTCCATTACTCATAGAGTGCCTGGACCTCTACAACTCTACTTATCTATGTACCAATTTGAGAAAAATATGACTCATATGCACTGAGCTCCCCTTCTTCTACATATCTCATTCCGTTCCTTTTTCATTCTCTCCCTCGCTTCTTCTCCAACTCCTCGGCCAGTCATGCTCTAAAATCAGAGAGAATTCCAAGCTTTCTCTATTTATCTTTCTAGAAAATTAATTTAGGTATCGAAGAATCCATCATCAAAAACTTATTTTCTATGTATTGGATTTTTAGCTCTTCTCTATCTCACAGGATCGACTCCCAGTAACAAGATATTGCAAGTTCTGACTCCATGTAAGTAGCTACTCCTGTTTCAATTATTATTTGAGCCGAGTCTGGACTAGCACCATCTTCAGGTGATCTGCAACAACCATCATGTGCATGAATTTACCAAGTCAAAAATTATTTAGCAATCTGGTAATCAATCAATCCCATAAACTCGATAAAAAAGCCAAGAATTGCATCAATCCGTTCTTATCATGAGATAAGAAAATGTACGAGCAATAAAAATCTCATAGGATTATTCATTGTTAATAGAGAGTCCGTTTCTTTGTACAATATGAAAAAATAAAAAATAAAAAATCATATAACATGATAATTAATTTATTTCTTATATATTTTTAGCACTGCTAAATTTAATGCTTATCCCAGAAAAAATCGATTATCTATATACTATTGATGATTTGATGTACATAAAGCATTAACTATTCATGCTTCTTTGATTTTTTTAAAGGATTCATCAAAATATTATTTTGACTCGTAAAGTTAAGCTACGTAGCTAACTTATTTGGCATAAAGGACATACCATTGTTCTTTCCCCCCACCCCACCTTTTTTAATTTTTATAAAGCAAAGACGAGAGGGAGGATAAATCCTGGTGCAGGTATCCTCACTGGACCCCAACCCCGTCAGAAAATATTCGATTCAAATTATAATTTTTTTGCATACCCTCTTCATCATCGATGAGTACATCAGCCTGACACCATTAAAATATCGGAGTAGTGCGCTCTCTCGCCATCTTGATCATGTACTCCAGAAAAAATATCATTATTATTACTTAAAAAAA
Organism: Areca catechu; assembly: GCA_021397845.1. Classification (NCBI taxonomy): domain Eukaryota; kingdom Viridiplantae; phylum Streptophyta; class Magnoliopsida; order Arecales; family Arecaceae; genus Areca; species Areca catechu. Next base: position 198,914,202 of record CM038039.1, read on the forward strand.
ATCATTGCCCTGAAAAACCCCAACAAAAAAAAGTTTGGAAACACGATTCATAAATAAATGCCATCTAAAAATATATGTTATTTAGTATTACAATAAAAATATATCAATCATCAAATTGTCATTCATGAAAAAAGATTGGCTTAACCGCTAAGACGGTGGCCCAGTTGATAGAGACTTTGCTTTACTACTAATAGGTCACTAGTTCGAGACATGATCCTTTTTATTCTCGTTCTACTAGCTCACATCTTAGAGATGTCGAATTGAACATTACCTGACGGTCGTTCTACTAGCTCACATCTTAGTGATGTCGAATTGAACATTACCTGACGGGGTGGGGGCCTGCGGGGTAGCTACACCGAAATTTATCTTTTTTTTTAATATAAAAAAAGTTAGTTTTTTTATATAATTAATAAATAAAGCTTATTCAAAGGTATATTTCTGTTGCTTTTCTTTTTGAAATAAATGAGGTTTTGCATAAAATTACACTTGATTTTTTTTATATTGAAGTAATAATATTTAATAAAAAGGTTTGCTTTTATATATATATATATATTGAATATAGTTCTGATGCTAATCATGCATGGCGGCTACAAGGAATCGGACATTTCAATCACAGTAGGGTCCACATAATTATGGATCATCCCGTAATGCATGCATTCCCGTATATATTTGTCGGATGATGCCTATCCAGTGCAATCTCCAGTTCGAGAGCATTTGGTCTCGTAATGCAAGCCGGGAATATTTTTGTTGGCAGTTTGAACGGCTCCATTGGTACCCATAAATTTAAAAGTATTGTTGGGATATTCCGGTTCAGATACGAATCAAATATTAATTTAGTTGATAAAAATTTTTTTTTTTGGAGTATTGATTTTGGATCAGGAAAGGTCAGGCCAACTACAGACAATCCAAGACTTCTCACCGGTCTATAACATCCGAAGACAAGATCTTCGGATGTTATCTTCCACCCTAATCAAAGACTAGGCCTCTCGTCGACTTCCGACAACACGCTCTTCGGTTTCTGCCGGAGACACGATCTCCGGCTCTGGGTAGATACCAAGTCTTCGACCCACGCAAAGGATGGAATCTCCGACCGAGAATCTCCCTAAACAGGGGAAATCTGAAGATGGAACCACAATCTGGTCCAGATAGGCAACAGTAACCAACGGTTACTATCGACAATCTCCGTGCCACGATCATGGCGCGCAACTTCAGCTGCCACGCCTCCGGTCTGGCCAGAACCGCTCAATGACAATCGACGATCGCCAATCATGGAGAGAAATTAACTCCCACAATCGCCGTAAAAAGAGCGGGGCCGTAGGCCGGACATCTCCTTTTAAATAGCGATAAGAAGAATTGCTGAGGGAGGTACGCACACATACATACATCCACGCATACTCTAAGAGCTTTTCCCTCTCGTTCTTGAGATTCTTTCCCATTTTGTGGCTGGGATCCGCCTCTGACTTAAGCATCAGAGTGTCCCCCGCCGGAACGACTCCGGCAAGGGACCTGTTTTGCAGGTGAACCAGGGAGTGGTCCTGTGGTGCAACAGCTCCAACCAGCCGATTCAGGGACTCCACGCCAACAGATTGGCGCGCCAGGAAGGGGGAGCAACACAGCACTCTTTAGGCTCCCTCCTAAATAAGGGGAAGTAAGAAGTTCCTGATGGCAAGAGGAAAGACTCAAATAGCCTCCACAAGTCGAAGTCGTGCTCCGTCCCAAGGGGGCGTGTCCCCAGGGGAGAACGACGCCCCACCTCCCACAGTTGTTGTGGGATTATAGCAATTCGAAGCCCTTGTGAACCAGGTCACCAACCTCACGGCCATAGTTCAGGACTTCCAGAACATAGCTTTTCCAGTGGGAAACCCACCGGCTGCCTCCAGACATAGCTCTCGGTCCCGAAGGAAGAGAGCCCTACGAGAGGATCCCACACATCTCTCCCCCCGTTCTCGGCCCTCTCCTGAAGGCCGAACTTCGAGACTGCCTAGGCCCCCCGATTCCTCGCAGAAAGGGAAAAGGCCTAGGCAAACTCCCTCACCCTCCTCCGAAGACTCTACTTCCGTAGAGAGGGCGCCAAAATAGACTTCCGACTACGATGGAAGATTTAGAGCCATTGAATCGGAAATGACGAGGGCACGGAAGTAGAGAATGCGGGATCTGAAGGATCCCGACGATTTGATTGTGTGTGATCTACGCCCACCCAACACCGACCGTATCATGGCCGAAGTCATTCCTCGGCACTTCAGGGTTCCCCAGATGGAATCCTACGACAGCACCTCTGATCCCCTCAACCACTTGGGCAGTTTCAAGGCCCATATGATGATCCAAGGAGCTTCGAATGCGATGTACTGCCTCGCGTTCCCGGCTACCTTGAAGAAAGCTACTCAGATGTGGTGCTCGAGCCTGCGCCCGGGTACCATTGATTCTTTTCCTGAGTTAGAAAAAATATTTGTCTTGCATTTCAGGACATGCCGCAAGACTCCCTGGAATACGAACACGCTGTTTCTCCTTCATCAGAATGAAGGAGAAAGCCTGCGAGACTACATCTCCAGGTTTAATGTGGCCGCACTCGTGATCCCCGATCTCAATGAGCATGTGGCCATGTCTACACTGAAGAAGGGGCTTCGTACATCCAGACTTACCTTTTTCCTGGATAAGAAGTTTCCTAAAAGCTACACTGAGCTCTTGTCAAGGGCTTAGAAATACGTCGATGCTGAAGAGCAGGCGGCTAACCGATGACTGATCGAAGGGAAGCCACTTCAAAAAAGAAGAACAACAGGGGACAAGGTCCCTCAATTCCCAATAACAACAATGGCAAATATACAGACCGCCGAAGAAGTCCTCCCAGGCCTAGAGCATCGGGAGGAAGATTCGACTCCTACACCCCCTCAACCTTCCTCGAGAAAAGATCCTCATAGAGATAGAGAAAGAAAATTATCTCCAACGGCTTCGTCCCATTAAGGTCTCCTCTTCCGTAAGGAATAGGAACAAGTACTGTCGATTCCACCAGGACTACGGCTACAATATTGAAGAATGCATCCAACTGAAGGATGCAATTGAGGATCCCATCAAGAGAGGGTATTTGGGGCAGTATATTGGTCGCCAAGGACCCCGGTCAGAGGCTACTGTTCCCCAGCCACCTCCTAAAGATGTCGAATTGCCTAATCAAAGGCCCACCAACGGAGGAGTGGGGATGATACACCGACCTATTGACTAGAGAAGGGACGAGGACGATGTCCCAAAGCGACTCAAGGGCAATAACGCTATTCTCTTCTCCAACGATGACCTTGCAGGAGTCCGGCTCCTGCATGATGATCCCCTTGTAATCTCGACCGTTGTGGCCAACTATGATGTACAACGAATCCTTGTTGATAATGGAAGTTCGACTGATGTCTTAATTCACGATGCATTCTCTAAAATGTGTTTGCCTAGACATCAACTACGAAGATCCCCCATACCACTCACTGATTTTGGGAGCAATCAAGTTCATGCCGAGGGAGAAATAGTGTTGCCTATAATCCTTGGCACTGAACCTTGACAAAAGACACTGTCGATCAACTTTACGATGGTCCGGATCCCCTCAGCATACAACATCATTCTAGGGCGGCCCGTTTTGAATAAGTTTTGAACTGTGATCTCCTCTCATTATCTCTTGGTACGCTTCCCCACCAAGAATGGTGTCGAAGAAGTTAGAGGAGACCATAGGGTAGCACGGCAGTGCCTGATGATTCAAGACAGGCACTTCAACGATTCTGCAACTCCGGATCAGCTGGATCCGAGGGATACAACTACAAGCCTTGGTGAACCCATGGAGAGGACCGTCCTAGTACCTTTGACAAAGGAAGACCCCTCCAGAGTTGTGCAGATCGGGAGCACGCTTAATGAGGAAACCAGAACTGAGCTGATCCATTTTCTCGAAGACAATACCGATATCTTCGCTTGGTCGGCTTTGGATATACCGGCGATTCCTGCCGAAGTAATCACTCATCGGCTGGAAGTTATCCCTGGATACAAGCCAGTGCGACAAAAGAAAAGGAGCTTCGCTCCTGAAAGACAGAAAGCCATGGACGAAGAAGTCGGCAAACCCCTTAAAGCAGGGTTCATCCGAGAGGCCCACTACCCCGAATGGCTAGCCAATATGGTAATGGTAAAGAAAGCTAGCGGCAAGTGGAGGATCTACATCGATTACACAGACCTCAACAAGGCTTGCCCAAAAGATAACTTCCCTCTCCCAAAGATTGATCAGCTGGTCGACGCTATTGTCAGCCACCAGTTGCTGAGCTTCATGGACGCTTTTTCCGGCTATAACCAGATTAGAATGGATCCGCAAGATGAGGAGAAGACGGCCTTCATCATTGACAAAGATCTCTACTACTACAAGATAATGCCATTCGGCCTCAAGAATGCCGGGGCAACATTTCAAAGGTTAATCAACAAGGTATTCGAAAAGTAACTGGGAAGAAACATGGAGGCCTACATTGACGACATGATCGTCAAAAGCCTCCTCCGAAAAGATCACATCCACAACTTGGAAGAGTCATTCAGTGCTCTATGGTGCTACCGCATGAAGCTAAACCCGGTAAAGTACGCCTTTGGGGTCACTTCGGGCAAATTCTTGGGCTTTCTTGTCACCAAACGAGGGATTGAGGCAAATCCTGAGAAGATCCAAGCCCTAAAGGATATGAGACATCCCTCCTTTAAAATGGAAGTCCAGCAGTTAAGAGGAAGAATTGCCTCCCTAAGTAGATTCATTTCTCGGTTAGCCGAGAAATGCCTCCCATTTTTTAAGGTACTTCGGCAGTCAAAGGGCTTTGAATGGTCCGAAGACGTCGCACTGCCTTTGAGGAGTTAAAGAAGTACCTAGAAACCCCGCCACTACTCTCCAAACCACAAGAAGGCGAGGTACTCTACCTATACCTCTCTGCTTCAGATGAAGTAATTAGCTTGGTCCTTGTCTGGAGAGATGAAGACGGATCCCACAAGTCGATATACTAAATCAGCAAAGTTTTGTTTGATACTGAAACACGATATGCGAGAATGCAGAAGCTGATCTACTCTCTGGTGATTGCGACGAAGTGACTACGATCGTATTTCCATGCCCACGCTATTGTGGTGCTGATCGATCAACCCTTCAAGGCCGTTCTCCGGTCTCCGGACACCTATGGAAGGATAGCCAAGTGGGCTGTGAAGTTAAGTGAATTTGACATCAGTTTTCAGTCCCGATCGGCTATGAAAGTCCAGGTGCTCTCTGATTTCTTGGCTGAATGTACCTAGAGGTCCGAGACGAAGCATCTTCGACAAAAGATGAAGTCCCGAAGGAGACAAAGTCCGTTTGGGTACTCCATGTGGACGGAGCTTCCAATGCTACTAGATGCGGGGCCGAACTTATACTGGCCAAACCTGATGGCCATACCATAGAGTACATACTTCGGTTCTCCTTCCATGCAGGCCGAATACGAAGCCTTGCTTGCCGGACTTCAGATTGCCAAGAATTTGGGAGTTCGGCAACTCCGGACTTTTTTAGACTCCCAGCTGGCTGTAAATCAAGTCAAAGGAGAATATGCAGCCAAGGATCCAACCATGGTGCAGTGCCTAGAGAAGGTACGGGCCTTATCCTCTCAACTGAAATATTTTAAGATCATCCATGTCCCGCGATCAGAGAATTCCCGGGCGGACACACTGTCTTGACTGGCAACTACAACACCGGAATCTCTCGGGTGCACCTTTGTTGAACATCTTGAAACTCCAAGCATAGCCGAAGAGGCTGTGGAGGTGCACCAGATCGACGCCGAGCCAAGCTGGATGGATCCTATCATTAAATTCCTAAATGAGGGCATGCTACCAGAAGACAAGGCAGAGGCCAAGAAGATCCGCTGGATGGTGTCCCAATACGTCATCTTAGATGGGACCCTCTATAAGAGATCATTCTCTCAACTACTGCTAAAATGCTTGGGACCGACAGATACGGATTATGCCCTGAGAGAGATCCACGAGGGCATATGCGGTGATCACTTGGGGGTAGGTCTCTGGCATACAAGATCATTCGACAAGGGTATTACTGGCCCTCCATCCAGAAGGATTCGGCTGACTTTGTGCGAAAATGTGACCAGTGCCAGAGGTACGCCAATGTTCAGAGACGACCTGCAAGTCACCTGACCCAACTGGCAGCCCCATGGCCTTTTGTCCAGTGGGGAATGGATATCCTTGGCCCATTCCCGCCGGCATCTGAGCAAAGAAAGTTCCTTCTTGTGGCTATCGACTACTTTACAAAGTGGGTAGAAGCCGAACCATTGGCCTAGATTATGGAGGGCAAGGTGGAGAATTTTGTAAGAAATTCCATCATATTCAGGTTCGGCATCCCACATGTCATAATCATAGACAACGGGAGACAGTTCGACAATCCGAAGTTCAAGGACTTCTATGCTCGGTATCATGTTCAGCATCAGCTAACCTCCGTTGCTCACCCGTAATCCAACGAAGAAGCCGAAGCCACTAATCAGACCATTCTCCATGGTCTGAAGACGAGGTTGAACTCCACCAAAGGGCTTTGGGCCGAAGAACTGACCTCCGCTCTCTGGGTATACCGAACTACCCCGAGAATGGTCACTAGTGAGTCTTCGTTCAACCTGGCGTACGGTACTGAAGCTATACTACCTATTGAAGTCTCCTTGCAGTCCCTAAGAATTGACAACTACGAAGAGCCTGAGAACTCCGATCGTAGAAGGATTGATCTAGATCTGCTACCAAGCACCAGACTTCAGGCCTAGATAGGATGGCGGCGTACCAGCAAAAGGTCACCAAATACTACAACTCAAGAGTGAAATAGCAGATTTTTCGCACAGAGGACATGGTATTGCGAAGGGCAGAAATATCCAGGCCAACGGAACAGGATAAACTCTCCCCCAACTGGGAAGGTCCATATCAAGTCGAAGAAGTCATTCGATCAGGAGCATATCGACTCAAGACCCTGGATGGGAAGACTCTGTCTCGGCCATGGAATGTACAAAACCTTCGCAAATATTATCAATAAACGAGTTCCTAAATTTCCTGTGTGAAATTGCTCAACCCTACTCAACTCAGAACGGCTAGTTGCATCGACTGAATGACAACAGTCTAAGTGGCCCGATCCGAGAAATCGGTCAACTGCGCAAAGGAGAGTCTGATCCGCTCACCTTATCGGTATGCCCGACGAGCGCAACGGATGGCCTAGCCAGGTCACCAAGGAGATCAAAGGCACAGGGATGGTTTTCGTAACCTACCCTACGGTAAACCCGAAGACGCGTCGGGACGGGCCTGAACAGCCTACCTTGATCACGACATAAGTGTACAGGGACGGTGTAGACACCCTACCCTACGGTAAATTCGAAAACATACCTAAAAGGACCACTATCGTCCTTTTTGTCGACAACAAATATTTCAAAGACGGTCCAACCGACCTCACATCTTTCCTATAGACTGCTAATGGTCCAAGGAATCTACACTTTAGACAAAATGCGATACACTATATCGCAGGAAACACATAGGAAGAGGTAAGAGAAGGATATTTCATTTCATTTTTTGATTTTTATAAAAAAAAGAAGAAGAAAAAACTCTTATAAAGAGAGAACAAAAAAAAAAGACTCTCAAAGAGAGCCAAAAAAAAAAAGGGTAGTAGCAAAGAGGTTGCGGGAAATTTTTCAATAACCTCCCGCCGGATTTTTTTCGTATCGACGGAGAGAGCTCTGAAGGGACGATGAAGGGCCCCCGGGATTTCCATCCGAACCAGAATCCGACCCCTCATCAGAGTCGGAATCAAATTCATGCCCAGAAAAGAGAACGGAGGGCTTAATGTTATCCAGGCCCTTCAAGTCATAAAACTTGAAGGCCTTCCCCCTGCATTCTCAGAACCCCTGATGGTAGGAGTCCAGAGCCACTTCGGTGACCTCCTCCCGGAAGGCAGTGGACGCCTTGAAGTCTGAGACAGCGTTCGCCACCTCCTTCTTGGCCTCCTCCACTTTCACGACTGCCGTCGTGACTTGGGCCCTGGCCTTCCTCAGTTGGGCCTCCAACAGGCGGACCTTCTTCTCTAGATAGTCTACGAGAGGCTCATCGTCATCCCCCGGCTCGAAGAACTCCGGACTCCTCTTCCTCTTTGGGTCGACAGCCCTCCTCTTCATGGCCCGACGAAGCTCGGAAGTGCTGAACCTCGTTTTCAATTGGAAGAAGGAGTCTACGAAAGTAGTGGCCCTTGGCAGCAGAAGGCAAAGTTCTATTTATAGAGACCCTGCACCCACGACTGACTACTGGAAGGCGTGCTCCACGTCTTTTTCTAGCCGCACCAGAGAATGCCACATGTCCGAGCGATGCTTCGAGAACTAGAAGGCCGCTCGGGGGTCATTGCCAGGACAATAACTGCCAGCGCTTCGAATCCGGAGAAATCTCCATCGTGCAATGGCAACATTAATGGCTCCTTTTTGAAAAAAGGAGACCTGGCGACACACAAGGCGCGAGAAATCATGACTGTGCGAGTATCGATACACCGCATGGACAACGAGAATCGTGATCAAACTTCCCTAATTACCGGATGACGGGGAATTGATGCCTGTCTACCCCAACAGATAGATTTAGTACTAGAAAGAAGGCGACAATAGCCTAATCAACCGTAGACGGTCTTCGACAACGGAGTTCTAACCTATTCCGGAGTTCGTCTTCGTTAATTATCAATTAAACGGCCTTCGACCATGGCCGTTTGGCCAAGCAAAAGAAGGGCAAGTAAAACTTGTTCAGGCTACGTCTAAAAACACAATACAGCATATGTAGGAGGAGAAAAAGCTGCTTTAAGATTCGGAGAAGTTGTCATGCAAAAGCCATTGACAGTACAAAAAAGAAAAAGAAGAAAATGTATCTAAAGCTACTCGAATTATTCAATATCAACAGGAGAAGACCCAACATCACATGATTAAAGCAACTTGTCAACCTGTACAGAAAGGATTTCGTCAATTTGGGCCAGGACTGGGGAACCTTCGGCTTGGACTCCACCAGCCTGAACCTCCTCCTGAACCGGGATCGGAGTTGGGGTCGCCCCCAGATCTTCGACTAATGCAAAGGCCTCTTCTCCCGGGCATGGCGCCTCCTCGACCTCCGCTCCCTCCTCCTCTTCTTCTTCGACTATGTTGAAGGGAGGGATGCCAGAAAGATCAAGGTGGGGGAAGGCCTCCTTTACCTTGGAAAGTCCATCATTAAAGCCATGCTGGTAGCCGTACAAGGATGCTTCATTCGTTTCCTCTTGGAATTATGAAGACCTCCTGAAGTCTGCTACAACGTCATCCACCCGCTTTCTCAGGGACACGGACTCTTTTTTGGCCGCTTTGGACTCCAAAATTGCCTCTTCGGCCCTCCTGGTAGCCTCCTCCGCTGCCTTGGTCAAACTCTCTATCTTCTCCTGATTCTCCCTGGCAGCTTGCTCCAAGGAGTCAATTTGTTTCCTGCTTTTCCTCCACCCTGCCCCTTGCTCCGCTATTGTCAGATGGACATTCTTTAATTCGCCCTTCAGGTCATGAACCTCGTCGTTCACTCGGACAAGGCGGTCCTCCATAGACTGTCTCAACTCTTCGGCTACTTCCTTTGTAGCCCTGGCAGTATGAAGTTCCTTTTTGAGGCCATGGATGGAGTTGTCAACATTCCCCAGGCCCTCCTTAATAAAGGTAAGGTCATAGACCAACTACATCAAAAACATGGGGTCATGGATCGAACAATTCTCAAAACAAAGGAGACAGCAAAGACCATACCTGTTGCAGGGCGGAAAAGGCAGAATCGGACACCCTAGGAAGGTTTCAGTTCCGAAGAACTGCCAAGTCATGAGGTAGCAGCGTGCTCTTCAGCGCCTGCCTAGCTACGGCGGGGATCAGCAGTCCCCCCGTAGGTGAAAGCTCTGAAGAGTTCGCCGAACGGCTTCTAGCTGGGGAAGCCCCGCGAACGAACTCTCCCTCGACTTGCCGCGCTTTGCCCCTATCAACTGCGGGGGGGCAAAATGGTGGCACATCCGCCGCCTGAGGCAGACTCCCTGTTGTGCGAACCGGGAAAGTAGCCACCGGTGGAGTTTCGACTGGACAATGTCTCAACGGGGCCCCTTCCATGGGTGCCACATCTTTCCCTGAAGTTCCCCGGGAAGACGAAGTGCTCCGGTCCCCCTCAGGACCGTCCCTTCGAGCCTTCTTACGAACCGCCGACCTGGTGAGAGGGGCTTGTGCTATCCTCTTCTTAGAGGTCTGACGGAGCCAGCTCACACCGGGCTTCATTCCGCTACCTACAAGCATAAGAGTTTATTTCAGTCGACTGAGCTACAACAAAATCGGGGGGAAGGGGAGCAAAAATTTCCGTCACTATACCTAATATGGGGAATTTGCTAATTCCCGCAAGATGGAGATTTCTCTCCTCCAACAACTTCTGGATAAGGGCAACTTCCAAATTAACCAAGAGATCGTAATCCGACTGATCAGCCACCAAGACCTTCTTCCCGTCATTGGCGGTTAAACGAGGCTTCTTCCAAATAGTGTCGAAGCCCCATGGATCAAAGGACAGTACAAACACAAAAACAGGTTTCCACCCGTGGATGGCGCTGGGCATGTCCTTGATGACCTTGCGGCCTGGTCGAGGGCCAATCACCCACCATCCGTTGCTATGGAAATCCCTCTTGAGTACGAAAAGGGCTGTGAATAAATTGGTCCTAGGTTCTATGTTTGCAATGCTGCACAATACCAGAAAGCCGCAGATGTTCCGGATGCTGTTCGGGGTCAACTGCGCCGGCACCACTTGGTACAAGCGGAAGATTTTGATGAAGAAAGGGTGCAGGGAAAATCGAAGGCTAGCCTTCAGATGATCTTCGTACACGGCTAGGCACCCGGGGGGAGGTTTGTTCACCCGTTCCTCGGGTTCGGGAAGGACAAAAGGGAACCCTTCAGGGGAGCGATAGCGTTCTCGAAGAAGGGCCATCTTCTCCTGAGAAACCGAACTAGAGATCGACTCCAGGCCTACTACATCGCCGGCCTTCGAGGGCCCAACTTGTTCCCCCTGACTTTCTATGGTCTCTTCCATGATAAAAGAATGTAACAAAAAGGCAAAAGGAGGATTCTACCTGTAGAATAGACTGTTAGTCCAGAACAAGGAAAGCTGAGTGAAGGATGAGACGAGGTTGAAGAAGCTTCTTTAGCCGGACCTTCTCCCTTTCCTAAGAGAAAAACAGGGGTCTCTGAAACCCTACTAGGTTGATTTGACCAAAGGTTACTCAAGGAAGTAACCCACCTTCAACTAACCACCAAGATGAGGCGCATTCATCATCCAACGGACGGGAAAAAGCCGCCACAACCATCCAAATCTTAATCGAAAGATTGGCTGAATCATCGCGCAACGAGAAAAAAAGAGACGGTCCCAGGGTCGCCCGCTCTTTCCTTCTCCCCTAACCAGGGAGCGACAACTGTCCACCGCCTGATTCCCAGATCAACCAGCAGTCATGATGGGCAATCCAATCAGAGATCCCATAATCATCCACTTGATGGGGACATCTCAAGCACGGATCTTGGAGCAAGCATAATTCTTGGAGTGGCAGAGATCTTGAAGCATTTTTGGAATAAATTTATTTAGGATTCATCTTTTGTTTAAAATTTGAATTAGGATTTGGTTGGTTAGGATTAATATATGGATAGGCTTATCTTATCCTATTTTATATTTGAATTTGATTCGTTCTTATCTTTTTATCTTGTATTCAAATTCAAATGAGGGTTGGAAAATCTATAAATACCACCCTCAGCCTTTTGTAAGGAGGGAGGATGGATGAATAAAATTTTTATTGTTCTGTATGAAGGATCTGTGTGATCCTAGGATATCTGTATGATCCCTTTTCCATCTTCCCAGGGTTTCTGTGTGATCCCTGATTTTGGGCATTTGTGTGAGCCCAGGGCATCTATGTGAGCCCCTTTGCTATGTGCTTGTTCTTCTAGGGCATCTATGTGAGTCCCTTTGCTATGTGCTTGTTCTTCTTGGGGAATCTATGTGAACCCCAGTATTTTTCTTAACCCTGTACCCTCTTCTTTCCTCCTTCTTTGCAAATCCTAATCTCTGGTGACTTTCATGCTCGCCAGCGATCCAGTCCAATCCCTGTCCCGCATCAAATGGAATTTCTTTTGTTGAGGGAGGTACGCACACATACATACACCCACACATACTCTAAGAGCCTTTCCCTCTTATTCTCGAGATTTTTCTCCATTCTGTGGCTGGGATCCGTCTCTGACTCAGGCATTGGAGTGTCCCTGCCGGAACGATTCCGGCAAGGAACTTGTTTTGCAGGTAAACCAGGGAGCGGTTCTGTGGTACAGCAACTCCGATCGGTCAATATAAGGATTCCATGCCAACAAGTATTTTATTTATAATTTTGTAAAATATATTTATGCTAGACAAAGTAAGACCCGTCCGGTTGTACGAATGGTTATAATTATTTGAGAAAAATATAAAAAGATTGAATATATGTCCTAGAGAGAGTATAAAACTTGAATAATTTATATTCTAATAGTATGAATCAATATAACAATTACCACAGCTCTTAGATAACTATTTATTCCAATGATTGATTTCGTCTCTGGAAATGAGTAGCTTAAGCTACCGTGCTATCACGGGATAAAAGAAGGTTAGGCTAGCGTGGCTACTGTGCCGGTGAAGGGAAAGGAGCAAGGGAAAATATCACAGCCACTAAGGCTGACCGGTGGTGGTGGAACACACACAGGAGGTGGGTTTTTGGGACGCTAATGGAGCACATCACTGGTTGGTTGAAATAAGGGGCGGTTTCCACCGGCTTAGTGCGTTTTTTTTTTCTTCCCCTTGATAGAAAGGGAGATAAAGCTATATCATTCAAAAAGAAAGTAGAAATGTCTTTTGTTTCCATTGGCTTAGTGCGTTTTTTTTTTTTTTTTTTTTTTTTTTGATAAAAGAAGTAGAAATGACCGCTATGATGATAGTGCGGCTGTTAGTGTGCGGCTCTGTTCTTGTGTATAATTCATTGATTATGGATTCAATGAATGGTCTATCGAATGACTCGATTAAATTCTAGATACAAGTGACTAGAAAATGAAGCAGCTCTAATTCTGGCCCCGTAGTGGGGCTAGACTGATATACTCATCGATTGGTAGAAATGGTACACGAAAATTTACGATGCGAATCGAACAAAGATCTAGCGGGTTGGAAACCAGAATGGAGAGCTACACCGGGATAATATCCCTATCTTTTTTATTCTATCAAAAAAAAATGAAAGTAAACATGTCATTTTTTTAAATTAAAAAAATGGTAGGGGATAAATCCTGGTATAACTATCCTGCCGGTTTTCATCCTATCCGATAATATTCGATTCGAGACATTATAAGTACGTCAACCTGATATTACTAAGATTTTGCTAGTAGTACAAGTACATCAATTTATTATCACTACGATACCGACTAGATTCCAGAAATTTTTTTAAAAAAAATTTAAAATTTTTGAGCTAAATATGAAATCATGCTCTAAATCTATAATTTATTGATAGTGAGGTAAGTTCTCAATCAAATGGACAATCATCGTAACGATAAGCAAGAATTTTTTATTAAGAGAGAGAGAGAGAGAGAGAGAGAGAGTACGGGCTTGGTGTTTTTGATGGGATATGTCACAGGGCTGCGAACTTTGTATTGTAGTGGATATAATACAGGGGGAGCACGGGACCAAACGCAACCACCAGTGGTGGTGGTTTGCGTTAATCCGGTGGGAGCACTGATTACAGATAAGATCACATTGTCACGGGCCGTTCCAGCCATACATCTATTTATGATTCAGAATTGCATTATCGTATATGACATTTACCGTTCCAGGCATATATATGTCTATTTTGATTTTATAAATAAATTATAATGTATGACCCGGCTAAATTTTAATCATTTTAGTAAAAAAATATTTTTTGATAAAGAACTTATAAAAAAATTTTAAACCTTAATATATATATATATATATATATATATATATATATATATATATATATATATTAAAAATCTTCTAATACTTAAATCGGACGAAGCAGCAGAATAGCAAAAAAAATTTATAATGAGAAAATATTATGAGTTTAGATGTTTAGAAAGTTCTGTTAAAATAAGATTGGATCAATATTAAAATTATCGTAACTCAATATCCTGAATTTAGATCGATCGAGCTTCGATGTTACAGCAATGATCGATATCAATTAAATTGTATTTATAGTGAATATCATCGCTTTATGTATATTTTAGATTATATTCATGGCACATATCATTAACTTATTTATATATTTTTTACATGACTTTTTTGATAACTGACATATACTCTACCCTTATAACTACGTTTTTTTTCTTATTCGCAAGTAGATAAATAAGGATCGGTTCTCTTTAATAAGTTGGTCTCGTAATGCTATGGCATGGTATCTCACAATTTTATAATTTTATTCTTTAAAATATATTTATTTAGAAAAAGAGGACTCTTCACCATATATCAGAATTTTTTTTATCGATTACAATGGATATGGGGTTAATGATATCCTCATCCCATACCACAACATGTTCTTATCTAGGTAAGAAGACTTCATTGTTTACAATAACTATACTCCTAAATTAATAATCAAAATAAATGAAATTTAATAATATCTAGGTAAATAGATAGGTGGAAAGTGGATGCATGAGGTACGTCCTGGATCCTTTGCAATGCTGCCGGGTTTTCCGACGACTTTATTGAAAAAAAAGGTTTTCATCCAGCTTTACCGTGCAGCATGTTTTAATAAAATAAAGCTGGATGGGATGGAGGAGGGAAAGAAAAGAAGAAAGAGGATGGACGGAGATAATAAATTAAAAAAATATATATGATACACCACACCATCAATTTTTTTTTCATAATAATTTTTTTTTAATAAATGTTTTTTAAAATAAAGTATTTTAAATTATATTTATAAGATTAAAGTAGTTTTTTATGTGCATGGATGAGAGCTGCAGTTGAACGTTTCATTTTAAGCGAGCACGCAGATTCAGCTCATGGTTTCAAATTTTAAAAAATATATATATATATATATTTTTAAAAAAGTTATATAATTTTATCTATATTTTTTTAATTAATAAATTTTAAAAACTTTTAAAAAATAGGAAAAAATAAAAAATATATAAATAAAATCATATTCATTATCTTAATAAAATTATAAAATATTAATATTATAAAATAAAATTTATTATAATATATAATAAATATAATAATTATTATAATTAATATATAATCATATATTCAATTATATAGTATATATTATATTATAAAATATAATATAAAAAATATTGAAACCGGCCTGGCAACAGGATTGGTGGTTAGACTAATACCTATCTGACAAGCGGATTGGCAGTCGGATCGGTGATCGTATCGACGACTGGACCGGTGGCTGGACCGACGATCGGGCTAATGGCTGGACTTGTGGCCTTTTAAAAAAAGTCCCTCTGCAGCTTCACCTATACTTTTTTTTCAAATATATTTTTTTTAAAATATAAAAATTAAAAAATATAAATATAAATAAAATCATAGATTATTTTTTAATAATATTATAAAATATTAATATTATAAAATAAAATTTATTATAATATATAATAATAATATAAATATTATAATAAATATATATAATATATTATAAAATATAATATAAAAAAATATTAAAATTGGCCTATCGATCGGACTGGTGGCTGGATTGGCACCGGCCTAACGGCCAGATTGGCGATCAGACTGGTGGTCAGACTGGCTATCGAACCAGTGGCCAGACTAGCTATCGGACCGGTGGCCGGATTGGCATCGACCTGGCGGCCGGATCGATGGCTGAACTAGCAATTGGACCGGTGAACAAACTAGCGATCGAATTGGCTATCAGATCGGTGGTCAGATTGGTGGTCGGACTGACGATTGGATTGACATCGACCTAGCAGTTGGATTGGATATCGGACCGAAGGTCGGATTGGCGGTCGGATTGGCACCGACTTGGTGATTGGATTGGCGATTGGACTAGCACTGACCTGGTAGCTAGACTGGCTATTAGACCAGGGGCCGAATTGGTGACCGGACCGATGGTCGTACCAACAATCGAACTAGCACCAACCTGGTAGCTGGACTCGCTATCGGATCGGGGGTCGGACACGTGGTTGAACTAGCATCGACTTGGTGATCAGATTGGCTCTCGGATCGGTGGTCGGACTAGCTACCGGATCAGCGACTAAACTAGCACCAACCTGGTAGCTGGACTGGTTGTTGAACCAGGGGTTGGATTCACTGCTAGACTGGTGGCCAAACTGGCACCGACTTGGTGGCTAGATTAGTTGTCGAACCGGTGGCTGGACTAGCGGTCAAACCAATAGTCAAACTAGCATCGACTTGGTAGCTGGATTGGCTATCGAATCGGTAGTTGGACTGGTACCGACTTGGCAATCAGACTGGCTATCGACTGGTGGTCAGACTGGCTACCGAATTGACGATCGGACTGGTAGCCGACCCATGGTTGGCGGTCAGACCGGTGGCCAGATTGGCACCGACCTGGAAATTGGATTAGCTATCAGACCAACGGTTGGACTGGCAATCAAATTAGCACTGACCTGACCTGGCAGCTAGACTGGCTATCAAACCAATAATCGGACTAGCAGCCAGACTTGCACCGATCACGGCTACGTTATGGCCATCGGTCGGATCACCAGCCCGGTCATCAGGCTGGTGCCAGTCGGATCGCTAGTCTGGCCTCCAGGTTGGTGCCAGTCTAGCTACCAAGTTGGTGCTAGTCCAGTCGTTAGTTCAACTACTGATCCAACCACTGTTCCGATTGCCAATCTGGCTGCCAAGCTGGTGCCAATCCGATTGCCAGCCTACTGGCCATTGGTTCGGTCGCCAATCCAGCCATGGATCTGGTTACCAGTTTGGCCACCGGTCCAATGGCTAGTTCGACGGTCAGGTTAGTGCCAATCTAGCCACCAGTCAAGCCACTAGTCCGACAGCCAGTTTGGTTATCAGGTCGGTGCCAATCTGATTGTCGATCTGATTGTCAGTTCGACCACCAATCCAATAGCTAGTCCGGCGGCCAGGTCGGTGCTAGTTCGGTTGCGAATTTAGTCCCTAGTCCGATAGCTAGTTCGGTTTCTAAGTCGATGCCAGTATGATCGTCGATCAGGCCACCAGTCCGATCACCAATCCGATAGCTAGTTCAGTCATCGATTCGGTCGCTAGTCTGGTCACCGGTCTGATAGCCTGTTCAACCACCAGTCCGGCCATCGATCCGATCGCCAGTCCGATCACCGGTCCAGCTGTCGATACGGCCACTAGTCCGACCACTAGTCCGATCGCTAGATAGGTGCCAGTCCAGCCACCAATCCGGTTGCCAGACCAATTTCAATATTTTTTATATTATATTTTATAATATTATATATACTATATAATTTAATATGTTATAATATATTTATTATAATATTTATTATATTTATTATATATTATAATGAATTTTATTTTTATAATATTATTAGGATAACCATTTAAGATTTTATTTATATATATTTTTATTTTTTTAAATTTTTTTTAATTTAAAAAATATAGGTAAAACTCTATGATTTTTTTTATTATTTTTTTTATTTTTTATTTTATTATATTATTTTATTATTTTTTTTTTTTTGAAATTTGAAATTGCATGTTGGACTTGTGTTCAACTTGCGGCATTTAAGTTAGCATCCGGGTAAATAAACCTACCTTAATTTTATAAATATAATTAAAAAATTTTTATTTTTAAAAATATTTATTAAGAAAATATTGTTTTCAAAAAAAATTCATCATCTCGGTGCATTATAAGAACAATGCTTGATAAGACCAGAAGGTGAGAATCCACGATATCCGCATGGAATGATAAATGGAATTGGTAGAAATTAAAATAAAAATAGATTAATATGGCATACCGCAAACACAGTGCATACGGTAAAAAGTATATATTTATCATTAAAATAGTAGCTCGGTTGGTAGGGACTTAAACTCCTCACACATCGGTCACGAATTCAAGGCATAATCATTGTGGATGACTTGATTAAATCTAGAATATATCCTGGAGCACGTGATCGAGATGAAAAAAGAGCGCACTATATCATTGGCTTAGCGGGATCAGGTTGGCATACTCATATATGATGGAAAGGGTATATAAAAAATATAACCTGAATCGAACATGTCTGGCAGGATAGAGGCTCCAATGAGAATAGCTACGACGGGATTTATATCCTTTTCTTTTTGTTTATCAATATATATATATATATATACTATAAAGTTCTACAATATTATTTATATAATATGCCTATGGCTAGCTAGGGTGCAGGGGATACGAATATCCTTGACGTGTTTGTGAAATTTATGCGGTAGGGTGGGGCAGTGCTATGTTCAAGATACCTAATTAACAAGTATGATAGATAATGGGCCACTCTTGTTGTCTCGGGTCATCCACATAATGTAGCTACTTTCCCGAGTCCAAAAATAATTTCCACTTGTTCACATGGGCGGCTGTACCGCAGTGCCATCACGAGAGCACTTTTGCAACCCATTTATACCTCATTTAATCGTTTATGATCACCTCTCCTTTTAACGGGATCGAGTACGTTGGTCGATTACGATGGGCAACCATGCATGAATTAATGGTGTTATAGTTCTCGTATGAAACAAAACGCATTTTCACACACACACACACACACACACACACACACACACACACACACACAAAAAAAAAAAAAACTATTTATTAAATGTGTCGTGCACCCTTCGATTGGGGGAAAAGCTTGTTCAATTACCGTGTTACCGGGTTATATTTGGGAATGATTACGTCCAAACCAAGGCAATATGGTGACGTTGACATCCATACTCATATTTTATATGAGAGCATCGATGCAGGAGGAGCTGGGAGGAGAATAAATTTTTTTGGAAAAAAAAATAATAATAACAGCATGCGGGCATATAGCTATTATTGTCAGGAATCAAACAAGTCAAATTAAGCCTGACAATAAACTTGGATCTACGTACTGACCGGGTTCAGATCCATTAAATACCATCAAAATGCCAAATATATCCTAGTAATTTCTTATAATCATAGTTTACCAATTGCATTCATTTGTAGGTATCCTTTGTGGAGGCATAGCATTTTTCCAGGAGGGAGTTGGATCCTATTATCTCCATTGTAACAAAGAGTTAGGTGAGAGGACGTACGTAGTCTTCACCATTTCCTGTCTTGTGCTAGGCGTCAAGGAGGAGGTCACCCTCACTTTGGTGGTTTGGGGCCGGATGACATGGAGATGGTTTGCAAGGAACCTTGAACAGAGATTGCCCGTTCGATCTTTCCATCTCTTTTAATCTTTTGTTTGTGATGCAAGTAAATGAGGGAGTTAGTCGATGAGGGGGTTTGCATGTTAGAGTTTGTACGTCCATGCGTGTGTGTATTTTTTTGTTTGTTTTTTTTTTTTTTGCCAAAAGTTCATCGCCTCGTACGTGGAATTAACTCTTGCCTTGTAAAAATTTATCTTGGTCAAAACGGAGCCCCAGATCATGACAAGAATTATGAATTCTTGGGAGACATGCGTGGCGAGAGGGTTATCAAGTCTATTGTCTTTATTTCTCTTCGATATGGCAGCCAGCTGAGAGAGATTAGGAATCGGCGTCAATCATTGATGAAAGTTTGTTTTCTTTTGGATGCATTTGGGTCTACTCTAAGCTGTAATGTTCTGCAGATGTTTCAATCATTTTCCTTTTAATTTTCGGAACCAAGCTAACTCTGCAAATTTTTGTAGAACTGGATGCCGCTGCTTCTGGATCGTAGATGATTTAATTTTTATTCCTATAAAAGTGAATACCGGAAAAGTGAATATATGAATGATAGATGAAACAATAAGGACGTATATTTAATTTCATATTAGATATATATATTAGATAAATTTTAATATATATATATATCACAAAAAATTTAAATAAAATTTTTTAACTAATTTTTTGATTTTTTTTGATCTTGATTTAGATATATTCCGACGAGAAAGTCTGGGAGTAAAATAAAAAATAGTACAAAAATAAAATCAAAAAAAAAAAATTAAAATAATCCTAGAGTTCCTGTTGGCGATGGTAGTGAAAAAGTTAGGGATATATATAATAAATTTCGTTTACTCGGCCGATGCCAGTGATAGTCAGGTTGACATACTCACCTTCGAATGGGGAACGACAGCGAAAAAATTAATATGCGCCGTGTATCGAACATTTCCTGGCTGGGGTTGAGAGACTATCTGGGGGTAGCCATGCCCGGGGTCTAACTCCTCCCCCTCTTTTTTTCTATCAAAAAAAAAAAAAAAAACTAATTTTTTTATGTGGAATCATGAGTTTTTATAAATAATATCAAATGAAGATTAACCAAAAAATATACCGAGTTTAAATGAAATAGAGTATGCGAGAGCCATGCTGACTTGTGCTTAGTTCTATGTTAATTATATCTCAAAAGTCCTTTTACTCCCAATCTTTTAAGCCCAGGTCCTTCTAAGAGATGATTTTTCATCCTTAATCACTTATCCTCCTAACTCCATTTATATATATATATGTGTGTGTGTGTGTGTGTGGTATGTGTAAGGGATATATATATCCCATGGATCAGCGATAGGGGATCCAAATAGGTCGTTGTAGAATATGCTATCACTCCATAAAGACATGAAATACTGATCCTTCTTAAGTTAATTTTATTATGTAACATATATAATTAAGATAGATGGAAAATTGGTGGCCAGTAGGAGTATCCATACTTGGCATTTCAAAGTCATTCTCCTTTCAAATTAGTTTAGTATTTTAAGAATATATATCAAAAAGATTTTTACCTCTTCGATTTGATGCCAATTACTCGAGTCTTGGCCCAAACAAGGATGCAAATTAATACTCTTGGTTTTAGAATCATCTTTACCTTGCCACCAGACCTACCCTAAAATCTTAACTTTAATCGGAAGAGTTCAACAATGTATTTCAAGCCTTTATACTAATAATAGACAATATTATTTCAAGAAGTAACCAAAATAGTGCCCAATTCCATTACCATGCATGGATTCATGCGTAAAATCAAGATAGATAACCATTCTTCATCATGGGTTTGCACAGCAATGGAAGGTGCGATCCATTGCTCGCCAAAAATAAAAATAGAAATATAGATCGATGCGAATAATGAGCTGGCAATGCGTTGTATGCATGAAATCTTATAGGCCATCAAATGAGGGTGCGACCACCACCAATTATTGGTGGAAGCTGTCTCCAGAGAGAAACCAATGCGGTGGATCTCTCCCAAGGCGTACCATGAGATTCTTGAGACACTTACCACTAGTCTAACGTTTTCTAGAGGCAGCACATGAGGTCGAGAAGCCGAGTGCTCTCTTGCTGGTGGTGGCCTCTTAAGTGAAATCTTGGAAGAAGGTCACGGTTCTCAATCTTGCATGCGAAGAGCTGCGAACCCAAATGGATGTGCTTCAGCTATCTCGTAGAGGCGGCACATGAGACACTGTAATTTTGCAGGATTCATCGATCCAGAGACCTTTCTTGATTGGGACGCGGAAAGCCACGCCTCCGCATGTCCCGGCATCCTATTTGTATCAAGCCGGACGGCTGTTTCTATTAGACGTGTGCGCACCGTCCATCCCAGTCCTGATTTGCTAGGTTCGGATTGCATCTCGTGAAAGAATGATTGACCTTCTTTGCCAACGCCAACAATCAGATAACCCATTGCACAACTTTTAAAGCATTCCAAATTTTTTTTTTCTTCCCCCTTGATATAAATAGATAGAGGCCGTACATGACACACTATAGTTTTGCAGGATTCATCGGTCTAGAGATCGGGATGCGGAAAACTACACCTCCGCATATCCCGGCATCCCGCTTGTCTTTGATTAGCCGCACGGCTATTTCTGCTGGACGCGTGCACCATCCATTCCGGTCCTATAATTTGCTAGGTTCGGATTGCATCTTGTGAAAGAATGATTAACTTTCTTTGCCAACATCAATAATGGGATAATCGATTGCACAAATTTTAAAGCATTCCAATTTTTTTTTTTTTTTTTTTTTTTATGATTCCCATGTTATCATTATTTTTTATAAAATTCGAACCGGTCAACTCAAAAAGCAGTCTTGGATATTTTTTGAATATAAGCTCGTTCAGCATGGTTGTACTGATCTAACTTATAAATTTTATAGAATTTTAGACAGTCATCCAAATACATTCTAAATTAATCTAACCAAACTCATTTTTCTCATTACATTCTTTTTTCATCTAATGTGATGCCATCTTGGAGTCAGCTGATGGCTTCAAAATATATAGCTGCAAAATGGCACATATGGACTTTAACCAGGAATAATGAATGTTGTACCATGTATGGGTGCATGCTAAATCAGGGTTGGCCATCGGTTTTGTGCCGGAGCAAAAAGCAGTAACTTCCTTTGCTTTTGCAGGGTCAGCATTGCCGGTGCATCACATCTTTAGCTTGACGTCGTGCATGACCGGAGCAGATGCTTTTGGAGGGCATGGAGTGTGGACGACAAGCATATGGAACCCAACAAAAGCCCTGATAAGAGAGAGTCATATCTTCTTTGAACTAAGTGCGGAACCTGGGCTTGGGCCAAAGTCGGCAAGCCCGATCGAATTCAGCCCAAGTCACAGAAAAAAAGAAAAATGAATGAAGGAAGTAGAGACAGGAATGGAGGACTTTCGTTCTCCCTGTCCAGTCGGTTTTGTCGCCGGAGAAGATGAAGGAGAGATCGTGGAGGAAGGGGACTTTGTCGACATTGTGTTTGGGATGGATCGGGACTCCGATCGATTGGGTTTCTTTTTCCCAAACGACGAGGAAACCATTGTTTTTATCTTTAAATATCTTCCCTCGCCGGCTCAAATCGGATCCGGATCGAGCACACCTTCGACGGTGGCTCTCGATGGCATGCATGCGGGTTCAGTGAGGTTTCCGTGGAGGCAGTTGAAAGGGGTTCTTCCGAGATGGGAGAGGTGGAGTCATCATCTATGCTATCTTCTTCGAAGCAGGGGAAGCTTTTGTCGGTGGTACCCATCGGAGGCACCGAGGATGGAGCTGTCGGTGAAGATTGGGTTTTCAGATCCCCTGCTGCTGTGGTGGTTCTGGCATTGGAGACTGAAGGACTGGAAGTCCTTGCCGGCAAAGAGGCAGCGGAAGGAGCAACAGCCGCCGGTGTCGTTGCCTGTCACGGGGGGGATGCCGTCCTGAGGGCGCGAACGAGGCAGCGGATGGCCCCGGCGATGGTGCGACTCAAGTGGAGGGCAATCGCGACAGGTAGCAGAGGATTTTAGGCGATCTAGGTGAGGTTTACAAAGAAGAAAAGAAGTGAATGGGGAGTCCTCGGTTCCATGAAGAAGAAGAAAAAAAAAAAAGAAGAAGGCCTGTTCCGTGGAAAAAAAAGGAAAAAGGAAAAAAAAAATAAGGAGAGAGAAGAAGGAGAGAGAAAGTAGAAAGAGGAGAGAGAAGATGAGGAGAGAGAAATAGGAGAGAGAAGATGAGGTGAGAGAAAGAGAGGAGAGAGAGAAGATGAGGAGAGAGAAAGAGAAGAGGAAAAAAATATAAATGTTGAAAGGGGGATTGAAAAGTTTTATTTTGGAAATTCGTCAGATTAGGATCTACGAGTGAATCGTAGAAGGAATTTGGATAAAAGGTTTGGGTTTAAAATTATCCTAGAATTTTTTATTAAAAAACTGTTATTGTACCTGTAGGGAGGCAGCCTTCTGAGCAGAAGGGCTTTATGCGGGTTCCAGGTATTGACCAGTATCAGTTGTCTCTAATGAGGTAAGGAATTATGTATTGATCATCCATTTATGCATGTATTTTACGTGGCCTGGCTTGATCTGAGCATATATATTTATACATTTGCATGCATGATGTTATTTTGTATAGCATAGTTGATTTCTTGTGATAGACATTATGGTTGTTATTATTATTATCGTCGGTATTTCATGCACCATGTTTTAAAGAAAATTGATATCCGGATGGATTGGACCATGATACCGGATTACTAAGTGGGTTGGACCATGACACCGGATATCGAGTGGGTTGGACCACGATATCGGTTGTTGAATGGGTTGGACCACGATATCGGTTGTTGAATGGGTTGGACCACGACACCGGTTATTGAATGGGTTGGACCATGACACTGGTTATTGAGAAATCATAAAAGGCATGTTTTGACTACATTGATGAAGAGTAAATCAAGTAAATATGGTATTTGGACTAGCCATGCTACGGTAGCACCATGGTTACACACCCTGAGCCAGGGGCTTTGTACGTGAGAGCCGGCCACGAATGGTTAATACATGGGGCAGCCGATCCACGGGGCTTAGTACGTGAGCAGGACCGACCACTGTATGCATGGTCGCTTTGCGGTTGCCAATCATGGGCTTGTACATAATCGTGGTTAGTCCAGAACCCTAAAGATAAAAAATGATTAATGAAAATTGGCAAAGAAAAACATGGTTTTTTTCAAGGTTTTGTCATACATGAGACTTGAATTATTTGACTGCATGACATGATACTGGTATTTTGCTATTTTTGAAAATGTATACTATTATTGGTGTGATCATATGGAAACCTTACTAGGCCGTATAGCTCATCCCCTACTTTTTTATTTTTCAGAGACTCAGGATGCGTAGTAAGGTTTGGGCTGGGCATGAGTCGGAACATCGACTTTTAGTTTGTTAGTTAGATTTATGTAGTTTTCAGTTGCTGATACTTATTATGGATCAGTGGACCATTAGTAGTTTGATTTGAATAAAAGAATTGTTTAGTTATACTTTTAATTCATGTTGATATAATTGCTGTGATTTTAGAAAAATGACTCTTGTGTACCTAGGCCTTGCATGATCTCTAGGATAAAATCTAGGATTTGTGCGGCCAGTCGCATAGCTGATTCCGGTGCTGGATTCAGGACGTGACACTAAGATTAGTATTCTTTTCAAAAAGAAAAGAAGAAGAAAACACTAAGATTGGTGTTGGCGATTGGGTTTTAATGGTTTGATTGAATGCATGAATCTGAGACGCAAACCAGCTTTGAGTCCAAAAGCAGCGTAGCATGCATTGGAAATGCGGTACACGCGCCATCGTCGGGAACAAAAATTCTCTGATATAACCGACTAGAATAGATCATTTAAAGCCCTTTATTTATTATTTATTCTAGTAAAGTAAAATATTTGTACAAGCATAATGTACGTACATCCAGAGGGATAATATTTTGAGAGGATGATGGATAGGAACCGACATCATTTCGCACAACTCCACCAAAATGCTAAGTAACAAAGAAAGTAATCCGATCCGTAGCATTGTTCATCTCAGATGTTCAAGGAAGTACACTCCAATATCAAACTTTGAATGTTACCTAGAAGGGGGTGACCTACATGGTCTTGACTTCCCTATAACTAGGTCACCGCTATCAAGGAATCCCCCGCCAAAACCAATTGATCAGTCTCTAGGGTCATTTTGTATAAAAGGTGCCCTCCAAGGCTTCCCTTAGCTCCGTACTAGGCATAATAGTCGCCACTAGCTAAACCCTCTCAGTCCAATAACCGAGAGTTAGGATCTCAAATGGCGAACCCTACATTGCCTCTACTAGGAGATGAAAACCCTTTGAGTGCACTCTATGAATGAGGAGGGAGTCCCGGTATCTTGAATATTTGAAATCACACTAGACAGTACCCCATCAACAATTTTGTAGTTTGGGTCATGGCCCTCTTAAGCACCAACCTCGCTAGCTGTAACCCTGATTCTGGCCAGACTATATATAGCCTCCACCTTTGAGCTTTGCCCTAGTAACCCAAAAAGTATGAGTAGGTTGTTGCATGGAAACAACCCTGAGTTGGAAGGGGGGGTAGCCAACTGCTAGACCCCCGTAGCTCTTAGGCATATGAAGAGAACATGCTCCATCATCTAATCCTTTACTCCACAGTTGCCACAAATAGTCGAGATGTCCATCCCCTAGAGCTGTCAACGGGTCAGGTTCGGGTCGGAACTCAGATATCCAAACCCGGACCCGATCTTAGTGGTGTGGGCACCAGGTTAACAAAAAGACTTCAACCCATCATTCTTCCCTTCTTTAATTTGAGTTCTTTAGCTTGTTTCTAATCCCAGGTTTCTTTGTGACAGGGCCTCCGGAATCCAGACTTTAGAAGAAGGAACTTCTTGCCAGAACCCAGAATGCTGAGTGAGCCACCAAGTGGTGTATTTTGGTCATCCTAGAACTTACCTTGAGAGAAATCCTTTGGATTGATCAAGGTCAGGTAATCCCTAACTTCTTAGGGTTTGGATTATTAAAAAAGTAGGACTAGCTTAATTTAGATGGTTAATTTACTATGGTAGATCATTATTATTCTGTTTAGTCCACTCTAGATTTGCGTTTAATCATATTGAGTTGTGTTCATTAAATTCCTAGTCATTATAGTTCGATTAGCCATATGCTTAAGAAATTAATTAGATTGATCTTTAACTAATCTCCTTTAGAATATTTAGTCTCATTCCTTCATCTCATAAAGCATTTTTTTTCATTTCTTCTTCCCATCATTTTTGGTATCAGAGCAGGTTGATTAGGGCATATCTGTGTTTAGGGTTTGCATCGATTTATCTTTGGTGCTATAAGATTATAGCCAACCTTGCATTGCAAAACCAAGATGAAATCAGGTTGTCCTACTATAAGGTGGATCCTTATAGTGTAAGGTTGTCCTATCTTGGTCATTGCTTTGGACTACATAGAAGAATTCTATGTAAGTCTGATTTTTCCCTGCTTGCTGTAATTAGGTGTAGGCTGACTGTAATCCGCCTGCAGCTCCAAAGGCAAGTAGTGCATTTTTCTTTGACATATTTTTTTTCTTGTTCCATTTTAAGTTGTTTATCACCGTTTAAAATTTCAGCTTCAGAAAAAAATTACAAAAAAAATGAAAATTCCTGCAGTCCGATAGTGTCATTAGGTTTTCTGTTCTGTTCTTGAGCTTTTAGTGCCTTTATTCAGGATCTGCCTAGAACAGTCTAGATTTTATTTTGAAATTCTGCTTCACCTGGTATGACATCTATAAGTTAGGAGTTCTCATTAATTTTTTTCAAATTTTTTTGACGTTTTTTACTGCACCTTCCAACATCACTTTCGAACTGCAACACACCACTCTGCATCAGTAATTTAGTCATGCATTCATTTCATGATTAAGCTATCTAAGGGCATGAAATTAACATAAGGTCAGGAAGTAATTACCTGTCCTTAGCCCAAAAAACCACCTCCCTTCATCATTCGAACCCAATCCTTAATTAAAATCAATTAGACCTAATACCCTAGTGGGTTAGGGACACCAACAGGTCGGGTTCGAATTAGAAATCAAGTTGATTGTATTAGCTAGTTAGTGTGTGCTTATTAACTTGGTGTCTAGGATTGGTGTGTAAGGGCTTGTGGTTTGATCCACCTACCTGGCCAATCTCTGATTGGTGTCTAAGGTTGGTATTCAGGGATCTCCAGCTCCCCTTCCACCTACCTGGCCAAGTGATATAAGTTACTACTGGTTAGTTAGTCTTTCAATTGGGTTCTTAACTTGTGCTCTAGGTCTAGGAGCCATAGTCGTTCGAGTGCATCATTTTCATGACCACTAGATCAGGAACACCATTCCACCGTTCACAAGATCACCAAGTTCGTCCATGGACCCTAATATGGAGAGTCTCATGAAGTCTATGATAGAGCAAATGGCTACAATGAATGCTAAGCTTGATCGGGTCGAGGATAGAATAGGGGTCCTAGAGGAAGCTAGGTTAACTCCAACTGAACCACCATCTCCCAGATTACCTCCAGACCATCCCAGAGCCCAACGGCAAGAACGCACTCCTGACCCAACCCATAGAAGGCCACAACACGATTTTGATGATCACACCCCTGACTTTAATCAAAGAAGGCATCACCATGAAAATTTCGATCAGGATGACGGGCCTTAAGGAACATCCGTCTAGATGCACCAACTTTTGAAGGAAGCTTAGATCCTAAGGTGTATATAGATTGGGAGGCTGACATGGACCAGTATTTTGATTGGTATGACATGTCAGATGAGAGGAGATTCAAATTTGCTAAGATCAGGCTGGTTCGACAGGCTAGACTACATTGGGGAAATGTAGAGCGCACGATTAGACAGAGGGGAGATGTACCGGTAAGCACATGGAGAGATATGAAGAGAAAACTTAGAGAAAAATACCTACCCATGTCTTATCAAGAGAGATTACTAGATCAGTGGCAACGGTTAACACAAGGAAACAAAACCGTCTCTGAGTATGTCACCAAATTTGACGAGTTTGTCATGCGGTGCAACGTGGTCGAGTCGGAGGCAGCCACTTTGTCTAGGTTTAGATCAGGGCTGAATGAAGACATCAAGGGGGAATTATTTTTGAGGGAAGTCCATGATTTAGAGCAGGCATATCAGGTTGCCATGGACTATGAGAGATTTCAGAGGAGATCTACTTTTAGGAAACCAGAGCCCTCTAGGTTCAGTCCACTTGCTAGTAGACCCAGTTCGGTTCCTACTCCCACAGCTAAGCCTAGGTCCAGCTCAAATCCAATTCCTAGGCCCAATTCAGCCACCCCATCTAGAGAAGATAAAGGAAAAGGGCCTGAAAGTCAAGGTAGGACAAGTCAAGTATGTTATAAGTGCCGTCACCGGGTCATTATATGAGTCAGTGTCCCTCTAGAGCTTTACACATTGGTGAAGTAGAGGAAGAAGGCTTAGAGCATTTAGAGAATGGTGACGAAGAAGTGTATGAAGCAGAAGATTGCTTAGCTGATGAGTATGAGGGAGATGAGGAAAATTTGGACTCATCAGATTTACTAGGAGTCGTTAGGTGTATCATGACACAGACCAAAGAACAAGAAGACTGGCGTAGGACTAACATCCTACAAACATTTGTCAAAATTAAGGAAAAGGTCTGTAAGATTGTGATAGATAGTGGAAGCTGTGTCAACGCCATTTCCACTAGTGCAGCAAAGAGTTTAGGGTTATCCGTTGTACCACATCCCAATCCATATAAGGTATCCTGGATAGACTCTACATCTATTCCAATCAAGCTACGGTGCCAAGTCCAAATCCAAATTCAATCCTATCAAGATAAGGTCTGGTGTGATGTGCTTCCTATGGGAGTAAGTAGCATCATCTTAGGCAGGCCATGGCTGTTTGATCATGATGTGACCATCTTTGGTCGGTCAAACTCCTGTGCTTTCAATTTTAATGGCAAGAGAATTGTCATTCATCCAAAAGAGCCTAAGGACAATGTCAGGAGAGGAACCAGTAGCTTGAAGGAAAAGAAAACTGGATTAAATCTGATAGGTGCAAAAGAAATAGAACAAGATATCCAAGAGGGAGCACCTATTTGGGTGGTAGCAGCAAAAGAGGTTAAGGACCACACACCTATAGAACACCCTCCAGAGGTGGTCCAATTATTAGAAGAGTATAAGGACGTATTTCCCGAAGATCTTCCCGATAGCCTTCCACCTTTAAGGGACATACAGCATGTCATAGATTTAGTCCCCGGGGCAACTTTACCTAATTTGCCTCACTATAGGATGAACCCAGCTGAACATCAGGAAATGCAACAGAAACATTGGGGAATTACTTAGGAAGGGGTTTATTAAGGAAAGTCTAAGTCCTTGCGCAGTCCCCGCATTGTTAACCCCTAAGAAGGATGGTACTTGGCGGATGTGTGTAGATAGCCGAGCCATCAATAAGATTACGGTGAAGTATAGGTTCCCGATCCCACGACTTGACGACATGTTAGATATGATAGCCGGAGCAACAATTTTCTCCAAAATTGATTTAAAGAGTGGCTATCATCAGGTTAGAGTTAGACCTGGGGATGAATGGAAGACCGCTTTCAAGACTAAAGATGGATTATATGAGTGGTTAGTCATGCCATTCGGTCTTTCCAACGCACCCAGCACATTTATGAGGATCATGAATCAGGTGTTGAAAGCCTTCATAGGAAAATTTGTTGTGGTCTATTTTGATGATATCCTTTATATAGCCAAACCAAGGCAGACCACTTAGATCACCTGAGCCAAGTTTGTCAAGTTCTTAGAAAAGATAGCCTCTATGCCAATATCAAAAAGTGTGACTTCCTCACACATAGAGTCATCTTTCTAGGATTTGTAGTTACTTCTGAAGGAGTGTCAGCTGACCCAGAGAAAGTCAAATCCATAGTAGAATGGCCTGTACCCAAGAACATCCATGAAGTACGTAGTTTCCATGGTCTAACCACTTTCTATAGGAGGTTTATTAGGGGATTCAGTACGATAGTGGCACCCATCACTGATTGCATTAGGAAAGGAAATTTTGAATGGACTAGAGCGGCTGATAAAGCTTTCCTAATGATTAAAGAGATAATGACACAAGCACCTGTTTTAAGGCTTCCGGATTTTTCCAAATTATTTGAGGTCGCTTGTGATGCTTCTGGGGTTGGAATTGGAGGAGTTTTAAGTCAAGAGAATCACCCAGTAGCATTCTTTAGTGAGAAGTTGAATGATGCGAGACTAAGGTATTCAACCTATGATAAGGAGCTATATGCGGTAGTACAAGCTTTACGCTATTGGCGTCACTACTTTTTACCGCAGGAATTGTTTTATTTTCTGATCATGAAGCTCTTAGGTTCCTTAGTTCTCAGAAGAAGTTGAACCCTAGGCACGGGAAATGGGTAGAGTTCATACAAGGGTACACGTTCGTTCTGAAACATCGTGCCGGTACTGAGAATCGAGTTGCTGATGCATTAAGCCGTCGATCTAGTTGATGAATACTGTGAGGACTGAGATAGTAGGATTTGATAGGTTGAAGAGTGAGTATTCTACATGCCCTGACTTTGGTCATATCTATCACTCCCTCCAACAAGGTCCGTCTAGTGAACATAGCGATTACATTCTATTAGATGGATACCTTTTCAAGGAAAATAGGCTGTGCATTCCCAAAACTTCTGTTAGGGAATTTCTGATCTGGGAAGCCCATGCTGGAGGATTAGCTGGACATTTTGGTAGAAACAAACCATCTTGGCTATGGAGGATCAATTTTTCTGGCCTAGTCTTAAGAAGAATGTTGCCCAGATAGTAGCCCAGTGTCGAACCTGTGCGGGTAGCAAAGCACCAAAAACAAAACACTGGTTTGTACACACCTTTACCTGTCCCTGAAGGTCCGTGGCAAGACATTAGTATGGATTTCGTGACAGGTCTCCCTAGAACTCCCAAGAAACATGATTCTATCTTTGTGGTTGTCGATCGATTTTCTAAGATGGCGCACTTTATTCCGTGTTCTCAGACTTAGATGCGTCAAAAGTGGCCAAACTTTTCTTGGATCATATCGTTAAGCTTCATGGTTTACCTAGAACCATTGTGTCAGATAGAGATGTCAAGTTCACCAGTTACTTCTGGAAAACCCTCTGGCACATGTTAGGTACCAAACTGAAATTCTCTACAGCCTATCACCCTCAACTGATGGCCAAACCGAGGTTGTAAACCGAAGCTTAGGTAATCTATTGAGGTGTTTAGTTGGAGAAAACTTAGGGAACTGGGATCTTTTACTTCCTCGTGCTGAGTTTGCTTATAATAGCTCAGTCAATAGATCTATTGGGAAGAGTCCATTTGAAGTGGTCCATGGATATAAACCTAAGAGACCTTTAGATCTAGTCCCATTACCAGCACATGCACGGGTGTCGGAATCCGCCGAATCATATGCACAGCATCTTAAGGACTTGTATAAGGAGATTAGCCAAAAGATTCAAACAAGCAATGAATTTATAAGCATACGGCTGATCTACATAAACGGCTTAAAGAATTTAATGAAGGGGATTTAGTAATGATTAAACTCAAACCAGAGAGGTTTCCACCCGGAACAATGAAGAAACTCCATGCCCGGGGAGCCGGACCCTTCAGAAAATAAAGAGAATTGGATCTAATGCTTATGTAGTAGATTTACCATCTAGTTATGGCATTAGTTCTACTTTAATATTTCTGACCTCAAAGAATACAAGGAACCTGTACCAATACCTGATGAGCTTTTTGGTCCTAGTGTATCCTTTGAGAGTGATGTCCCAAATGAGTGTCCACCACCAAATATTCCTGAGCAAAGAGAGAGTGTTGAAAGAATCTTGGATGACCGATTATCACCACTAGAAATAAGGGCTACCAAAGCTATCTGATTCGATGGCAAGGACGTCCGAATCTGAGACTCCTGGATCACCCGAGAGGACCTGCACAAATCGACCCGGAATAATAGAAACATATCACTCGACAGGGTCGAGTTCCTCCCACCCTGGGAGAATTGGTGTGGGCACCAGGTTAACAAAAAGACTTCAACCCATCATTCTTCCCTTCTTTAATTTGAGTTCTTTAGCTTGTTTCTAATCCCAGGTTTCTTTGTGACAGGGCCTCCGGAATCCAGACTTTAGAAGAAGGAACTTCTTGCCAGAACCCAGAATGCTGAGTGAGCCACCAAGTGGTGTATTTTGGTCATCCTAGAACTTACCTTGAGAGAAATCCTTTGGATTGATCAAGGTCAGGTAATCCCTAACTTCTTAGGGTTTGGATTATTAAAAAAGTAGGACTAGCTTAATTTAGATGGTTAATTTACTATGGTAGATCATTATTATTCTGTTTAGTCCACTCTAGATTTGCGTTTAATCATATTGAGTTGTGTTCATTAAATTCCTAGTCATTATAGTTCGATTAGCCATATGCTTAAGAAATTAATTAGATTGATCTTTAACTAATCTCCTTTAGAATATTTAGTCTCATTCCTTCATCTCATAAAGCATTTTTTTTCATTTCTTCTTCCCATCACTTAGCCACTAGACCCACACTCGGATCCGAATATCCGACGGGTCTAATTTCAAAGTACCAAACCTGGACCCGAATGGATCCCGGGTATCCAGACCCGAACCTGGACCCGAATGACTTACATAATTACCATTTTCTGGTCTTTTCTTTCGCTTTCAAACGAATCCATGAAGTAGGATAGATTTATCACACTCAAGAAGATTCTGTTGAGTATGATAGACTCTCCAACACAGCATTGGCTCGTGTTTAAATGGAGTGTTCTACCTAACTGAACCATAGCTATAGAGATCTTAACATATAGAGTCGAGAATTTCTTTTAAATAAGGATATTCCATGTTCCCAAGCCCAAACCAAGAGTCTTCATTTGATCAACATATTCAGTCTAGTAGAAGGAAGGGAGATATGTTCCGCCTGTTTTCTTCTACTCTAGCATCTATGGTAGGGGGTTGGTAGGGGCCAAGCCAGGTTTTGTTTCTACTTACTGCCCCATCCCTGCTTGGATGGAAGGAGTGGAGAAGGCCTGCTTGCTGAGCTCGGCAAGAAGGAAACAGGGCAAGACAAAGCTCGCTTCTACCCCTCAGTCTAACCTATTGGCAGCCTACTCTGTCTAATTATCATCATACTTACCAAAATTTGGGACAGTGGTAGCAGCAGCCGGTGGGGGACGATTGGCGATGTTGGTGGCCGACGGGGGGTCGATGTCGAGTTGCAGGAGCCGGGGGTCGATGTCGGGGTAGCACAGCTGGCGGGGCTCGGATCCGACGAAGGCACCGCTATGGACAGCTGGAGGATGATGTCCATGTAATGGCGGCGATGGGGCTTGGAGCTGAGGAAGGGAGAGCTGGAGGGGTAAGTCGATGGAGGGATGAAGAGAGAGGGAGGGAGAGGTAAACAGAGAATAATGGAGAGAGGGACGTACCAAGGGTTGTGAAGAAGACTGGAGAACGTCGGAGGGTGGCATTGACTGAATGCCAGTCCATATCGACCATCGAGGGGGGGAGGCATCGGCCGTCGAGGGGTCGGCCGTCGAGGGGGGGAGGCATCGGCCGTCGAGGGGTCGGCCGTCGAGGGGGGGAGGGGTTGGCCATCGAGGGGGGGAGGCATCGACCGTAGGCATCGAGTGGGGAGGCGTCAGCCATCGAGGGGGATTTAGGGATTCGATCAAAGGAAAAATGGCTAAGGCACCGAGCACGAACGGAGGAAGGAAGGCTTTTATAGTAAAAGCAAGGGTTGATTTCTAACCCTTGGATCATGATCTAACAGTCCCCAATAATATATATCTATAAATATATATATAATATTATTTTATATAATCTGGTTCCGGGCCTGTTGGGTCTGAATATTACATATCCAGACCCAGATCCATTTAATTTTGACTAAACGGTCTGAATCTGGGTCTAGGTAAACGAATCCGAATCTGGATCCAGGTAAACGGGTCTATATTTAATACCATATCCGGATCCATTGGATAAAAACCCATGGGTCTCGGGTCTAGACCCGACCCATTGACAGCTCTACATCCCCCCCTCGCTCTCAACAAAGCTTTGGTAGGCAACTAGCTCCAGGCAACCTTCTAGAGAAAACTCTTGAATGAACCCTGAGACTCTAAATCTAAGCTCCATCCATCATTCTCATTTCCTCATCCTTATAGAGATCAAAGAGCTCCTTGGCCACCATCCTAGATGTACATGATGAATGTTAAACCCTGACATCCAGGCCCTTCAAAATGAGAATTGCCTGAGATAGCACCCTCTTAGCCAACTGATTTTCGAAAAGCTGAACAACCATCTACACATTACAGCCTTTCCCCTTTGTTTGAAGGAGGTCACAAACATGCATCCGATCTCTAATCTTAATACTAATAAAGGTCAGCCATCAACTCAAAGGAAGATCAGCTAACCATGGATTATACGTTAATAGACCTCCCTTCTCCAAGAATCCATGTCATCTGGGCCAACACCTTGGAGGGCAACTATAGATCTCCTTCCACATAAAAGAGAACCTTCAATTGATGTGAATCTTCCTCTCAAGGCTCCAATCTCTATGCCTAGCTTGCATTATCATACTCTAGGGGCTATCGGGCTACATCAAAAATCTTGCCACATGCCAAGCAATCAATGCCTCATGCCACACCAATAGAGCTGAATGCCAAGCCCCCCTCACCAATCGATTGGCAAACCACATCTCAAGATATAAAGTGACATATACCAATAAACATGGATCTTAAAGTTGAAATTAAAAGATCAAGAGAGAGAGGACTCCTACCAATGGCTCCCCTTCCATTCCATTATTTCCAAGAAAATAATAGATGGTTTCCATGGACATCTGCCCATAGTTCATGCTGTATCCCTTTTTTTTTTCCCCCTCCTATATCCCTCTTGGTCTCTTTCCTTTACCATCCCTAGCAATCTTTTCAAGAAATTGACTAACAGTAGATGGTGTTTTCATAAACATCGTATTCTAGAAACTATATATTGATGCCATAGCAAATGTGTATTGGATCATTTGATGACTAATTTTTCAAATATATATCAACTAGCTACAGATAATATATCAGTGAATAAGATATTGTAAAAACCATATATTGATATCATTGAATATGTGTACCAGATTGTTGAATCGTTAGATGACTAATTTATTTTATATATATATATATACACATGTATATATATATTAGTTGATCACAAATTGTGTACTATTGAATACTATAATTTTGAAAGCTTATATCAATACCACTAGAAATATGTATTGGATCGCTATTAAATATATATTAAAAAAATATGATATAGATTAAAAATTATTGGTTGTACATTGGCTTCGCATATGCATCTCAAAATCTCAAGTTTTGAATTTGAAAAGGAACGCACAAGTGAGAGATTTGACCTTAGTCCTTTGAGCTAGCCAGCCTTAAATAGAGAAAGGAGAGAGATAGGCATGAGGAACTTCAAGGAGGATATGATGTATTGCCATCAAATCACTCTCTTCTAAGCTACGACAGTACCTGAGAATCTTTTGATCTTCTTTGATAAGGACGGAGAGCTGCTCCTGGATGCTCCATTGTGGGGACCTGAAGAACAGTCTATTGATTGATGATAATTGACGAGGGACCTTTCGACGCTCAAGTCAGTGGGAAGAATAAGATGGAATATAGTAACCAGAGTTGAGAGCAATGCTGATGACTGAATAAGTGTGTGAATGGTAGTATAAGATAGAACATATCTTACCAGGATCCTTTCTTACCAATTTATAGAGTTAGTAACAGAATGCTATTAAGAAGGTGACCTCCTCTAACAGGCATAACAGATTCTGGTAGGATGTCATGATCTTGGCTCTTGAAATCCTTTTCATTGAAATTTTCTATTAGGATAGTTGATTATGTTGGGATCTTGTCTCCCACGAATTTGTCTGCCATGATCACTGTTGGGACAACTGAGATCAGTTGTTGTCACTTACTCAGGTATCGCTAGCTTTGAGTATTGGAGCAACCTGTCTATCATCAAGAGAGAGGGACCTTGCTAAGAGAGAAAGGACCTTGTCGAGAGAGAGAAGGGGCCTTAACATCGTACACTAGCATACCTGACCAGGTTTTAGAAATTAGTCGGGCCTGAGTAAGTACTTGGTGGGTATACGCGAAGGAATGTCAATTGGGCCCAACCTTGTATAGTCTCTCAGTGCAAGGTGTCGAGATAGTCAATGTAGCGACTGACTTGATCATCCTTTACTCAATCGATTGTAGGGCAAATCAATAGTTGGTTATTGTGTTCTTCCTGACTGGTGGTCTGATTGCCATCTCTTTCTTAGTCGGTGACATAGTTGCTTCCTGTTTATCTGGCAAGTGATTCCTCCTAAATCAATGATTCAGTAGATGCCTCGAGGCCAAGTAGGTAGTTACCACAACATGATGGCTACCATGAATGGATAGGTGGCAGGAGTTTCAAGGATTTTCATGATAGAGGCAAATAAGTGGATGGATGGAAAAGAAAATAGATCAAAACCCTTTCAAGTTTTTTTCTTTTTTTTTATTAAATAACGAAGAAAGGAGGGACTCCATTAGTAGAGTCCGCTTCCTCTTGGTCTCTCTAATTCTTACTTTTAGATCCAGGCACATTGCTACATGGCAAAAAATAAAGGGGTTCTCGGTGATTTTCTCTTGGGGCATGTACCATGGTACGCATATTTATTCCATCGACGGGATCCAAAACTTGAACCTCTTGCAGGTAGAAAGAGAAAAAAAAAAAGAAAAAGACTATTAGGCGGTGTTGTGTCCAGATTGCCGTGAAGCTTGAGCTTGGATTGAATTTGTTGGAGTTGAGTTCAGCTAACTGATCTAGCTTTTCTTCATCTTCTTGTAGCTTTTGGTGGGGAGATGTTTCGATGCCTAAGTTCGTCACAAAAGTCTAGACTCAAATAGATTAGGTCTGAGAAAAAGTAAAGTAGAGGGTGTGCTAGAATTTCAATATTTTCGAATCCCCTTTTCCCTCTTACTCACTGGTATTTATAGGCTACGATTCTAACCGAATCCAGCTAAGAAAATTGAAAATGGTTTGTCTGTTAGTGGACTGGCACGAGCAGCAATCATTATCCTTTATAAAAGAAATTTATATTTTTAACTTGTATTTGTGTAAAATAGATTATCACTGACTATACATCTCTTTCTTTTAGCTGACTCCAACATTCATGACAGATGAAATTACGAGCATCCTTTTCTATGAAATCTAATTGCCTTCTATCTACTTTCTTTATTTGCTATGGTAGAGTATATTTGAGTTGTGGATATATTTATGGCATTTAAATTGCTAATCTTTGCCTTTTCTGGTATGATGATCCTGCTATGGGACCATAGATAACTAGTAGATGATATGGATAGCTTATGATTATGTTCTAAAAAAATACATCCAATATCTATTTATCATTTTTAGAATTTAGTCTGGCTTTTATCGATGCCTTACAATCAATATTGCTAGCATCCTTAGGATTCATGAATTATCCATTTTCCTAGATTTTTCTTGCCTCCAATATGCTAGATACTTGAAGCATATTTCTTTGTTGTTGTTGAAGCTACTACACATGG
Organism: Areca catechu; assembly: GCA_021397845.1. Taxonomy (NCBI): domain Eukaryota; kingdom Viridiplantae; phylum Streptophyta; class Magnoliopsida; order Arecales; family Arecaceae; genus Areca; species Areca catechu. The sequence goes on from CM038039.1 coordinate 198,952,162, forward strand.
TTATAATTCCAAAACTAACTTTTCTTATGTATCCATTATAGAAATTGTATATATTATTTACTGAATTGAACTCCATTCTAATACGAGGATCAGTAGAATCATTATCTACATTTAGGATAATAGGAAAAGGCATATTCTTTTGAACAATACCAGCAACCTCATCCAATTGATTATATTGGATATTTTCAGATCTAAAATTTCAGCATCATCTGTACAAATATTTGTATAAAATGAAAAATATTGATATTAATAGTTTTATGTGACATTTTATCTAGAGTATAATCAATAATTGTACTATGTTTTGGCTAAAATATGATACCGAGAGTGTGCTAATATGTCTAGAAGATAAAAAATATATGAAAATATGATATTTGAACTTATGATACCTTAGATCAAAAATTATGATATTCTAATTAAAAAATTATGACACCCAGGTATAAAACCATAAAATGAATATTTTGATCCTCCATGCCAGGACTAATTCACTATCCATTTCCTAAATATGATATCCAGAGTAAAATAATATATTTATGAGACAACTTGAACATGAAACTTTTTAAAAATATGACTATCTCGATACAAAATAAAACATGAAGAATTTAATCCTCTATGCCAGAACTTTTCAACTGTGTATTGGCTTGACTATGACTCCAATAATATGATAATACAACCAGAAAAAATATGAATATATGAGATTTGAACTTATAATATCTCTTCACAAAAATTATGATATCCTATTTTAAAAATTATGACACCTAGTATAAATTGTAAACTGGATATTTTGATCCTCCATACTAGGACTTTTTAAGTATACTGATAGATCCACGATATTGACGATAAGACATCGTGATTATCAATTTAAAATATGACTTCTAAGTAATTAAATTTATATAGAAAGTAGTGAGTTGGGTCGAATCTATGAAGAAGGCAGTGCTTAGAATAATTTAAATTTTTTGATTTTTATAAAATAAAAAAATAATTTAAAATTAAGAAAATAAAAATAAAAATGTAAAAAAAAATTAAAATTTGGTATAGTTGATCTGCTAGTCAAATCTTAGCATCTACTTACGAGAAAAGCAAAAGACATGAATTTAAATTACATAAAAAAAAAATTTATATTAATTAAAATCTAATTACAAGAAAATAACAACTAAATAAATAATGAAAAGTAGTAACAAAGCATCTGAAATTGATTTATCGCTGCCTCATCGGGAAGTTGGTTGATGTCACTCCGCCTTCTTCCATTGTACCCTATGGAGTGAACTAGGCTTCCTCTTCTTCTTCCACTTTGAATCTTGATCTTGGAGATGAAATATGCTTGAAGATGGTATAGGGATAAAACTCTCGTCTAAGAAATCTCACTCTTAGAGGCCAACCCAAGAAACTCTAAGAAATCTCTAAAAAACTTTCCTTTAAGAAATCTCATTCTTAGAGGCCAACTTGCAATCCAAGTTATGCCCTCTATCCTATACCGTATCCTCTCTTCAGGATGCTCTCTTCTGTAGCCCAAGGGTCCTTTAAATACAGCTTAAAAAAGGTTGAATCAGTGTAGGACTAGGGATTTGACTTCTATTAGAACCCCTGGAATTCTTCTAGATGTTAGATCAAATCAAATCATCAAGAATTTGTTGATCAATACTTAAATCAGTTGAACTCAATGAAGGATGTTAGATTAGTTTGAATCCTACTCAGATTGCCCAAATCTTGCCTAGATCACGTGGATCATACTTTAGTTGGCCAAAACTGCATCGGGATCCTCTTCCTTTGATTGATTTCCTGGATGCCGCCTAGCCATCCGATTAGGTTAATGTAGGGAAGATTCTTGCTTGCTGGATCAACTCACAAGGCTGCTTGGTGATGGTGGACAGAGAAGTGGTTAATGGTGGCACTGGTGATTAGAGAGGAGTGGCGAGCAATGGCTGCAGGGAAGATGAGCAGGGAAGAAATAGAGAGGAGATGATGAAGATGGGAAGGATAGCGAGAAAGGAGGTGGCCGCTATGTAACGACGGTGGCATGGGGTAGAGGAGAACTCGGCCAGGGAGGAGCAGCGAGAAGGGCGCCCGACGGTGATGGCAATGCATCCAACAGTGAGGAAGAATAACAGTGTCGGGTAGAGGAGAGTAGCAGCAATAGATGTTTATGGTGGATCATGACGATGATGAGGTGGTGACATCTCAGTCAGCAGGGAGCGGCAATGGGCTGCAATAGAGGAGAGGAGCAGTAGTAGGCTAATGTGGGGAAGATGGCTGAAACAGGTAGTGGGGTGATAGCATGGGAGGATTGTGATGGAGATGATGGTGACCATGAGCTTGGGAGATGGCGACCAAGGTGGATCAGGCGGAGGAGAGAGTGACTCGGGTAGCTTCTCCAGTCGACAAGGATAGGGGTGACGACTGGATGGTACGCAACGATGGGTGGCAACAAGCTATGGTTGAAATCGTTCCATGGTTCATGGCTCTAAGCCGTATACTAAAAACATGGCTGCTAGTGGACCTTAAGGGCTTTTATATACAAAGCAGCCCTGCTTTAAAATCTATGTAAAACTGATTATTTTATTCTTTTCACAATTCTAGATCCATTTGAACTTCGATTCATGTGCTATTTGATCCGTTGGATTCTACAAATCAAGCTCTTCATATTGATAAGCTCTTTAATAAGTAATCCAACCAATTTTCTTAGATTTCGAAGTTTTAAAAATTTCTATCAATCTTTATGTACCTACCAAAAAGGAAGAAATATGAATAAATTTTTTTATTAAATATTTTAATGGATATACGATGCTTTGACTCGATATCTACTTTTCATAATTATGAACTAATTTCATCTTTTTTGAAGGTATTTTTAAAAATAGTTAATTTTGTAAGAAGGTATAGTTTAATTATGAAATTAGAATTTTTAGAAGATGTTAGCATAAAAAATTACATAAAATACTTAAAATAAATGTATAAATACATGATTTATCATATACATTGCCTAAATATGATATCTGGAGTATAATAATATGGTTATGAGATAATTTGAGTATAAAAATGTTAAAAATATGACTATTTTAGTATAAAATAGAAAATAAAGATTTTAATCCTCTATGTCAGGACTTTTCAATCGTACATTAGCTTGAATATGATTCTAGAGTATAATAATACGACCAGGAGACAAAATATTTATAAAAATATGAGATTTGAACTTATGTCATCCTAGTTAAAAAATTATGATATCCTAGTTAAAAAATTATAATAACCGGTATAAAACCATAAATTGAATATTTTGATCCTCCATACCAGGACTTTTTTACTATCCATTTTCTAAATATGACACCTAAAGTAAAATAATATGGTTATGAGACAACTTGAATATGAAAATTTTTGAAAATATGACTATCTCAATACAAAATGAAAAATGAAGGTTTTAATCCTTCATGCATTGGCTTAACTATGACTTTCAGAGTGTGATAATATGATTAGGAGATAAAAAATTTCTAAAAATATGAGATTTGAACTTATGACACCCTTTTATAAAAACTATGACATCCTAGTTCAAAAATTATAACATCCTGTCATATAATGATAAACTGGATATTTTATCCTTTGTAGTAGAACTTTTTTAATATACATTGCCTAAATATGACATCTAAAGTGTAATAATATAATTTTGAGATAACTTGAGTATGAAAATCTTAGAAATATGACTACCTCAATATAAAATGAAAAATGAAGAAGTCCTCTATGCCAGACTTTTCAACCGTGTATTGGTTTGAACATGATTCCCAAAGTATAATAATATAGCTAGGAGTCAAAACATTTCTAAAAATATGAGATTTGAACTTATGACACTCTAGTTTAAAAATTATGATATCCTATTTCAAAAATTATCATGTCCCAGAATAAAAGGAAAAACTGAATATTTTTATTCTCCTATTAAGACTTTCCATCATTGGTTGGCTACAATATAACTCCCAGGATATGATAATATAGCATGGCAATAACTTGACTTGGAAATTATAGAATTGGACTTATGACATCTTTTCACAGAATTATAATATCCTAGTTTAACAATTATGACATTCTAGCATAAACAGAAAATTAAATATTTTAATTCTCCATGTCAGAACAATTATACTATCCATTGCTTAAAATGTGACTAACTGAAGAAAGCTAATACTTATGATATTCAAGATGAAGATGTACCTGGGTTGAGTAATTTATGACATTTTAGATTATAATATGGTTTTTTAATACATTAAGTTTCTCTAACTACAAAAATGGTTAGTGTAATAAAGGATCTACAAAAAAATATTAAACAACATCATATGAAGGAAGAATCTTTAATATTATATGAAGTTATAGAACAAGCCTTCAATTATTTATTTTAATCTTGGACCAAAACTATTTTCTTATACCTGACACTCAAAATACTTTTCAGAGTAAGAAAGAATCTTCAATCTTGGATGCCACTTGATACCCTAAACTTGAGAACCAGAGCACTTTTTAGAGTGAAGACGAGTTTTATATCAACCTTCAAAAATTTATTCCTTATACCCGATTCTCAGAGCACATTTTAGAGCGAGGAAGAATCTTGCTTCAACCTTGGACTAATTTCTTAAACCAGACACCCATAATAGTTTTCATAATGATAAAGAATTTTGCTAGAAGTTATAAGAAGAATATTTTAGAATCAGCAAAATCTAAGTAAAATGGCAGGAAAAAGTAAGCTAAAAGGAAAGGATATTTTGGTTTGCTCAAAACTTTCAAAGAAAGGCTGACCGAATATTAATGCATGTCACACTCAAAATTGACACAGCTTCCTTGCTATTTAATGCTCATCCTATCTCGTCACATCAAACTAGATCGGATCCACATAGACCAATGAGAAGTCACAGTGCGGTCAGCTTAGATTTCCTGCATTGTATGTAGTGCACAAAGAATTTCACGATTGCTTTGATCATTATGAGTATGATTGGATAAGACTATATCAAAAGCTAACCCATGCACCAAACTTCTAGAAGTAATAATTTGGTCATTAAATATCAAATTAAAATGATCTTTTTTATTCCAATATAATAATTTTTTAAGATCTACAATTTAACACCAATCTCTTAGGAGGTTAAATCGAATTGAAATTCTATCGGTGGGCTTTGAAATGGACTAATCACACTATTTTTTTAATTTTTTATTCATAAAAAAATTTTGCTAAATGTATCTTCAAATCTAGGAAGAATTAGGTAGAATAAATCATGACATCAAAGACGATATCTACTTTTTATAGATTTTTTTTAATATTTATTTTAATTAATCATGTTTATTTTAGGAAAGTCTATCTTATTGGAACTAGGAGAGGAATTTGACCAAATTATTTAAGGACAAAGATTAATATTATAAATAAAGATTATATAGCTCAATTTTTGTAATATTAATTAATCAATGAAAGAAAAGAATGTTTAAAATCTTATTTTTGTTGATTTCTTTATCTTCTTCTAATTTTTTTGAAAGATTTAAGTTAAGCCGATTGAGAAAAATAAAATTTCTTCTTGATTGGAGTATACTTGCTATGATGACTATCATTTTTTACTCTCAAAAAGATGACCATTCTTAACCTTTGTAATGGAAAATAGTGGACAACAATAGAGAAACAACTATGTAAATTGTTCAAATTGCTGCTTCTTAAATAAAAATAATTCATCCAACCAATATTAGATTTTATTCTAACAAACATTAAAGATAGAAAATAGTGATCATTATTTTTTGTCATATAATGTCAGTTATAGTAGGATAGTGGTTATACTATATGATGTGGTTGGATCGCTGACGTGGGGCGGAGAGACTGACGTGGAGTTCCCATCAGACGCCATGCTGGATTTTCAACATGGGCCCTTTTGCCGGGCTGAGCTCCCCTGGAGCAGCATGGTCGTTCGCCGAAGCCGAGCTCCATCCTCTGCTAGGTCGGTTCCCGTCGGGTTGGAATGCCTAGGCCGGAGCCGAGTACGGGTTTCCGCCCGAGGCAGGCCCCTTGAGGTCGGGTCCCATGGTCAGGAGTCGAGCTCCCGTCTCCTCCGCCACGAGGCGCCCCTTCGAGGTCGGGTCCCCTGGGCTGGGCGGCACCCTGCCCACCTCCTTCTAACTGAGCTCATCTAAAGCCGAGTTCCGTTGATCCGGAGTCGAGCTCAGCCCTCCTTCGCCCTGTCGAGCTACCTCGAGGTGAGCCCACTGAAGGCGGGCCCCACCTTTCCAGCTCGGTCTCCAATTCAAACTAAGGCACCAGCCACCAAGAGAGCAACGCCTTCCCTCCGAGGACAATGGTGGTCTCCCGAGGGTCGTACAACAGCGCTAGCCACGCCGCCATTAATGCCCACGACCGTCACTCACACCGAAAAGAAAGGAAAACTCACATCAAGGCACCACGCCCTCCACCGACCTGCCGTACGACCGGAGAAAAGATCCAACCAGAGAGCGCGAGTCCCGAGAATGGCGGCCCGCCAACTGAGGTCTTGCCAAGCTTCTAGGAGAGGGGTAAGCAGAAGGAATGTTAGAAGCATATCGAAGCTTCCTTGGCTACCTGACAGAAGAGGCATCCCGTCTACGGCACGATACCTTGACGCACACGTCTGACAGCATGGGAAAATCTCGAGGCAAGCCAAAGTAAAAGACCCAGCTAGAGTAAGCCAAAGGGAGGTTATCAAAGCAAGCATAAAAACAAAGGAGAGAGGCCAGACAGGAGGGTTAGACCACCTCGACCACCACCTCTCCCAGCTCACTCTCACTCTTACTCTCACTTTCATACACACTACACTGACTCCTCATAGTGTGGAGCTCATCCAGAGGGGCTCGACCAGGAGGATCTGTTCTCCTGGACCGTCACTGACTTGACTGTCGGAGCACCCCCGCCGGAATCCCCGGCCCGGGTCACTGACGTTGTTTGTTGCAGGTCCCGAGGCACCAGAGGCATCCCAGGCAGGCGGACGCGCGATCCTTGATGCCATCAGCAGCTACGGGCCATGATGATTCGGGTAGCAATAGATTGGCACGCCAGGTAGGGGGGTAGAACGACACCTGATCCAGTTCAGGCCCCGCTCAGATAGTTCATCGGGAGGATGGTAACCACTCGGGCGAGGGGAGCCTCTCCCAGCCGTGCTGATGTGTCCCCTTCCCACGGGAACCCACACGGTCCGGAGATGGAGCCACCCGTCCTGGTTCAGCTGCCTCCGCTAGAAGTTTAACTGACCGCACTTGCTCAGCAGATGCACACCCTCACTATGGCAGTGCGCTAGCTCCAACACCAGCATCGGTCCCTGGCTACTTATCAGTAGCCGGAGACCCCCAAGGCCCATGCCGCAGCACCCCATGACAGCCTGCATTCCTTTCACGGGAGGCCTTCGCAGTCGCGGGCCGTTACTGACCCTCGAGATAGTCGCCAAGCCCCGATGAAGTGACAACGGGCTAGGTCCACCGAAGAAGAGAGCTGCTCATCGCACCTTGGCCGGGGGGCATCTAAACCCCGCCAAGGCAGAAAGGGCAAAGCCCCTCGTCGTGGGCACCATGCACCCGCGTCGTCTTCCCTGCCTCTTTCAGCGGAGGGGTCGATGGATGAAGCTATCAGGTGCATGGCGGAGAAGCGTCTGGAGGAGCATGATCGCAAGCTGGCAGAGCTGGCCTACCAGTTCGCTAACTTGCTTGGCTCCGCTAGCGAGCCGGCGGGCTATGACGTCCGCCCTCCATTATCCCAGGAGATTCAAGCAGAGCCGATTCCCCGCCGGTTCCGCATACCGCAGGTGGATCCTTACGACGGGACCACCGACCCCTTGGACCACCTAGAAAGTTACTGTGCCCTCATGAGAGTCCAGGGGGCCACTGACGCTCTCCTATGCATCGTCTTTCCTGCTACTCTCCGGAAGGCGGCTCGGGTGTGGTTCGCCCACCTCGAGCCGGAAAGTATCAACTCCTTCGTCCAGCTGGGGTAGAGGTTCATGGCTCATTTCGATGCCTGCCGGAAGATGCCACGGGAGGCAGACAGCATCTTCTCCATCAGGCAACAAGACCGCGAGCTGCTACGGGGTTACATGGCTTGCTTTAAGGCTGCCGCGCTGGAGATCTAAAATTTGGAGGAGCCGGTCGCAATGCTGGCTCTGAAACGAGGGCTCAAGACTTCTCGCCTGACCTACTCGCTTGACAAGAAGCCCCCGAAGACCTACTCCGAGCTACTCTCCCGAGCTCAGAAGTACATCCGCGCCGAGGAGGCAGATCGTACAAGACGAGAGCTCGATGGGCAGTCACTGAAAAGATCGGTACCCGCCGAGGCGCCTGGGGCGCGGAGGCCAGGATCGCTAGCTCAGAGTTCCCGACCTGGACCAAGGCCAAGAAGCGCTCCCGTCCCTGAAGGGAATTTCACCCTCCTCCTCGTCCCAAGAATGAAGATCCTCATGGAGATCGAGGGCGAGACCTATCTGAGGCGCCCACCGTCGTTGAGGTCGTCCTCCAGCCGTGACAAGATAAAATACTATCATTTCCACTGCGACCACGGTCATGACATCGAGGAATGCCACAGTCTCAAGTGGGAGATCGAAGAGCTCATCAAGAGGGGCTACGTCAGAAAGTACGTGGGGGGCAGATCTCAACCGGAATCTCAGGCGCTCGTTACCCTTCCACCAATCCCGGTGGTCAACAATCGTCCTACCGAGAAGCCGGTGGGGATGATACACTGGGGAGCCGAGCATTCCTCCAAGAGGACCCGGGGGGCAGGGCATCCTGAGGTTGTACTCCCCTTTGTGAGGAGAGGGGAAGATGGGGAGAGAAATGTAAATAATGATGTTGTGGTCGTTGAAATGACGATTGCCAAGCATCCTGTAAAACGCATCTTGGTAGATAGTGGAAGCTCTACGGATGTGCTTTTCTATGATGCCTTCTCCAGAATGAATCTTTCTTCTGCTCAACTCATGCCTGTACATACCCACATTGTTGGTTTCACAGGAGACTCCGTAAGGGTGGAGGGAGAAATCACTCTCTCAATCACTGTCAGGATCCCACCTTGGCAGAGTACCATCATGATGATGTTCACGGTTGTCAGGCTTCCTTCGTCGTACAACATGATTTTGGGTCGACCTGGGCTTAATCTCCTCGACGCTGTTGTCTCTACTAAAAGATTGCTCATACAATTCCCGACCCCTTGTGGCGTGGGGGAAATAAGGGGTACGCCCCAGCCGGTCAGCACTGCTTTCAAGCCCTCCCCGGGGCATAGACGCCCGAGGAGGGCCCCAAGACGGACGAGCTCGACCAGAGGGTTCAGGACCCGAGGGGAGGCCCAGCTGAGTGCCTACTTCCTTACCAGCTCGGGGCCGACCATACGAAGACCGTGCAGATCGGAGCCCAGCTGCCCGAGGAGGAGAAGGCTCCACTACTGGAATTCTTGCGAGCGAATGCAGACGTGTTTGCTTGGACGACAGCGGACATGCCAGGTATTCTCCCTAAAGTCATCACCCATAAGCTCAACATCGATTTGAAGCACAGATCAGTTCGACAGAAGAAGAGAAGCTTCGTCCTAGAAAGGCAGGCAGCCATCAATGAAGAAGTTGAGAAACTTCTGGCCACCGGCTTCGTCCGGGAGGTGCAATACCCAAACTGGCTGGCGAATGTGGTGATGGTGAAGAAGAACAACGGCAAATGGAGGGTCTGTGTAGATTACACCAACCTCAGTAAGGCATGCCCAAAGGACAGCTTCCCTCTGCCAAGGATAGATCAGCTGGTGGATGCCACCTCGGGGCACAGGCTGCTCTCCTTCATGGATGCATTCTTCGGGTACAATCAAATCCGGATACACCCACCCGGGGGATGAGGAGCACACTGCCTTTGTTATCGATCAAGGGACATACTGCTACAGGATGACACCCTTTGGCCTGAAGAATGCTGGAGCCACATACTAACGTTTGGTCAACAAGGTCTTCAAAGATTAGATTAGCCGGAACGTGCAAGTGTACGTGGATGACATACTCGTTATGAGCAAACTGAGCTCAGACCACATCGCCGACCTCGCCGAAGCCTTTCACAGTCTCCGGAAGCACCAAATGAAGCTCAACCCGGCGAAGTGCGCTTTCGGGATGGCGGTCAAAAAATTTCTCGGCTTCATGGTCACCTAGAGAGGCATCGAAGCGAACCCGGAGAAGGTCCAGGCAATCCTTGACATGGAGCACCCAACATCTAAGAAGCAAGTTCAACATCTGACGGGGAGGGTCGCGGCCTTAAGCCGGTTCATCTCAAGGTTGGCTGATCGCTGCCTCCCTTTTTTCAAGGCATTGTGCAAGATGCATGACTTCACCTGGACCGAAGAGTGCAAGGCAGCCTTTGAAGAGCTGAAGGAGTTCCTAGCCTCTCCACCTCTGCTATCCAGACCAGAAGAAGGGGAAGAGCTCCTACTTTACCTGGTGGTCACACCAGGAGCCATCAGCTCGGTCCATGTCCGCACAGACCAGGACGGATCCCAGAAGTCGATGTACTCACCAGCAAAATCTTCCGTGATGCGGAGATCAGGTATACTCATTCTGAGAAACTCATTTTTGCACTAATCATGTCTACTAAGTGTCTCAGGCCCTACTTCCAAGCGCATCCCAACGCAGTTGTCACCGATCAGCCGCTGAGGACCATATTAGGCCACCCCGAGACCTTCGAGAGACTGGCTAAATAGTCCCTGATGCTAAGCGAGTTTGACATTGCATACCGACCGAGGTCATCGCAAAAGGCCTAGGTCCTAGCCGACTTCATGGTCGAATGTACAGGGCCTCCCGAGGAGCCAGAGCGCATAGTCTCGGAGAACCGAGCTGAGCCCAGACTGCAAGGGGACCCTTGGATCCTCCACATGGATGGTGCCTCCAACTCCTACGGAAGCGGAGCGGGCCTCATCCTCGCCAATTCTGACATAGTGGTGATAGAGTGTGCTCTCCGCTTCAAGTTCGCCGCCACAAACAACCAGGCGGAGTATGAAGCACTCCTCGCGGGCCTTAGGGCATCTCACAAGCTGGGCGTGCGGAGCCTGAAGGTCTTACCGACTCCCAACTGGTTGCCGGACAAGTCTTCGGAGAGTATGATGCTCGAGATCCCTAGATGGTGAAGAACCTGGAGAAGGTTCGTTCGAGCACGACAAGCTTCCATTACTTCCATATTTTTCACATCCCTCGAGGAGAAAACGGTCATGCGGATGCGCTGTCGAGGCTCATAACCCTGCCGGACTCATCCCTGGGGCGAGCCTACGTTGAGTATCTCGAGAGCCCAAGCTACGAGAGCCCAAAGGAGGTGCAACAAGTAGCCCATGAGCCAAATTGGATGGACAAGTACATCAAGTACATCCAGGACGGTCTCCTACCAGAGGACCGCGGAGAAGCTAGCCTCATCAGAAGGAAGGCCACCCATTTTGTTTTAATGGACGGTCACCTCTACCGTCGGTCTTATTCCTACCCACTCCTGAATTGCCTCAGACCCACGGAAGCAGCCTTCGTACTCCGAGAAATACATGAGGGCCTCTGTGGGAATCATGTAGGGGGGAGGACTCTGGCTTACAAGGCACTTCACCAGGGATACTTCTGGGAGACGATGAGGGAAGACGCTGCCGACTTCGTCAAGAAGTGTGACAAATGCGAATGTCATTCCCATGTACAGCGCCTACCGACCGCACCGATCTCCTAATTGTCATCTCCCTGGCCCTTTGCATAGTGGGGAATGGACATTCTGGGACCATTCCCCACCGCGTCAGGGCAGTGGAAGTTTCTGCTAGTGGCGATCGACTACTTCACTAAGTGGGTCGAGGTGGAGCCACTAGCTCGGATTACAGAAGCCAACGTTCAGCAATTCTTTTGGAAGTCTGTTATCTGCTGCTTCGGACTCCCCAATTGTGTCATCACTGACAACGGACGGTAGTTCGACAACCGGGAGTTCGAAGAATTCTGCGCCGAGCATATCATCCAACACCGATTTACCTCGATCGCTCATCCCCAGACAAATGGGGAAGCCAAGGTAACTAACCGGACCATCCTACAAGAACTTCGCACTAGGTTGGACCAGGTGAAGGGCAGATGGGCAGAAGAACTCCCAAGCATTCTGTGGGCCTACCACACAATACCCAGAATGGCAACGGACGAAACACCCTTCAACCTCGTCTTCGGATCTGAAGTAGTGATCCCAATCGAGCTCGGCGTGCCTATGCTCCGGGTGTAGTGGTATGATGAGGCACAGAACTCTGTGCACCTCCTGCTCAACCTAGACCTCCTCGAAGAGATGAGAGATAAAGCCCGATTTCGGATGGTAGTATACCGACAACGGGTCGCCCGATACTACAATGCGCGGGTAAAATCGAAAATTTTCTGACCTGGCGACCTGGTGCTATGCCGGACAGAACCGTCCCAATCCCGGGAGTGCGGCAAGCTCTCGCTGAACTGGGAAGGCCCTTATAAAGTAGCCGAGGCCCTCTCGCAAGGAGCCTACTATCTTGAGGACCTGGATGGCGCCAGATTCCCCCGAACATGGAATGCTTGTAATATGAGGAGATATTATCAGTAGTGTAAGTTTTTCCTCTGTTTGAAATAAAGACTTTCTTCTGCACAACGGTTTATTTGCCTTGCAGGAATGTCAATGCCCTCGAGCCCAGCTCCTCGGCATCCAGGCCCGGAGAAACGTCCTTCGGCACCAAGCCCTGAGCAGCCCTCAGGCACTTGAGCCTCGAGCCTAGCTCCTCGGCATCCAAGCCCGGAGAAACATCCTCCGGCACTAAGCCCTGAGCAGCCCTCAGGCACTCAAGCCTCGAGTCTAGCTCCTCGGCATCCAAGCCTAGAGAAACATCCTCCGGCACCAAGCCCTGAGCAGCCCTCAAGCACTTAAGCCTCGAGCGTAGCTCCTCCGCATCCAAGCCTGGAGAAACATCCTTCGGCACCAAGCCCCGAGTTGCCCTCAGGCACTCGAGCCCAGCTCCTCGGCATCCAAGCCTGGAGAAACGTCCTCCAGTGCCAAGCCCTGAGCAGCCCTCAGGCACTCAAGCCTCGAGCCCAGCTCCTTGGCATCCAAGCCCGGAGAAACATCCTCCGGCACCAAGCCCTGAGTAGCCCTCAGGCACTCAAGCCTCGAGCCTAGCTCCTCAACATCCAAGCTCTGAGAAATGTCCTCCGGCACCAAGCCCTGAGCAGCCCTCAGGCACTCAAGCCTCAAGCCTAGCTCCTCGGCATCAAGCCTGGAGAAACATCCTCTGGCACCAAGCCCTGAGCAGCCCTTGGCACTCAAGCCTCGAGCCTAGCTCCTCGGCATCCAAGCCCGGAGAAACATCCTCCGGCACCAAGCCCTGAGCAGCCCTCAAGCACTCAAGCCTCGAGCTTAGCTCCTCGGCATCCAAGCCCGGAGAAACATCCTTCGGCACCAAGTCCCGGAGCCCAGCTCTCCGGCTAGCACGTCTCCGAGCCCAGCTCCAAGACGACGACTCCTGAGCCATGCTCTCAGGCAACCAAGTTCCGGAGCCCAGCTCTCTGGCCAGCACGCCTCCAAGCCTGGCTCCAACATGGTGTTTCATGAGCCCAACCACCGACGATCAAGTCCCGAGCCTAGCTCCAAGGCATTCAAGACCTGAAAGGCCCTCAGGCACTCAAGTCTGAAGCTAACATTTTCTGGCATCAAAGTCTCGAGCCCAGCACCGCGATGGTGGGGCTCAAGCCCATATATGATGAAGCTCCTCTCTCCGGCCTCCCTGCACTGAAATAGAAGAAAAAAGAGAAAAGGAGAGGAGGAGAGAAGACATTTACACCACGATAAAGAGAAGGAGCCATGTCGGCTAAATGATCTTTCATTAATTGAGGAGAAACATGTTACATTATCTTCCGAGCCCTGGCAGGCCAGGTAGCCCGGTTCAAAAAAAAAAAAAAGAGAGAAAGAGACTATTATAGAAGTCCTATCCTATTGGGCCGGCTCCTTCCCTGGGCTGTGCGCGGCCGGGACTTCTCCTTCTTCCATCTCCGTCGTTGAGGTGCCTTCTTGAGTAGCCTTCAGCGGAGGGACTGATTCGGCTACTATTGCCGAGGGGACCTGCTCAGCCATCTCCGCCTTCGGTGCTGGTCCGACCGTCGTCGCCACCAACACCGACTCGACTGTCCCTGGGGCCAGTTCCAGGGGAGACCCAGCTGGAGCGGTTCCTTGCCCTGCTGCAACTACTTTCGGAGCTGGAGCCTTCTTCCCGGGGACCCGGAGTGCAGCCAGTCGCTCCTCGGAAAGGATCCCCCGTAGTTGGGTGCGGTAGTAAGCGAACCCCTTCGCGAAGGAGTCCGTGACTGCCTCTTTGAAATCTTTTATGTACTCGGGGAAGGCCTTAAAAGTGGCCATCGCATCGGCGACCTCCTTCCTTGCGGCCTCCGTCTGGCGCTGCGCCTCCTCCAGCTGCTCCCCGACATATTTGGCCTGTCGAATCGCCACCGCCATCCCCTTCTCGGCGGTCTCAGTGGAGCGATTGGCGGCGATGGCCTTCTCCTATACCTCTGCAGCCCTCTTCTCTGCAGTCGCCGCCCTCTTCTCGGCAGAGGAGGCCCTGTCCCTCACCACCTCTGCCTCGGTCCGGATCTCTTTTAGCCGGGTCCTCTTTGATTCGAGCTCTCCCTCGAGCTCCTTCTTAGTCCAGGCGGCGTCGGCGACCTCGGCCTGGAGGCTCTTAACCCTCAGGTTAGCCTCCCGGGTCTCCTCATCTTTCCGACCCGACTCAGCCTTTAGGGACTCGAGCTCCGCCAGTCGCTCCTTGTCCCTTTTCGTCCAGTTGAGGCAGTAATTCCGGATGAGGATCAGCTCTCTGCCTTGCTGCATTAAAAGAAGCATGTTAGCCACGGTGCTGAGAAAGGTCAGAAGACATCAAGACAAGTGAAGAAGGACTTACGATGTACAAAGTGGCGAAGGACGAGCTGATGACATCGCCCAGGAGTCTCCTACTCCCTTCTCACCGGTTGCAGGATTGGATCGAGAAGTCCATCATCCGCTTCGCGAGGCTCGGGTCCTTCATCAATGAGACGTTGAGCCCCAATCGGAAGGGGACTCGGTGATAGTCCCTGTCCTGCTTTCCCGCCGGCTCGGATCCCTTGGCGGCAAGCAGCGCCTTCAACACCTGTTGCGAGCTCGGCGCCGCTTTAGGCCACGCCTGGGGGGCTGGCCTGGTTTCTTTCAGCTCCCCTTCCTCTTCGACGTCGATAACCTCCAGGGTGGGGGCTGCTACCCTTGGGTAGCGGCGGCCGACCTGGCACGGACGACCACCTTGGGCTCGGGAGCCGGGACCAGGTCGCGCTGCCCTGAAGGCTCGTGGACGGACTCGACCGCCCTCTTCCACCTTCATTCTGGAACCAGTGCATCCGGCCTGGCCTGCACTGGCCTCGCACCGTCGTCGACCCGAGCCCTCTTCAGAGCGGGATCGCCGGCCTCAGATGCCTGCTCTCGTTCCTTGGAAAATGAGAGCAGCTTGTCCATGGAGAATTTCATCCCTGCACATGAGAATACATGGTCAAATCCAAGCAAAAAAAAAAGAAAAGAAAAAAAAGAAAAGAAAGAAGAGAAGAAGAAGAGAAAAAAGAAAGCGAGAAGGGGGTGGCCAAGTTGAACTCACCCAACTCCTGCGTCGAGCCGACCCCGGCCTCGCGGAGATTCCACTCCGACAGCAAGATCTCAAGCGAGGGGATCTCAGTCGATCTAAGCAGCTCGTACAAGTCGAGGTCGGCTGCTTCGACGGAGGAGTTCCTATTGGGAGACCGATCTGGGTCACTCCAAACCCAGTCAATCCCCTCGATCGAGGCGAAGAGATATCTGCTCTTCCATCCCTTGATGGAAGAGGGGAGCTCGAACCTGATGCCCCAAGGGCGAGAGGAGAGGGACCACCACCCATCTTCAGTAGGGTGGCGTTTCAGGATAAAAAAAGCCCTGAATAGGGAGAAACGGGCAACAACCCCGTGGAAATGACATAGAACAATGAAGCAAAATATCGTTATGATAGCATTGGGGACCAACTAGGCAGGGACAAGTCGGTAGTTGGTCAGGAAGGAAAGGAAGAAAGGATGGACAGGGAATCAGAGACCCTCGACGAAGGCCTCCTCATAGAAAGCGATCCACCGAGGGCCGCTAGATGTGACCCGCTCCCCAGGACGAGGAACGGAAAGATGAATGGACTTGGGAATACTGTAAGCATCCTGGATGGTCACAAGATCCTCGACCGTGATCACCAAAGCAATCCCACCGAGACCTGTCGACCGAGAAGGTTCGGGCTCATGGATAGGAGCAGGAAGAAGGGCCAAGCGAGGTGGAGGAGAAGACCCAGGTTTCCTAATAGCTACCGGGCCATGGAAAGGTCTCCTACTAAATTCATACCTTGCCGTCTCCATCTCCTCGTCGGAGGAAGAAGGAGTCCTCAGCCGGGAAGGTCCGGCCTCGGCTTGGCAGGAAGGATGGAAGTTCAGACCAAAGTGATCCATGGAAGAAGAGGAGGGTAGCAAAAGAGGACCTACGACGGCTCCTAGACGACGAGAAGGAAGAAGGAGTTAACCTGCTAAGTTCCTAGGAGGACGACGATGGCTGAAGAAGGAGAAGACCGCTGTACGATGCCAGGCGTGAAATTTTCGAAAGAAGGTGAGTTTCGAAAGACCTACCCTTCTCTTCGAAGCAACCTGCGCCCGATCGTACCATTACGGCTTCCCCAAGAAACACTTGCCACGTGTCGCTGATCAACGAGGCCAGCACCCCAATCCGACCATGGTTGCTCTGATTTCCGTGCCCGCCATAACTGCTCCCTAGATGTGGCCGCGTGGCGCCCCCGCACAGGCCCGAAGGACTGCCGAGCAAGGCGCAGCTGATATCGGTCATTATTGCACCAGATTTCTCCACCTTTCCATTTCAGCACCGCAATTACTCCCTTCGCCCTGAGCGCCGCGTGCCAACGGGCCTCGGGAGTGGGGGGCAAATGATGTGGTTGGATCGCTGACGTGGGGCGGGGAGATTGACGTAGAGTCCCCATCAGACGCCACGCTGGGTTTTCAACATGGGCCCCTTCGCCGGG
The DNA here is from genome assembly GCA_021397845.1 of Areca catechu. NCBI lineage: Eukaryota > Viridiplantae > Streptophyta > Magnoliopsida > Arecales > Arecaceae > Areca > Areca catechu. The sequence goes on from CM038039.1 coordinate 198,969,191, forward strand.
CTGAGCTCCCCTGGAGCAGCATGGTCGTTCGCCGAAGCCGAGCTCCGTCCTCCGCCAGGTCGGTTCTCGCCGGGTTGGAACGCCTAGGCCAGAGTCGAGTACGGGTTCGCGCTCGAGGCGGGCCCCATGAGGTCGGGTCCCGTGGTCAGGAGTTGAGCTCACGTCTCCTCCGCCACGAGATGCCCCTCCAAGGTCGGGTCCCTTGGGCTGCGCGGCACCCCGCCCACCTCCTTCTGGCCGAGCTCGTTTGAAGCTGAGTTCCGCTGATCTGGAGTCGAGCTCAGCCCTCCTCCGCCCTGCCGAGCTACCTCAAGGTGAGCCCATTGAAGGCGGGCCTCGCCTTTCCAGCTCAGTCTCCAATTCAAACTAAGGCACAGGCTGCCAAGAGAGCAGCGCCTCCCCTCCGAGGACAATGGCGGTCCTCCCGAGGGTCGTACAACAGCGCCAGTCATACCGCCATTAATGCCCACGACCGTCACTCACACCGGAAAGAAAGGAAAACTCACATCAAGACGCCACGCCCTCCACCGACCTACCGTACGACCTGAGAAAAGATCCAACCGGAGAGCGTGAGTCCTGAGAATGGCGGCCCGCCAACCGACGTCCCGCCAGGCTTCCAGGAGAGGGACAAGCAGAAGGAATGTCAGAAGCGTATCGAAGCTTCCCCGGCTACTTGACAGAAGAAGCGTCCCGTCTACGGCACGATACCTCGTCGCACACGTCTGACAGTATGGAAAGATCTCGAGGCAAGCCAAAGTAAAAGACCCAGCCAGAGTAAGCCAAAGGGAGGTAACCAAAGCAAGCACAAAAACAAAGGAGAGAGGCCAGACAAGAGGGTTATACCACCTCGGCACCACCTCTCCCAGCTCACTCTCACTCTTACTCTCACTTTCATATACACTACATTGACTCCTCCTATGTGGAGCTCATCCAGAGGGGCTCGATCAGGAGGATCTGTTCTCCTGGACCGTCACTGACTTGACCGTCAAAGCACCCCCACCGGAATTCTCGGTCCGGGTCACTGACATTGTTTGTTGTAGGTCTTGAGGCACCGGAGGCATCCCAGGTAGGCGGACGCGCGATCCTCGATGCCATCAGCAGCAACGGGCCACGACGATCCGGGCGGTAACACTATAAAGCATGTTATGTGCAAAAATGATAATTTTTATGTATATATGTAACATAATGAATGACCTTTGAAGTTCTACTATAACAGCCATTATTTTGGAATTTTCCAAGCTATTAGAAGAGGAAAAATGTTGTTATGAAGTTTAAATTAGATTTTAATTTATGTAGTAAGATTATTGCTGAAAAAAAGTGATTTGTGGTACTGATGTTGACATTATGTAATTTGAGTGCCATTGATCTCTGATTTTCTTTTTCTCTCCCTTTCTCTCTTTTTTTATTTTTTTATTTTTTTTATTTTTTTGTACATTCTCCACTTACCTAATTTTTGCCATTCTCATTTTCTTTTATAAAACTGGAATAAAATCTCAATCATCTGCTTCAAGTTGGATGCTATGCATGTAAAAGAAAAATTATGAGCATAATAGCTAGGCATCAAAATGGTTCTTAGGTGTCCCATTGATGAGCTTAGATACCAACCACAGTTGCGCATCAGTGCCCAACTTGGTCATAATATATGGTCTTCTAGACTTCCATATCCGGAACTATGATTTCTTCTTCATTCATTTTGAGCAGTAGACTAGACTGATCGCACGGGGATCTATATATATATATATATATGCTGTAGATGACATTGTCACATATTTTTAAAATTTTTAAAATTATTAATTTTTATAGATATTTTTGTTCTGTATTATTTTAATAAATTTAATTTATCTAAACAAAACAAAACAAAACAAAACGGTAGACTATTGGCATGATGCGAGGAACCTAGTTGGATAGCAGGTTGTTAGCTGAATGGATGGGAAAAGAAGATATCCCACCGTGATTTGTGGCAAAGATTACCTACCACTGCCCCTCGGAGAACAAATCTTATCCATGGTGGTATCATGACCTTCAATAATTGGAGAATAGTTGGTTTACAGCTATCATTATCTTGCTCCATGCTACAGGCCGAGAGAGAGAGAGAGAGAGATTGCATTCAAGAACGGACAAGGATGGTACATCATTTCTGAGTCTAAATGCCAAATTCTGTACCGCAGTCAGTGTCAATATGATTTGAGTCATTTAGTATCCAAACTAATGACATGCTTTCTCATTTGTTCTTAATCATATTCAATGTTAAAACCAGCAAAATGTAGTGAATGCTTAGGGTTCTGATGCTGAAATCCCCAGTATCATGAGCCCCCTCTAAAATCCCTTTTTGTGAGTCATAGCAAAAATAATGGCTATTACTTGCCTGATCAACTGCAAGCTGGATTTTCTGATAGCAAAAATTGGCTAATGCAAAATGGAGGATGATAGCAATAAAATTGTATTGTTCCCCTGTAATGCCACCATTCACTTACATAACAGTCACTCTTCATGCTATTTGATGGGATAATGACTAATAGCCCATGTTTAAACCATGGATCTGATTAGCTAATTGCCATTTCAGAAGCAATTCAATAGTTGAGGTGATTTGAATTTATAAATTATATATTTTAGTATAATAAAGAAAATAAAAATATATAAATAAATGGTGAGTTTAAATTTTAACTCAATAAAGAATAAATACAAATAAATAATAAATACAGATAAACAAAGATATTTGCTGTAAATTATACATTTATGAATTAGAAACTCTATTGAAATAGTTTATCCAATTAGTTTCTGTGCACCAAAAATTTCCTTGACCAGTCACTTGAAACTCCGCTAAAAAAAGTTTCTATATATCATTTGCATCATTAAAAATAAAAATTATATAAGTCAATAAAAATTGAACTTCTTGGCATGTTCTTGGCAAACCTAATTCATCAAGGCATCTTTTTGGTGAGAAATAAAGCGAAAGAAAACAAATGTTAAAGAAAATTCTAATTTTTTTAATTTTTGGACTACAAATAAAACTCTAGGAGGAAAAATAAAATAGAGAATTATAAATTTAAAAATTTCTTTTCATATGGTATATATTTTTTTTCTTCACAAAGTAGTGATTTTGAAAGAAAATAACTTGGCAAATTGCTTTAGATAACCTATTTGTATCTTGACAACTTTCTAAAATATTTTTATTTCAATTTTCTTACTTCAATGAAGTGATAGATTATGAAATGGATTCGAACCAATTTCAGAGATTATGAACCTCTTGTTACTTTTAGCCAATGGCCGATTGAGATTTTGCCCTATTATATTGAGCTAGGCTCTATCATCCTTCTTGTCCAAATTTTATACTTGATGTTTTATCTATTTTATTTTATTTTTCCCCTTTCTTTTTTATCCCGGTAACTTGTAGTTTCTTTATACTTTATCCTTTAATTTTCTTAATAAAAATGTCTAGGCTATGCCTATTCTTTTAATAGAAAAAAAAAAAACTCCTTCCAGGTCTCCAACAAAATGTGCAAAAAATATCTAATCTTCTTTATTTCTTTTATTTGGTTAATTTATTCTTTTTAAAACCTATTTAGATATTTGGATACAAAATGCTATGGGATTCATGGATTGGATCAAGATAATTGACTAAGTTAAGCAAGTTAGACTTGTATTTATAAAAATATAGTGAACCATTAAAGTACGCTGGCTGAGAGGTCATTTTTTTTCTCTCCATGGAATTCAGGTTGGCTCATTTTAAGGGTTCTTTGGATATTTATAAAGATAATTCTAGCTAAGCCTAATTTAGGTGATTATGTTTGCCTAACCTATAAATTTCATAGAATTATAGATCCACACATCTAATTAGTAATACAATGCAAGAAATTGAAAATAATTACAAATACAAAAGTACATGTTTATGCATGATCCTATTTAAAAGACCAAGGATATTATTGTTAAGGTGATAGCTTGGTTGGTAGAGACTTTGCCTCACTACCAACAAGTCGTGAGTTTGATTAAATCCAGGAATTATTTTTTGGGATGAGTGAGATGTCAGAATCTTCTCTTTCTTTGTTTCTCCGTCCATTCTACCGGCCAGCAACTTGTGGATGACTTGATTAAATCCAGAAATTATTTTTTGGGATGAGTGAGATGTCAGGATTCTTCTTTTCTTTGTTTCTCCGTCCATTCTACTGGCCAGCATCGATGGATCCACAAAGGGTGAGTTAGATGTCAGGATTCTTCTCTTTCTTTGTTTCTCCGTCCATTCTACCGGCCAGCATCGATGGATCTTGTGGATGACTTGATTAAATCCATAAATTATTTTTTGGGGTAAGTGAGATGTCAGGATTCTTCTCTTTCTTTGTTTCTCCGTCCATTCTACCGGCCAGCATCTTAGTGATGATCTTGTGGATGACTTGATTAAATCCATGAATTATTTTTTGGGGTGAATGAGATGTCATGATTCTCTTTCTTTATTTCTCCGTCCATTCTACCGGCCAGCATCTTAGTGATGGATCTTGTGGATGACTTGATTAAATCCAGGAATTATTTTTTGGGGTGAGTGAGATGTCAGGATTCTCTTTCTTTGTTTTTCCGTTTAGGGCATCTTAGTGATGGATCTTGTGGATGACTTGATTAAATCCAGGAATTATTTTTTGGGGTGAGTGAGATGTCAGGATTCTCTTTCTTTGTTTCTCCGTTTAGGGGTGAGTGAGATGAGTGAGATGTCAGGATTCTCTTTCTTTATTTCTCCGTCCATTCTACCGGCCAGCATCTTAGTGATGGATCTTGTGGATGACTTGATTAAATCCAGGAATTATTTTTTGGGGTGAGTGAGATGTGAGGATTCTCTTTCTTTGTTTTTCCGTTTAGGGCATCTTAGTGATGGATCTTGTGGATGACTTGATTAAATCCAGGAATTATTTTTTGGGGTGAGTGAGATGTCAGGATTCTCTTTCTTTGTTTCTCCGTTTAGTGGTGAGTGAGATGTCAAGATTCTCTTTCTTTGTTTCTCCGTCCATTCTACCGGCCAGCATCTTAGTGATGTCAGGTTGATGTACTCATCTTTTGGTATAAAAAGGAGGTGAAAATTTAAATATCTTGAATCAAATATTATTTGACGGGATGGGAGCTTGCAGGAATAGCTACACCGAGTTTAATCATTCTTATTCTTTTTTTCAATAAAAAAAAATAAGAAAAAAGACCAAGGGTATTTTGATACGGTCCGGTAAAGTGACAAGCCCAGTCTAGTAGTAACGGGCCTAAAGGGCATTACGTAGCCCCCGGCCCTAAAAGACATAAGTTCATACGTGGAGGTATGCTGGTAAGCCACGTCACTAATTTTCTTTAGTCCCATTCGCAGTTCCGACCTTCCCGGTGGTCTCTCTCTGCGTATTCTATCTTCTCGGACGCCGATTTCTGGCCGCAATGGTGCTTCGAGTGAGAGAGCTCCAGCGCCTTCAAGCCCTCCTCCCCGAGGCCTTTGGATTGCTTTCCAGGGGCGGAGGCAACGCGAAGGCCGGCGGCGGGAGGAGGCTGCTGAGCGCCTGGAACACCGGCGGCGAGGAGTTCGCCAGCAAGAGCGCCTACGAGGTGCTCGGGGTCTCGGAGACCAGCTCGTTCGCCGAGATCAAGGCCTCGTTCCGGAGGCTCGCCAAAGAGACCCACCCCGATGTCTCTCCATCACCGGATGACTCCGCCGCCTCCCAGCAGTTCCTCCAGATCCTCGCCGCTTATGAGGTACGAAGTTGCCATTTCTGTGACTGCCTGGGATCTTGATCTGAATCGGGTGGGAATTTAATATCTTTGACGTTTTTCCGAATTGGAGATGTTATGGATTCGTCGAGATCGATATATTTAGGGGATTTTGATCGCTGTGGAGTGTCGGTAATGGTTAAGGTTATGGTCCGAATGACTAGTCTCCCAAGGAGATAAAAATTCGATTCTTTGTTATTGAAAACAGAATCTACTCTTAGGTTAAGAGTGGAAGGGAATTGGTGGATATGACAAGATAAAGGGTTCTTACAAACTTGTCAAGAGTATGGTGTATAGGTTGATGAATTTTGGGATTATGAGGTCCTGTATGCTGGTAGCAGTAAGCTTAGTGTTTGAGTTACTCAATTCATTCAGACTCTTTAGGCTGAGAATGAGTGACAGTTGGTGTGCTGCATCAAGGTTTGAGGTTTGTTTACCTGATCATTTGATGTCATGGTTGGTGGGACCGATGATTGCAATCCTGTTTGCAACTCTTTGTTATAGATTCTAGATTTAATCCCTGAAATCGAATCACTATTGTTTAAGGACTTCCCCTCTCTAGTTATGTTGTATAGGATTAGCATTGGGTAGGTGATGGAAAACAGAAAATTTGCACCTATTTTAAGAATGTTTCAAGAAATCATAACTTTAATTCTATTATAAAAGGAGAGTTTATTTAAGATTTTCTTTATTTATAATTTTTTTATTTTATTATTATCTTATTAGGACTTCTTGTTTTATTAGGATCCAGTAATTTGATTTCTATTCGGATATAATTTATTACTAGCTCTAATTGTAGGGAGAAGATCGACTTGAATGATTAAATTAAATTCAAAAAATATATTTTTTTTCTTTCTTATTTAATTTTTATTGAATTTTTATTTATTTTTCTATTCATCCACATCCCATATCAAATTAGCATCAGAGCAAACTACGATCCTTAATCGTTGTTTGCAATATAAGATTCACCGATTCCTGTTCGGCCATTCCAATCCTCCACCCGATTAAGTCTATGGAAGAAACTAAGAAAAAGTTGGGAAAAACAAAGCCTAAGATTTTCTATTCGGATGCTCAAAGCCTCCCACCCGATCCTGCATGAGGGAGCATTGATCGACGTGATGTCATCACCTTTGCTGTCCCTATTACCTTCATTGTTACCCGTCATCCTTCGTCCTAGCCATTGCTGCCAAGGAATACTGTTGCCTAGTTGGCTAACCCAAGAGGGGGGTGAATTGGATATTTAAAACTTTTTCATAAGCATGTGCTCTTTTAGAAACTAGTGTGGTGAGTGATGTGATTTAAGTATGAAATGCAGAAGCAAGTAAAGAACATAATCAATACAAGCACAAACACTAGCAATTTATAGTGGTTCGGAGTAACCCGGCTCCTACGTCCACTATCCAATATACCACTTGGGATTTCCACTATATTCACTATGGAATATAGCCGGTTTGTTTTACACCAGGTTCACAAACCAAAATCCAATCTTGATTTTATACCAGGATCATCAAGAACCCAATACAATATTAGTTTTCCCGGGCTCACTAATAATCCAAATTTGGTTTTCAAGGCTTATCAAAAATCTTAAACAATTCCCAAGTTATAGCCCCTGCTCTACTTGGAACAACTCAATAAAAGAGTTAAAAACAGAGCAACACTAATGACAAACCAAATTTTGTCGGATGGTTGCAGTTGATGCTCTTGAGAAACCTTCTTGATTGCTCTTCAATTCTTTTTAAGGCTTTCAAACTTCTCCAGTAAATGACTCAAGAGAATGATTGGAGTTTGGTGAAGTCTTGAGTTCTTCGTTGAATGCTCTTCTTGAATATTCAATGCCCTCTTAAAAGTTTTCCTCTTTTCAAAAGTTCTCTCTTTAAAAGTTCTTTAAAACATGTTTAAATCTTTCATTTATAGTCTCTAGAACTGATCCCAAGTGAAAATAGTCATTGTAGTGTCTTGGAAATCGAGATATAGCCGTTGGAGCACTTTTGGGATTCAAAAAGTCAATTCTGGAACTAGCCGTTACGTACCTGAAACTGGGATTTGAGTTGGCTCGGTTGGATCGAGTCGGCTCGGATTCTCAGACAAGTAAAATCTGTACTCTAGTCGAGTCGGCTCGCCTGACTAGTTTTTTCAGAATTGGTTTTTTCACACTCTGAAGGAGTCGGCTCGATTGCTCATGGGTCGGTTTGGTTGTTTGACTTCAGAAAATTGAACATTTGATACTCTGGACGAGTCGGCTCTATTTCCTTCGAGTCGGCTTGGATGTCTGCGTGCCCAAAACTTCTATGCTGTGCCAGAGTAATGAGTCGGCTCTATCCCTTCGAGTCAGCTCGAGTGAACATCATCCAAAAGCTTCCAAACTTCTTCCAAAAATTTCAAACTAACTTCCAAAGACTTTTAAACTTCTTCAAAGCCTAATCTAAGTAATTTAAACTTAAAAATTATATAAGATTGCCCTTTTTACTGGAATACTTAATTAATTTCTTGGACTCTTCAATACATGAAACTTTATCAAAAATAAACTTAACATGCTACATTAATTTCAGAATTGTAGGAAGAGTGGTTGTTCATTTGAATCATCCTACAAAAACTTCTAAAACACTTGAAAATAGTTAATATCAAATACATGCTCCAATGTTTTGTTATCATCAAAATCATTCAAGGGATCAACAATCTTTCCCTTTTTTATGATGACAAAATACTGGGCATGGAAAAACTTTACAGTTATGTATATATGAATACTTAAAGTATCAAAATGACTTGTATATGATTTAAATTGATAATTATCAACATGTATTAAGAGTGTATCAGAATGTATCAATAAGTATCAAGAAGTATTAGAGCTTTTTTGTATCAGAGTCAATATTTGTCAAAAATTATTTTTGCTTGAAAATGTATTGGAGCCAATTAAGTATCAAGATTTATCGGGACGAAATGAGTATCAAAAAAAATGTGTCAAAACCAATTAATTTCCATTAATTTAGTAAAGAAAACATCAGAGATAATTGAGCATTAAAATGTATCAGAGCCAATTAATTTTCATTGAATTAGTATTAAAATGTATCAAAGCTAAAATCCATTTTCTTCCATATAAATAACTTCTCCCCTTGACTTGCATATTTTCATGAAATTTGAATTTCTCATGCACATAAATATCACTCTCTTTTTGTCATCAACAAAAAGCCTTTAAGCAGTCTTTATGGGAATACAAATCAATAAATTTTGAGAAAGAACAGGAATATCAAGACGTTTTAAGATAATTTCACCTTCTCTTTATATTCTTGATTTTCTTGTTAATATTTTCCTTTCTTTTTCAATGACAGTTATTTGATATCAATTGGCGAGTCTAAGCTTTGTGCAAGACAGAAGAGTTAAAATTTGCTTCCCCTTACTAAAAGAATTATAGAGTAAAATGCCAATGACAATTAAACAAGGTAAATACACACACACATATATATATATATAAGCAAGTTTTTGATACAAAAGATACAACCAACAAAAACAAGATCTAGCAAGATCTAATCATCTTCTTCCTCACTAATGGAAGAACCTATTTCTAAAACAGTAGAAGAAACTTTAGTTTTCAAAGGTTTGTGCCTAAGATCTCTAAGTCTAGTTCTAGTGGGAGTTTTAGGCATAGCAATTTTGGTTTTAGGTTTAGCTCTAGGTCTAGTAAGAGTAGGCTCAGTCTTAATTCTTCATAATGCACTGGATCAAAAGGTGGAGGTGGTTGTCTGGCATGTGGTGGAGGCTGTCTAGGTGTGGGTGACAGCTGTGGAGGTCGCTACCAAGAAGTGGAAGCTCCCGATGCAGATCAAACTCCAGTCACAAAAAGCAAGACAGTCTGAAGCTCAGGCCCAACATCCTGAATCTGCTCCCAGATACCATGAAGTGCAAGGGCCTGCTGAGTGGCAAATGAGTCTGCTGCTCCTCGAAGCCTCCCGAAGTCTGAACGCAAGTCTCTGAGATCTGTCCTGTTGTCGTCTTATGTTCGCTGACTCATCTCTATAGTATCAACTCTAAGTATCAGCTCCCTCATCTTTATCCAGAACTCCTTTAGGCATCTCTCCAGTGTTTGGCGAAGATCGCCAAACATTGATCTGAAAGATCCCGTCAGAGTCTTAGCAAACTGTGAGAGCTGCTCAAATGAAAGACCAATCTGACTGCCAGCTGAGGTCAATGGTACTGAATGTGCTGTTGGTGCTGCTGATGGTGCTGGTGGAGTCCTGGGGTTGCCGGTCTATCCAGTCATCCTAGCCTGTCCCTGAGTCTCCTCATCTGTGGAATTCTCATCGCTGTCATCAGAGTCACTGTCTCCATCAGACTCCTCTCTGGCAATGCCAGTAGCTGTAGTCTCATGCTCTGCCTCCTCATCTGAAGACTGATGCAACACTCTCCGACTAGATGTTTTCTTGACCCAAATTCCTTCAACTTCATGATATCCCATTCTATGCAGGGATTTCACCGAGTATCTGTCTGTGTGGTGAAGGGGTTGTCCATCCTCTCCCGTCAGATCTACACCAAACTCCTGGAACAATAAAGTAAATATCATCCCATAAGGCAGACAGGCCTTCGCTCTCCGGGTTGCATCCCGGATATGTGTTAGCATAATGTAAGGTAGATTAAGGGCCTCCCCCTCAATCATGTATCCCATGAACATCATATCTCATTCACTAACCCAGTCAAAGTAGCCTGTACGGGGCAAAAAGATCCTGCTAATAATGTTGTGCAAAAGCCTCATTTCCAATGATAACATGTTGGCTTGAACATTAGTAATTCCATTAACATCTCTCCTTTCCAGTATAAGTCTCAGGATTTTCTACTTTTCTTTCAAGTTCAAGTGAGTGTTCTCCTGTTAGGCATCTGCAAAACCTGACTTATCCTTGATTCATCAACAATCATTCTAATTCCCTTCACAATAGATGTGACATTGTTTTCTCCAAGGGACAAATTTTCAAAGAAACTTCTCACCAGGTTAGGGTAGGTTGGAATATCAAGAGAACAAAAGTAGTCTCAACCTTGCAGTGCAATCCAGTTACCTATCCTAAAATCCTAGTTTTCAAGACATGAGAAATTGATTTGTCTACCAGAGATTACTGGATGGTTTTCCATAGGGATAACTTGCCTTGCAGGTGCCGGAGATAAATTTCTCAGTTCATCTTGTGCTTCTACCCGAGTCGGCTCATTCTCACGTCTTTTGGATCTCCTTTCTTATTGGATGGAGCTTGGATCTGCACGCCTTGGTCTTTTAGCAACGGCCTTCTTTGGTGCCATCAGGTAGAAATCTAAGGTGGGAAAGGAAATATTCGGATAGTTCTTGGAATGGATGGGAGAGTGGTCCCTTAAGGCTCTTTCTAAACGGTGAAAGGTAAAGTGAAAGGAATTTTAGGGCAAATGGCTTTATAATAGTGTCCGACATTCGAGTCGACTCGAGCCAAAACATAGAAAATGGTTCTAAAATTCAATAAAAAGGTATCTATACTCTAGAATTACACTAGATAAGGTGGTTGGTAACCTTAGATTGATAATGAAGGTTTTTTAGATAATTTTTCTTTAATTTTAAAGAAATTAGGTCAAAGATTCTAAAACGGATCACATAAACCTAATTCTCCTATAATCATTTGAAATCTATCTTCATTAAGTGGCTTAGTAAAGATGTCAGCTAATTGATTTTCTGTTGGAACAAATTCAAGTTCAATATTATCATTTTGTACATGATCCCAAATGACATGATGTCTAATTTCTATGAGTTTTGTCCTAGAGTGCTGAATTGGATTCTTTATCAAATTAATAGCACTAGTATTATCACATTTGATAGGAATTTTTATTTAAATAATACCATAGTCTTCTAGTTGTTCCTAAATCCAAAGTACTTGCGCACAACTCCCTGCAGCCACATACTCTGTCTCAGCAGTAGACAATGCTACAGAGTTCTGTTTCTTACTGTGCCATGATATTAAGTTCAACCCTAGAAATTGACAAGTACCACTAGTGCTTTTTCCATCAAGTTTACATCCACCATAATCAGCATCAGAAAAATCAATTAAATTCAATGAAGATTGCTTAGAATACCATAGACCTAGATTACTTGTTCCTTTTAGATGTTTTATGATTCTTTTAACAGCAAGTATATGTGATTCTTTTGGATTTGATTGAAATCTAGCACATATACATATACTAAACAATTTATCAAGTCTACTAGCAGTTAAATACAATAGTGATCTAATCATACCTTGATAGAGTTTTTGATCAACATTGTTACCATCTTCATCCTTGTCAAGTCTGCAGGTGGGGCTCATGGGTGTGCAATTTCTTTGACTGACTCCATACCAAACTTCTTAATGATCTCCTCGGTGTACTTCTCTTGGTTGATAAATATTTCTTTCTTTGTTTGCTTAATTTGGAGTCCAAGGAAGTAGGTTAGTTCACCTATCAAACTTATTTCAAATTCGTCCTACATAAGCTCAGCAAATTCTCTACACAAATTTTTATTAGTTGCACCAAAAATTATATCGTCTATATAGATTTGTACAACTAACATATCATTTTCTTTTCTTTTAATGAATAGAGTGGTGTCTACATTATCTCTAACAAAATTATTTTCAAGTAAGAATTTACTCAATCTATCGTACCAGGCTCTAGGTGCTTGTTTTAAACCATACAATGCTTTATTGAGTTTGAAAACATGATTAGGAAAAGCATGATTTTCAAATCTTGGCGGTTGTTCTATAAAAACTTCTTCTGAAATGAAATTATTTTAAAATACGTTTTTTACATCTATTTGAAATAATTTGAAATTCATGTAGCAAGCAAATGCAAGTAACAATCTAATAGCTTCTAATCTTGCTATCGGTGCATAGATTTCATCAAAATCAATTCATTCTTCCTGATTATATTCTTTGGCCACTAACCTAGCTTTATTTCTAATTACATTTTATTTTTCATCTAATTTATTTATATAAACCCATTTAGTGCCTATAACAGGATGATCAGAAGGTCTATTCACTAAAGTCTATACATTATTTCCTTCAAATTGATTAAGTTCTTTATGCATGGCCATTATCCAATTCGAGTCATTTTCGGCTTCTTCTATGCTATTTGGTTTTACTTGTGAAACAAATGATAGATAATCATGTGCATCTCTAAGTGATGACCTAGTTCTAACTCCTTGTGAGGGATCACTTATAATTAAATCTTTAGGATGTGATGTTACATACCTCCATTCTTTGGATAAATCACCATGATCTTTGCTTACCATTTCTTCATTTTGTCCTGTTTGTTTTTCCTTTAGGCTCATGTCCTCCATAGCTTTATCAATTGTACCTGCATCATTATCAATGTACTCTTCTTTTCTCAAAGGTGGGGGTTAATTTCATCAAATATAACATGGACAGATTTTTCAACCATCAATGTTCTCTTATTAAATACTTTATAAGCTTTGCTAGAAGTAGAATAACTGGGAGATATAGCTTCATCAGATTTAGCATCAAAATTTTCAAGATTATCCTTTCCATTGTTAAGTACAAAGCATTTGCAACCAAATACATGAAAATAATGAATACCAGGTTTTCTATTATTCCAAAGTTCATAGGGGTTTTTTTTAGAATAGGTCTTATCAAAACATGGTTCAAAATATAACAGGCAGTGTTCATAGCTTCTGCCCAAAAGTACCTTGAAAGATTGCCTTCACATAACATAGTTTGGGCCATCTTTTTCAATATTCTATTTTTCCTCTCTACAACACTATTTTACTGTGGTGTTCTAGGAGCAGAGAAGTGATCAATGCCGTGCTCAGTGCAATACTCTTCAAAATATTGATTTTCAAATTCTGTGCCGTGATCACTTTTAATAAAAATAATTGAAAGATTTTTCTGATTGGAAATTTTCTTATGAAATTTTTGAAATACTTTAAAAGCTTCATCTTTATATGCGATAAATAAAATCCAAGTAAATGTTGAAAAATCATCTACTATCATAAGTCCATATTTCATAGCTCCTAGGCTTGTGGTCATAGTTGGTCCAAATAGGTTCATGTGTAGTAGCTTTAAAGGTTTAGAAGTTGAAACCATATTTTTCGACTTAAAATTCTCCCTAGTTTGTTTATATATTGACATGCATTACAAATATGTTCAAAATAAATTTTAAATTTTGGTAAACCTCTAACTAGATCTTTGGAAATCAATTTAGCTAATGTATACATGCTAGCATGACCTAATCTTCTATGCCATAGTAAGCTAGACTCCTTGGTTTTAGTGTTCATTGCCACAAAACTTGTATTACCGGACATGGTTAGATTATTTAAATCTATCACATAAATGTTTCCAAGTCTATGACCAATAAACTTAGTGTTAGAATCAAGTGAGTTAGTTACTATGCACATTGAAGATTCAAAGACAACCTTGAAGCCTCTATCACATAATTGACTTATACTTAACAAATTGTGCTTCAGCTTGTCTACTAGCAATACATTTTCAATGAACGTAGAAAAGATAATTCTGATCTTATTAATGCCAATGATCTTCCCCTTACCATTGTCACCAAAAGTGACCATTCCTCGATCTTTCATTTTTAGGATGATGAATTGTTCTTTGTCACCCGTCATATGTCTTGAACAGTCGCTGTCCAGATACCATCTTTTTTTTGAATTCTAGGCTGCAAGATATTCCTGCAAAACAATCAAGTAGTTCTTTTAGGTACCAAGCTTTCTTGGATCCTTGCAGGTTAGTAGAAATGATTCTTTTGGAAACCCAAATCTTTTTCATTTTACTTATATTTTTTCTTTTCAAATTGTATTCAAAAGACTTGTGACCAACCCCATTACAAGAATAATAGATTATATTTGGTTTTTGAAAAGATTTAGATGTAGAAAACATTGATGCAAAAGATTTCGGAGCTAAAAACTTCGGTATATAAGATTTTGGAACTGAAAACTTGTTTGTATTCAATGAATTATATCCAATTCCATCTCTATTGTTTGTTTCTCTTTGATTTTTCAAAATTAGCTCAAGCTTATTTGAACTCAAGGTCAATTTTTCAACTAAGGACTTGAGTTTATCAACTTATTTTTGCAAACGTATATTTTCTTCATGTAAAGCCTTATTCTTTTCAAGATATTCATCTTTTCCGCTTGCAAAACATTATATTTTTCTAAAATACTATTTAATTCTTTTTGCAAAATTTTGTTCTTTTCAGCAATTTCATTCTTTTCATTTGTCAAGGTATCACAATTATTTTTCAAAGTCTTAATTTTCAATCTAGCCTTTTTATATTTAGATAAAAGTTCATAAAATGTAGTATTTAATTCTTCATATGTAAATTCATCATTTGGTTCGGGAGGCATTACCTTGTCTTCGAGACCTATCAAACATATGTTGCAGTTTTGCAAGTCTCTTCCTCATCATTTGATGTGGACTCCTTGCTATCACTTTAAGTTGCGACCATTGCTTTCTTCTTCTTTTTTGATCCTTTCTTTAATGTAGGGCAATCTGATTGGAAGTGCCTTGGTTTCTTGCACTCGTAGCAGATAGGCTGTTGCTCTTTATCTCTTTCTTTTTCTTTTTCTTTCTCTTTGCTGTGTTCCCCCTTTCTATAGTTTTTTTTCCGGTATCTTGCCTTTTTCCTGTCCATAAATTTCTTGAATCTCCTTATAACTAGAATAATATCATCGTCTTCAAGTTCATCTTCAGAGGAGGGGCTTTCTTCTTCTATTTCCTCTTATTGTTTCTTGAGTTCAGCTGCAGCTTTGAAGGCTATTGACTTTTTCTTCTTGACATCATCCTCACTGCGGTGTTGCATTGTAAGCTCGTAAGTGATCAAGGAACCCAGTAGCTCATCCGATGATAATATATTGAGATCCTTGGCTTCTTGAATTGCAGTGACCTTCGGATCCATTTATTCGGTAGAGATCTTAGAATTTTCTGCACAAGGTCTGCATTTGAATATATCTTGCCAAGACTCTTTAAACCGTTAATAATATCTGTAAATCTTGAGAACATGGCAGATATAGTTTTATTTGGTTCCATTTTAAATAACTCATAATTATATACAAAAATATTGATCTTAGAAGTTCGAACTTGAGAAGTTTTTTCATGGGTTACTTCAAGTTTATCCCAAATTTTTTTTTCAGACATGCAAGTAGAAATTCGGTTAAACTCATTAGCATCCAAAGCACAGTATAAAAGATTCATGGCTTTGGCGTTTAATTCACCCATCTTCATGTCATGTTCATTCCATTCTTCTTCAGGTTTTGGGATGTCTATGCCATCAACATTCTTTGTGTGTGTGTGAGGTCCTTTTAGAATTACTTTCTGTAATTAAAAATCTACTGCTTGAATATAAATTTTCATTCGTGCTTTCCAGTAGGTATAATTTATGTCTGTGAAAAGTGGAGGTCTATTTGTAGATTGGCCTTCAGCCAAAGAGATACTCAAAGGGTTTGCCATAGATCTTTTCTCTAGAAAAATAAATTACAGAGACACTGCTCTGATACCAGTTGTTGCCCAGTTGGCTAACCCAAGAGGGGGGATAAATTGGGTATTTAAAACTTTTTTATAAGTAAGTGCTCTTTTAGAAACTAGTATGGTGAGTGATGTGATTTAAGTATGAAATGCAGAAGCAAGTAAAGAATACAATCAACACAAGCACAAACACCAGCAATTTATAGTGGTTCGGAGCAACCTGGCTCCTATGTCCACTATCCAAGATACCACTTGGGATTTTCACTATATTCACTATGGAATACAGCCGGTTTGTTTTACATCGGGCTTACAAACCAAAATCCAATCTTGGTTTTATACCGGGATCACCAAGAACCCAATACAATATTAGTTTTCAAGGGCTCACTAACAATCCAAACTTGATTGTCAAGGCTTACCAAAAATCTTAAACAATCCCCAAGTTACAGCCTTTGCTCTACTTGGAACAACTCAATAAAAGAGTTAAAAACAGAGCAACACTAATGACAAACCAAACTTTGTCGGATGGTTGCAGTTGATGCTCTTGAGAAGCCTTCTTGATTGCTTTTCAATGCTCTTTAAGGCTTTCAAACTTTTCCAGTAAATGACTTAAGAAAATGATTGGAGTTTGGTAAAGTCTTGAGTTCTTCCTTAAATGCTCTTCTTGAATATTCAATGCCCTCTTAAAAGTTTTTCCTCTTTTCAAAAGTTCTCTTCAAAACTTCTTTAAAACATGTTTAAATCCTTCATTTATAGTCTCTAGAAGTAGAACTGATCTCAGGTGAAAATAGTCATTGTAGTGCCTTGGGAATCGAGATATAGCCGTTGGAGCACTTTTGGGATTCAAAAAGTCAATTCTAGAACTAGCCGTTATGTACTTGAAACTGAGATTTGAGTCCGCTCGGTTGGGTCGTGTCGGCTCGGATTCTCAGACATGTAGAATCTATACTCTGGTCGAGTCGGTTCTTCTCAGTCGAGTTGGCTCGGTTGCTTATGGGTCGGCTCGGTTGTCTGACTTCAGAAAATTGAACATTTGATACTCTGGACGAGTCGCTCTATTTTCTTCGAGTCGGCTCGGATGTCTGCGTGCCAGAAACTTCTGTGCCGTGCCAGAGCAATGAGTTGACTCTATCCCTTTGAGTCAGCTCGAGTGAACTTCATCCAAAAGCTTCTAAGCTTCTTCCAAAAATTTCAAACAACTTACAAAGACTTTCAAACTTTTTCAAAGCCTAATCTAAGTAATTTAAACTTAACTTATATAAGATTGCCCTTTTTATAGGAATACTTAATTAAGTTTTCTTGGGCTCTTCAATATATGAAACTTTATCACAAATAAACTTGACATGCTACATTAATTTCAGAATTGTAGGAATAGTGGTTGTTCATTTGAATCATCTTACAAAAACTTCTAAAATACTTGAAAGTAGTTAGTATCAAATACATGCTCCAATTTTTTGTTATCATTAAAATCATTCCAGGGGTCAACAAATACTGAACCGGTACCGGGCCTCGTACTGGTCACCGATCATTACGGTACGGTATGGTAATGTACCGTACCGTATCGAGCCCATAAAATCTTAAAAAAATTTCTTTCCTATCCATGAAAAAATTATTTGACTTGAATCGGATACGAACCGGACCCGAATCGGATGGTATGCACCGATACGGTATGGTACCCGTGCCGGTACGGAATATATATTTTTTAATTTTTTTCAATGGTCCGGCACTCTGGATCATTTTTTATAGGTGAACCGTATCGATTCTCGGCTGGTACGGTACAGTATGCCTCGTACCAGGTGGTACAGGATGGTACCATAAATCTTGATTGCTGTCTTCTTCTCAGTTGTCACGGTCGCTGACATGCCATCGAGAGAAGAGGAGGCCTTGGAAGAAGGGGAGGCCTTGCCCTTGCTTGCCGTTGCTGACCCACCATCAGAAGAAGAGGAGACCTTGTCGCCTCCACTGTTTACCGCCATTGTCGGAGCTGTCGACTTTGCCCTTGTCGTCACCGTTTCTCATGTCATCATCACCACTCCCCGTATAATCGATGGATGAAGAGGGGACAAACAGGGTCAAATCACCTCATTACCAGTTGTCGGAGTTGTCGCTACCTGTTGTTGCCGACTTTGTTTTCGCCGTTGCTAGAGCCACGTCACCCATGGATGGAAGGTTGGTAGAAGAAAGCCCTCAGAACCCCCACCCTCCTTTTTGTTTGATCGCAGCCTACAGGCAGTTTATAGATTGCATGGCCCTTAGACTAGCCTATAGACCGTGTGGTTTACAGATCAGTCCATAAATCCGGTCCACAAATCGAAAAAAATTGTTGTTCTTACCTTGTCTTCAGCTTGTAAGCAGTTATTTGAAATTTTTGAATCCATCTCATAGAAGGTGCAATCCCTTCATTAAAATTTAATTTTTTAAATTATTAGATAATTTCTATTATTGCTTAGGTCTTTATTTTATCTTTCATCATATTTCATTCACATATCTTATCTGTCATCATCTTTCATCCATATATTATATGCACCAAATGTATTGACATCGTGTTAATTCTACAAATTTATTATGGGTGTCAGAGTTAAATTTCTTAGCAATTATAGCTTTTAGCTTAAGATCCAACTTTTCTTTGCTACCATGATCATTGGCAATCTAAAGGATACATATACCATCATGGAAAAAGAACTTGAATCTGTCAAAAATATCCAAATGGCATTTCAAGAGACCTTGAATTATATATGCCAATCAGTAGACTAACTTGGCACTAAGATTGGTGATCTTTATACTAATCAAGTTAATAACTGTGTAGACTTGACAAATCTCATAGGTCAACAGATAGAATACCAACTATCTCTAAGAGATTCAAGATTGGGTAAAAAATCACTAGAAGATGACCTTCCAAATGGTTAACCTATTTATCAGTCACTTTCTCAGACCTTTAACCTTCTAGAACCGGCTATTTTAGAGAAAGAGTATGAGAGAGATTGTGAGGAATCAGAAGGATATGTCAATGTTATGCAATATATAGTCACCACTTCTATAGACTCTAAAGCATGGAAACATATTAGCATTTTTTATACTTGCATCCAATGTGGGGATAAGGTCTGTAAGCTTGTCATCGATAGCGGAAGCTCGTGTATCTAAATTTGCTGTTAGTCAATTAAAGCTTAAACTTGAACCTTGCCCTCACCCTTATCGAGTTGCTCGGGTTAACAAAACATCGTGAATGTTGTTTAGTGCTGATTTAGATGGGAGTCTATTTGACTGAGATAGGTGTGATGTGTTATCCATGAAGGTAGCTAGTGTTTTATTAGGTCGATCTTGGATTTATGATATAGAATTGATCACTTTGGTAGGGAGTACCTATATTTTTATGCATAATGAAAAGAAAATTAGGTTAAATCATACTAAATCTAGCATAACCTGATTTTTTAAAAAAGATAAGAGTTCTCAAATCCCTAATCAGATAAACTGTCACATTCTAACTCAAAAAAAATTGAGAAAAGTTTAGAGTTTGGAATCATGTTAGCGCCGCGGTGATTCCTAAGGATGAGATTAAATTAACTGCAAGTGTCAAAATAACATGTCTCTTGAAACTGAACTATTACTAGAAGAGATTAAGGACGTGACCCCGGAATACATACCAGATGGCCTACCTCTTATGTGTGATATCCAATATGCCATTGATTTAGTTCCAGGATTCTAAGTACTCGATATCTCTCTACAGAATGAACTTTAGAGAGTGAGGAAATGAAAGGGTAGGAAGATAGTTTATTGCATAAAGGTCATATTTGACCTAGCCTTAATCCTAGTGCTGTGCCTGTCCTTTTAACACCAAAGTACCAAACTCTTCCATAGTATTTGATCATGATGTTAAATTTATAAATTATTTTTGGAAGAACTTTTGAAAATTATTTGGAACCACTTTAAAATTTTTTTCAGCCCTTCATTACCAGATGGATGGTCAAACAAAGGTTGTGAATCCTAGTCTTGGTAATTTACTTAGGTGTCTAATTGGTAATAGACATGGTTTATGGGGCTTATCATTGCCTACAGCGAAACTTGCTTATAATAACTTAGTAAATTGGTCTACTGGCAAGAGTCCCTTTGATATTGTTTATGATTTTAACTCTCACCAATCCATTGATCTTGTTTCTCTATGTATGAATAACCATACTTCTAAATTTGCAATTTCTTTTGTCAAACACATTCATGATATTCATACTGATATTAGGCAAAAGATTGTTATGAGAATTGAGAAATATAAGATCGCTGCTGATGCTCACTATAGAAATGTAGCATTTAACGAGGATGGTTATGCGATGATTCGTATACATCCAGAATGTTATCCTCGACATTCATTCAAAAACTTTCATGCTCGAGCTACTGGTCTATTTCACATCCTTTGTAAACTTGGACCTAATGCTTATTATATAGAATTATTCTCTGATTTAGTCTAGTTTTTAATATTAGAGCTTTGTTACCTCATCAGGGCACATTCGAACCTCCTACTATGAATATAGGTGATCTCAAGAAATATACTCAGTCTTCTTGATGTGGGACATGAACAAAAATAAAATAAAAATTAAACAAGAAAGAAAAAATCAAATATTTTTGGGATTCAATTCAATCATTCAAGTCTGACCTTCTCTATACAATTGGAGCCCTTAAATAGAGCAACAAATTATATCCGAATGGAAGTCAAATTACTGAATACTAATAAAATAAGAAGTCCTAATAAGGTAATAATAAAATTAAAAAAATTCTAAATAAAGAAAATAAAGGAAATCCTAAATAAACTCTCCTTTTAGAATAGAATTAGGATTAGAATTCCTTAAAGCACACCAAATTTCCTTCTGAAATAGGTGAAAATTTTTTGATTTCTATCATTTCCTCTTAGCCGGAAAGAGCTCAACTCTGACAAGGAATTGAGATAGGCTTTTAATGGATTTAGATCAATACGGTGCAACTCTTTCTCAAGAATCCAAGCAGCATCTGAATATGGACGGTCATGCCACTTAATAAAAAATCTTCGAAATCCTTCATCAGTAAGAGAAATAGCTTCATCAGTGATAATGCATCCAATACAGTCCAATGAAAATGTTGAAAGTGAAAGAAGAACTGAAACTGGTATTGGAGGAGTGCTGGGAATCAGAAAATTTGTATCTATTTTAGAAGGAAACTTTGTGCTTTGAGGATTCTAATCCTAATTCTATTCTAAAAGAAGGCTTTATTTACGATTTTCTTTATTTCTTTTATTTAGAGTTTTCTTTATTTTATTGTTATCTTATTAGGACTTCTTGTTTTATTAGGATTCGGTAATTTGACTTCCGCCTGGATACGATTTGTTGTTCTATTTAAGGGCTCCAATTGTATGGAGAAGGTCAGACTTGGATGATTGGATTGAATCCCAGAAATATTTGATTTTTTTTCTTTTTTAATTTTTATTTTTGTTCACTCCCGCATTAGCAGGTAAGTTGAACGTTTAATGATACATGGGATTCTAGATAAGTGATTTGGAGAATTGTTGGGTTTGTGGGTTGCACGTGATGATGTGAAACTATGATGCGAGAAATTGGAGGGAGATTAAATGAAATGAAGGAAGAATTACACTACAATACCATTTTACCACAAAATGTGTCTTCTCAGATGATAGGTCAATAGCATGGTGCTATTTAGAATATATATATATATCCGGGCTAAAGACAAACTACTGTTGGGAATTTGTTGAAACCATTGAATTCGGAATATGGTAAAGTAGCATTGGGCCGGGGGACTACACCACTTATGGGGGTCGCAATGGCTCTATTTGCGATATCCATATCTCTTATTTTGAAAATTTATAATTCTTCTATTTTACGGGATGGAATTTCAATGAGTTAGGTTTATAAGAACAAGAAAGTCCTAGTTTTTCAATCAAAAAAATACTTTACTTAAGAAAGACTCGGATTTCTAGACCATTCTAGTAGTTCGACCATGAGATTTATTTGTTTCAGTATTTCCAGAATACCGCAACTCTTTTTTTGGTTCTAATAATTTATGAAAGATATTATCATATTCACACATTTCAATTATATGCGAAATCTATAAACTCTTTTTTTTGGTTAAAAGTTTTTTTTGCCCGAAACTTTCATTTCATTTCAAGCAATTGGTTGGTCGTATAACATACAATAAATATACTATATACATATATTATTGTTAAATATGTTAGTTGGGGACTAACATGCTGGCATGTATATCTCCATTGGAATAAAAATGCATTACTGTACTAGTATATGATTGAATTTTGCAAGAACTAAATTAACATTTGTTTCCTAAGAAACTTGTCAGGTGTGCATCGGCTATAAACTTCCAATTCTTGTCATATTTGTTGTTATTCTACTGCAGATTCTTTCAGATTCTAAGAGAAGGGCCCACTACGACAGCTATTTGTTTTCACAGAGAGAAATACTTCATAGGGATCGTGGAGTTGGTTCGGCTGTTTATACATACAATTCACCTGTAATATTGACAAAGCAAAATAATGTAGTGGAGTGGCTAAGGTGGTACAGACTTACTATTGATGACATTCTTATGCAGAAAAAAGTTGTGACAAGATCAGGTTACTTTGGTAAACTTGAGAGTGAACTTTATTCAGCAATACGTACTGCATATTATGGCCCAATTATTGAGTCTATGGATTTTCTTCCTGACTGCTTTGAAGCTGAAGAGAGGTCTGCATATGAAACTTCTGAGGTGTTGCACTTGGTTTCGGGGAGAGATCTATTTGGAATTGTTAACATAGTTGATAAGATTCCTTGGTTGTCACATATCAGCCATGAAAAGCTAAATCCCTTTGGTTCCGTGGCTTCTGGACTATATCAATATGTTATGCATACTGCAACGGAAAAAGGTTGTGATTCTTTGGGAAGAGTTAATATCCATGAAGATGTTAAACAGGACAGTAATTTTAAATCAGATGTTTACAAAGATCTTGAATTACGTATCTATGGAAGAGCAGTCGCTATTGCGACTAGGAACCCTAAATGCAAATGCATTGGCACACAAACAATAGATTCTGAAGATCATATACATGTCTTTCTTACTTTAGATGATGCTCAAGATGCAGTTTCATCTGATTCAGCTGGATCAAAAACTCTCCTAGGCACAATAACTGGATTAGGAACCAGTGCAGAAGAAGGATCCTGTTCTGTTTATGATGGCAGTGGCACAAAAACTCATGTGATTATGAAACACAGAACTTTACTGGTCTGTAATTTTATTTCACTTTAGGATTTATTAATTTCATATTCCTTGCAATTTTAGATGTAATTATGATTCTTTATTAGTCTAGTGCCATTATTTTCAACTTGTTGCTAGGTTTTCTCTACCTTACCTTACCTCGATCATCCTTTACTCATGAAATAGAAGATATTTTAAATTTAGTCTAATTATTTTGCATGCTTTTTAACTTTCATGATCAAAATACTTGATTTTCATATTACTGTCTTTTTCTTTTCAATGTGGCAGCTCTGTAATGAAATTATAGGGTGCATCTGTTTCCATCTTTCCAACATTATATGCACCTCTCCAGTTCTTTTATGTTTACCATCCTGGGAGCTTCTTGCAAGCATGCATACACTTCCTTGTCCACCATACTAGGTAAAATGCATTTCATCTTCTTGAGTTAGGTGATATAGAGCATGCTTCCTCATTTTCTTGACTTTGTCCAGGCACGATGAGGAGAATGGAGAGGAAGTCTAAGAAGAATTATGCTTAAACAATTAAAAAAATAGAAAGAAAGCATGCTTTTGTTTGTCATAAGAAGTACAGATTGTGTACTGCTAAGATGAGACCATGTAGTTTTGAGCATCAAAGGGCTGTTTGGCCTATCTTCAGTTGCATGGGTTGGTTTTGGAAACTGGTTAACTCATCTTCCTCTTCCCTTTTCTTCTCTCCTACATCTTTTATTTCTTATATTCTTCCTAGTTGTTCATCTATGTAGTTTAGAACTTTAGATTGCTTAGCATCTCTAGAATCCAAGAGCTACAACTTGATACGAGAGCAAGAAAGGTCTTGCACTAGTATGGGAGAAATTGACATTTGTTGTTATTTGGTTGTCAGGTCATCTCTCCAAAATCTAAGCTTCCCAGCAACATCAAATTTTTTGAGGGCTAAAGATAGCAACCTTCATGGTTGACTGCCATGATTGTCTCCATGTTCTTAAATATGTAATCTGTTGGGAATACAAATACACATCTAATATTCAAAGAGACCTGAAGTGTTTGAATGTCATATAGAATTAAAATTTTATTTAAAAAATTGACCCATCAGCTTATAATCTGATGCACACAATAAGAGAACTAAAACAGTGTTTCTTTTAGAAAAAGTTAATGCAAGTGTTCTTCATGTTCCTAGATTGAATGGTTATATGTATCTATTGTTTTTCTGCTGCACATTCTACAATTGGTAATAGTACTTTTATCAACTCCCAGGTGAAGCACATGCACTGGTTTCAAGTTGGGGGTGAGGTCTCATATTGTGAATGCCGGTGTAGTAGGGCATGCTTACCACCTAGCAAGTAAGTTGTTTTCTTCTCGTTTCCAGACTCTGCATAAGTTGGTGGACCCTTTTATTGGCTTCTAGCTAACTTTAATATTATTGGATCTTATGATTACAGCACCTTTAGTTTTTCTCCATGTTGACAGATTAAACATTTAAGCTTATGGTGTAGTTTCTTTCTTTAGCTAGCTAGGTACCTCACTGTCTTGTGGGCATTGTGGTTGGCAAGGGATTAATGTATGGCAGAAAGATGATTTTAACATTTGCCACATGGTAAAACATTGAATAACTGAGTGGATATTGATGAGAAACTATTGGAGTCTTATATGATGGATTTTTGCTAAAATAGATACTGGTAACTTGCAAGTGATGTCTTGAGGAGTTAAGAGGGCAATAGCCTCTACTAGGCACCTTGAAGCTTATTATGGATGGACACATCTTGGTTATATGGGAGTTGCTGGGTTACAGAGGTTTATCCATAGATCTCTTTTATAGTCCCTAGTCCACTGGTCTGAGTCAAGGGAATCTTATAAGCCTGACATGTTTATTGGGTATAACGTGTCATGGGCACAAGTGGAAGGTGATGGTGTAAGGTGTCATTAGACTTCCATGCAGCAGGGGCACTAGTGGAATGTGATTATGTAAATGTCAAGATTAATCGATGGTAATATATTACTGATGTATTTGAGTTGGTTTAAGCTACCTATGCCTTTTGACTTAAATGGCAATCAATAGCAATTTGGCTTTTTGGCTTGTAATTTATGCATTAACTAGCAGTTTCTTATATTCAACATTGTGTTCTTTCAACTTCATATAGGATTCCACTTTCAGCAGAATCTTGGATATTGCTTCCTAATTTGAATGGGTTTTAATTTCATTAACAGTATTCATGGCCGCCAACCAATAAAGGTTGTGTGTAGATTCCTTATGCCGGAATTGTGTTTGCCCCCACCTCAACTCTGTAGACCGTTGATGGTAGGCCATGCCAAACATGAAATGTTCTTAAACTTCTAACAAATTATGACTTGGATTATCAAACTGACTCCATAGGTGCTGCTGACTTTTGGGTCATGGAACAAGGTTCGCCGAACCGTGCCGTACTGGCCGGTTCGGGGCATACCGAAACGGACCAATGGCAGAATGGCACGGTTCGGCCAATTTAAATGGCACCCGAGGTTTACAAATAAAAAAATAAATAAATAAAGAACTGGCCTAAATCGTGCCGAACCATTTCTTTTTTTTTGTTTTTTCTTGTTGGGTAATGTAGATGTTAGGTGGGAGATTTTAATAAGAGACAGAGAGGCAAAGAGCTCTCTCCTCTTTGTTCAACGAAGGAAGATAAGATTATTTTTTTTCATTTCAAGCTAATCAAATACCAACTAATTCAAGAGAAAGGTAGATTCAAGATCTGTAGAGCTTTCTTTTTCCCTATTTACCTCTTCCCTCTCTTTTTTTGAAATTTGTGAAAATTAAAAAATTAAGAAAAAATGTTGTCAAATTTTTTTTGTTGGGCATGATTTTAGAGTATGTAATATATCTAGAAAAAATCTATATAATGATACTAAGATCTTGATTTTTTTGTTAAATACATAAATTTTTAAATTAAAAATTTATTTTGGATTAAAAAATTAATAAAAAATAAAATAATTAATAAAAAATATAATTATAGATTATTATTATGGGGCCCGTAAGCTACTTTCACTATAAATTTCGTGTTGATTTATCCAAGTTTTGATACATCTTATGAATAGTATTTTAGGTCTAAAATTGAAGAAAAAGTTATCTTTAATGCATTTCTAGTATCTTAAAAAAATATATGTAACATCTATGATAGGATCCTACATGAATCTAAGATCAAAATTTTTTAAAATATTTTTATTTTTTATATTTTTTAAATTCAAAAAATTAAAAAATATTTATTTAAATTAAAAATTTAAAAAAATTAAGTTAACAAAGTATTAATTAATAAACATAATTATTGATCTTATGTGCAATTTAAATATTCAGATATAAATCCATCGAGGAGGAAGAAGGATCCGGAGCGTGATATTAGTTGGTTGCATGGAGAATTGCTCTCGGGTCGGCATCACTGAAGGTGTAAATGGTGTAATATAGAATTCAAATATGGGGATAACAAGGTTAAAGTATTACTTGACTGGCGGCTATTCTGATATATCTATATGCCGATAGTGTCCATGGAAGGTCCGTCAGTTGGTGAAGTATTTTGCTGATTTCAAAGCTGGAAAGGAAAGAACATTAAAGAATAAGGTAGAGATAGACCGTAGAGTCGCAGAATCACCTTCTTATTATTCTAGAAAGTCAGAGGAAGCATCTGTTCCTTCTGATAATGAGGCATAGATAGAGGTTGCTATTCAGGCGAGCTTGTATGAGCAAAGACAGCTAGAGGAGACGGCCAGCCAGAGATAACGATTTGGACCATCATCTTTTGAGTCGTGATCGGGATCGGACTCTGCAAGTATTGCAGGAGAGTGAGATATAGTTTAGGAGGACCTCCTCAGTCAGAGAGCCCATCAAGAGAGGCACCAGCCTTTTGCATCCATGTTAGAAGCATTTAACAGTAGAAGGAAGTCTTCCAGGAATATTTCAACAGGAGCCACTATCCATGATGTCGATCCACATGTCCTTTCTAGCAGAAATTCTAAGCAACAGAGAATTGATACCATGCTGAAAAAAGATAAAAAGAAGAACATATGGTGGGCCTCGGATTCTGGTTTTATTTCAGTCATATCCCAGTGCATGTAACAGACAATCCATATTATCGCTCTGTTATTTTATATATACAGATTGCTGGTGCAGATATAGATCCTCCAGGATCGAGATATTTATGGTCAGCTTTTGGATAGTAATAAAGAGATGCTAGAAAATTGGATTGCCTTCTATCAAAGCAAATGGCTCGTGTATGGGTTAACAGTGATGTGTGATGGTTGAACTGGTCCTACTAGACAGAGCATCAACTTCTTGACTTATTGTGATGAAAAATTTTTTTTTCGTAAGTCTATTAATGCTTCAAATCAGGTACACGACAGCAGTTATATCCTCAAATTGATGGAGAAGGTGATTGATTAGGTGGGAGAGCAAAATATCGTGCAGGTCATCACAGATAATGGATCACAATATAGGACCGCAGGGCAAATCTTGATATAGTAGCGACCGCATATTTTCTGGATCCCTTGTGCTCCATATTATATTGACATCATGTTGATGGATATTGAAAAAATCTATAGGGTGCAGAAGATAGTTAAGTTAGTACAGATCATCACCAGATTCACCTATAACCATACATGGGTCTTATCATTGATGATGAGCTTTACTGGGAAAGAAATATTGAAACTAGGGGTCACATGGTTTGCTACAAATTATATAGTACTTGATAGTCTTCTTGGCAAGAAAGTAGAGCTGTGCTAGATATTTGTCAGTAAGGATTGGTAGCAGAGCAGATATGCCAGGACAAATACTGAGGGGAGCAATGTCGAGAATTTAATGACGAGACAGACATTCTGGCAGTGGGCTGAGAGGATAGTGAAGGCCAGGGTTCCCGGTACCGGTACCGGGACCCGTATCGACGGGAGGGCGGTACGGTACGGTACGGTCCGTACCATACAGTACGCATGCCGTACCGTACCGGCATGCGTACAAGGCTTTTTTTATATAAAAACAATCTTTCTCTTCTTCCAAAGCAAGGATTGTTATTTAAAATATGAAATGGACCTGAACCGGGCCTAACCGATCCCGTACCAGGCTGAACCAGATGGTACGTACCGGTACGGTACCGTACCATACCGTACCGGTACAGAAATTAATTAATTATTTTTTTAACGGTCCGGAGGCTGGACTGTTATATAAGGGCAAATTGTACTGGCTAGCTATCGGTACGGTATGGTACGTCTCGTACCGGGCGGTACGGGACGGTACCGCATTTCTTGGTGGAGGTTATTAAGCCTCTATATGAGATACTTCGGACCATGGACTCTAAGAGATATGCTCAGATGGGCTTCCTGTATTATATAATGTAAAGAGCAAATGAAAAGATCCAAGAGGTAGATCCAGTACATGCTACTTAGTATATCCGGATCATTGATGGATGGTGGAGTTATCAAATGAGTTCGGATTTATATTTAACAGGTATGTAGTAATTTATAAGCTTCCTAAAATTTTAAATTAAATTATATTTGTACAAGTATATTTAACTAATTTTTAAAATATATGTATAGTTTACTATCTGAATCCGAGATTCCAATACTCCATACCGGACATTGCCATGGATGAACAGCTTATGTCTGCCCTATGCAATGTTATATACAAGATGGAGCCCGATCCAGATGTCGCAGCTATGTGCCTAGAAGATATAAGGTTAAAATTGTTGAGTGATTTTTATTAGTACTAATTTCAACAAGTAGCGCATGATAACAACACCTTTTTTCCAGACAATTTTTTAGGGAGGGCACAGATTCTTTTGGATCCACTATAGCTATCAGAAGTAAATCAAAGATGAATTCTGGTAGGTACTACTAAGTACTAAGTCTAATATTAGATTTAGATTGATTTTTTTAATTTTGCTGAATCTAAAATTTTAAATGATTTAATATCTTTTGCAGCTAAATGATGGGTGCATTTTGGTGGATCTGCAAAACATCTGAAAGTTCTTGCGGTCAAGATCCTCTCCCAGATGGTGTCATCTAGTGGATGTGAGCGCAACTAGTCTACATTTGGCCTTGTCCACTCAAAGCAGAGGAACTGTTAAAAATAGAAATGTCTCAACGATCTTGTTTATATACACTATAATTTAAGGTTAATGCTAAAGTGTATTCAGGAGGAAGTCGAATTGAAATACTCCGATTCCACTGCAAATATATATGTTGATAAGGATGAAGATCTAATGATTGGATAGGTCGTGAGTCAGCAACAGGAGCTAGAGCTTGATGAACCAAGATCGCCTTCTCGACCAGCTAGTTTTGTAGCTAGCGAGGCTGGGATGAATGCTGAATAACGTGCAACAAGCAATATTCCTCACAGGACTCTAGCAAATACAGCACATCATCCCTCCCCACTATCTATTCGATTCAAAGACAGGAAAAAGAAAGGTAGTTGCACCTCCATCGGAGTACTCAGTTTATTCAGATACCAGAGAGAGTGGTATTAGTGCTTCTTTAGATAGTGGAGGATCTAGTGTCGCAGCCATCTATTCATCTTCGATTCACTGGTGAGTTGTAGTTTAGTCATGCCATGCAAGATACAGACCATGGAGCACCAGCTGGTAGATCTCATGGTGATACGATTCCATATAGGCGACGGGCTTCGTGAGGTCATTCGGAACATGATGTAGCTACAGCTCTTGTACGTGGAGTAGGATTCATGGATGTATCAGGGTTACCCTCATATTCAGGATCCTTTTACCTGCAGCTACCAGCAGCTTGTGATTCATATGGTCCATATGGTGCATCTAAGACATCATCTTCCAGTCATTATTATCCCATGTAGCCCGGAGCATCTTATGGATCTGATTTTATTGCCGGTATATTTGGATAGGCTCCTGCGCAGCCATATCATCAGTCTATGGATACCTCTTAGAGTCGGGACCTCAGCGAGGGATCTGCGATGAGTTACGATCCATCACGCATACCTTC
This sequence comes from Areca catechu, assembly GCA_021397845.1. Taxonomy (NCBI): domain Eukaryota; kingdom Viridiplantae; phylum Streptophyta; class Magnoliopsida; order Arecales; family Arecaceae; genus Areca; species Areca catechu. Next base: position 198,999,558 of record CM038039.1, read on the forward strand.
TGGGATGATTTTACAGGAGTATCATGTTGCTTGGCTAGAGAAATTTACTGATCTTCTTACACAGTATATAAATGATCTCGATATTTATAGACATCGACACTCTACCCGATTCTATATATCAATATGTAATTATATTTATATTTTACCTTTCACTTTTATTAATTGCTGATAATCTTATTTTAATTATCATTTTATATCTTATTTTAATTAAAATTAATGTATTAGCATTTTTTAAATCCTAAATCCTAAACTTTGAATCCTAAATTCTAAATCCTAAACCCTAAAGGCATAAACACTAAATCCTAAGACCTAAACCTTAAAAAAATCTAAAATCTATTAACAAAAAAAAAGGACGTGCCAGTTCATATCGGCACGTCCACTGTACCGTGTGTCGGTATGGTATGGCACCGGTACCGTACCATACCAGTCCAGCATCGGTACGGGTTTCGGTACCAGTACCGGGAACCTTGCCTTGGAATCTTCCAAAGATTTGCTATATATGAAGTAATATCAATCAATAGAACTGTAAGAAACAATGCAATGAATTCAAATGGTGCTTATTAATGTACTTCATAGGGAAATTAGATAATCCCATTTTATAAAGCATATGATACCTAGACTCTTAATTTGTTGCAATAATAAGTATAACTTCAATAGAATCTTTCACAACAATGTGCATTAAAAAAAAAATCATGAGTGGTCCAAAAGCATTACAAAGCTGGGGCCATTTGGGTGCTAAATTGAGAGGTTGGACCAAATATAGGGGCTAGCAAGTCCAAAGTAGAAGGAAAAATTGGCATGTTGATCCAAGATTTGATTTTAATGATACATAACACTCGAGTAAAAGGTACTAATTGTGTGTTTAAGAATCATTGTAGGACCTCTAAATATGCTCAAAATGATCAATTAAATTGAATAAAGAACTCATTCAAATTATCCAAGTGAAAAAGATTTTCAAACAAAAGTCTACAAGTTTTGATTTAGAGAAGTCGATCCCAGACAGTCAGGAGCCTACTCCAGACAGTCAAGAGCCTACCCCAGACAGTCAAGAGCCGATCCCTGAATTTCCACAGTGTCAAATAGAAGACTGTTGTTTTGTGAGGTTTTAAGAGTTGATACCTAGGAAAGAAAAGTCAAAGTAGGTTGGAAAAATTGGCAGGTTGATCCAAGATTTGATTTTAATGATACATAACACTCGAGTACAAGTGTACTGATTGTGTGTTTAAGAATCATTGTAGGACATCTAAATATGTTCAAAATGATCAATTAAATTGAAGAAGGGACTCATCCAAATTATCCAGGTCAAAAAGATTTTTAAACAAAATTCTACAAGTTTTGATTTAGAGGGATCGATCCCAGCTAGTCAGGAGCCTATTCCAGACAGTCAAGAGCCGATCCTTGAATGTCCACACTGTAAAACAGAAGACCGTTGTTTTGGGAGGTTTTAGGAGTTGACACCTAGGAAAGAAAAGTTGATCCCAGCACGTTGGAGTGGACTAATACATTCCATGAGTTGACCCCATGTTTGGACAAGTCAACCCCTTAACAGTCTCAGGCAAAAGACAAAAAGCATAGAAAATCAGTTCTCCTGAGAGTCGACCCCATAGCCTCATGAGCTAACCCTGGTTAGTCATGAGTCAACCTTAGATTGGTCTCAAGGAGCAGATAGAAAGCATGGAAAAGTAGCTCCTCTAACCCCATTCCTTCAAGAGTTGACCCATGCCATACATGAGTCAACATCAGAATTAGCAGAGTGGACCCCATAATAGTCTCAAACAAAAGATAGAGGGTGCTCAAAAATATAGGCTTCTAGAGTTGATCCAAAAAGAAGATGAGTTGATCTGAAGAGAATATGAGCCAACCCCTAAAGAAATGCAGTTCACTCTTTTGCACCTGACAACCTAATAGTTAGTTTTTCTGCAAGCTTCCAATGGGCAAATCAGACTTCCAATGGCTCTTTTCAACCCTCCAATGGCAAGTATTCTTGTTCCAGCCATTTTTCATGGTATTTCAGGCTTGAAATTAAATGAACACATCTAAGCGAAAGGAAGTGAATTAACAGAAAAACTTCATAGTTTTAAGTGTGATTGGTGAACACACTTGAGAGAGACAAAAGGAAGGGTAACTGTGCATTGAATTAGAGTGAGTTATCAAGAGTACATCCACAACTATCACAACGTCATTCACTCAAGCCTTGAAGAAGAGAAGTCAAAGCAATCAAGAACAATCCACCATGAGTTCATTGTGCCTCAAGAGTTCTTATTGTTAGCTCCAAAAGGAGCTTTTGTGTTTATTGCCGTTCATTCTATTTTTACTTCTTTGTTTGTAACAAGTTACAAGAGAGTGAAACTTGGGGATAGGTTGGTCCAAACCTTCAAATTGAATGGCTTTGTGGGACTAAGCCAAGGGGAAGCTTGGTTGGGAGGTTTTGGTTGATTTCCTGTTCACAATTAACTGGGTTAATTGTGAGCCAGTGCAAATCAATTGAACTGTAGTCAATGTTGATTATGGTAGAATTTTCAAGCAAGGGTTGTTTATGAGTGGATGTAGATGCTGAGTTTGGCATCGAACCATTATAACTTTGTCGTGTTTGAGTGTATTTGCTTTTCTTCTCTTGGATTTTCTTTTATTGTGTATCATTGCTTATAATTATTGTGTATTTGTGTTCAATTCATTAATTAAGTAACATTAGTGCATGTAATTACTTTACCACCCCGGGGCGGCATCTTACATTGCACTTCTAGGCAGCATTGCACAGTATCATTAAATTACTATTGCTCTTAGTAATCTGATACTACACATTTGATATGCACTCTTTTTTCTTACATTAAACAAAGATTTCATGCCTAATGCATTTCTATTTTGCAGATATTGGCTGTTTGCGCCCCGTTGTAGCATGCATGACATTGGTGGCTGGTACATTGAAACATTTGGTCAGGACAAGAAAGGAAGGACTGTGCCTTCCCAAAGGCAATGGGATGGTATGACCGGACATCCTGAAAAGTAAGTCTACAATGTAACTATGATGCCTAATGCTTTAATCATCTTATTTTGCTGCTGTGATAGACATATCATCATCTTCTGCTATACAAGCATGTTGTCCCTTTAATTAAATTATTCTGTGTTTACTCATTTCTTATTTATTTCACATGTAACTCATAATGTTAGATGTTCATATAATGATTTCTGAATTTGGTCATACTTCTGAATCCAGCTTTTAAGGGTTTGACAAATCCAATGCTTCATTATGGTGTTCAACAATTCAACAATGACCCATGCCAGAACATTGTAGACCATTATGATGTATATTACTTTCCTCCACAAAACTGTTCTCCGATGTATCACCATCATGCATCATATGTCCCTTATTTGTGCACTTCTAATAGGCAGATTATTAGGTTACTATGATACTATAGACCTAGACTTTACCAACGATTATTTTGTGCTCTATGAACAAGGTGATATGGATATATAACATGGCATGGAGAGTTGACATGCTTTTCCATGACTTTTGATGTAACAGAAGGGTTAAAAGTTGAATAGATGTGGATATCTAGATTTCTGATGATGCTTTTGCATTTCTTTCTAGTACATGCCAGTAATTGTGCAACAAACATCACCGGTATATTGACAGCTAGAAAATGTCGCTCAGCACGATTCCGCCTCCCCCCCCCCCCCTCTCTCACTGATTGACAAACAAACAAGGATACTTTCCAAGATGAAAACTAGAAACAAATTGCATTCCTTGCATAATAATACAATTCTTTAATTTCAATTAGGAGTAGCTAGTTATGTTTGCTTAGCTTGGTGCGACCATAATCTAGTCATAATTGTTAGGCAATGCTGCTTTGTATATATTGATTCTGATTATGTGTTTAAATATTCTGGTTACATGGCCAATTAAAAGTCCTTTATGAATATATTTAGGTAAACTAAGGTCTTCATAAGAAGTTTATATTTGCCTCTTTTGCATATCACAGACTTCTAAGTATGTGCATTGCAGGAGCTTGCATCCTGCCATGTATTTGCTGGCTCTGGCATATAGAACATTAGATCTTGAGGATGCAAAAAGAAGGAAACACAGTTTTAGGGATTTTGTGGAACCAAAGTTTTATAGTATTCTTCATTGGTGTAAGAAGCTTTTATAATTTGATAAATTTGGATGTTTGGACATTGGAAGAGGAGGAAATTTTCTGACCTTCTGCTGTCTTGAGACCTTCTGACAATATTCAGTGTATCTTTTCGAAGGACATGTCATCATCACCATTATCATCTCTGGTTCATGTCTTAACAGTGCACCTGAAATTAGCAAACAGTTGCAAAAGGATATAAAATGGTGGACCCTGCTTTGTTTCTTGTATGTATTGATGTTCGGATGTGGTTTCACTGAATGGCAGTTCCAAGAATCTTGAGTTTTGTGAACAAGACAATCTTGCAGCTCCTATTTCTTGGTATTGCACAGAGGGAATATCCAGGTTTCGTATCTTAATGATTTCAATGAATACAATATGAACTCATTACCCTATGAAATTAGAAAGAGGATCCGGTTTTCCAGCACGCTACCACCACTCTTCTCGCCTAAGAGACCAGCGAAGGTCAGTAGCCACTTCCTCCCAGCAACAGTATTCCATAGATGGAAAATGGGAATTATAATCCCTAGATGAAATATGGGAATTAAGTTATCACTTATGCCATTTATTTGCTGTTTTAATGTTGATCCCATGCTTCTTAGGATCCAAAACATTTCAAAAAACCACCATTACAAAATATTTGCTAATCAAAAATAAGAATTACATTTTATGGTTACGGAAGATAATACATTTTATTACCGTATGAATATATGTTGATTCCTTTTTGCAGGAACTACTTAAACCTTTGCCTATTCCTCTGCATAATTGAACTCCTTCCAGGTCTAGGGGGGCAATGGAGGACTGCTCCTCAGTTACTTGTTCTTCAACTGCATAACCAATAAGGTAGGTGCCTCCACCCTCGGCTGGCATTTACTTGAGCTTGAGCTGTATTTACGCTTATCCTTTTCAGGAAATTTACAAATTTGATTTTCCCCCTTTTTCGTGGAGTTATCAGTTTAAATTTATATCCTCACAATGTATGGGCATCTTGGTGTATTAGATGTAAACAAATGAAAATTGAAAAGTAAAATCTGTCCATTTCAGCCAGTATCCAATACAAATATGAAATCTCACCATCGAAATCAGATACCTTTGTTGTGCAAATGAATTAAAAAAGAGATCATTTTTTTTCTTGTGGAGGAAAAGGCTTTTTATTTTGCTATGCAAAATGAGCCACTATTTATGGGTTACATGACCTTTATTCAGTGACTACAGTGGTTTGACTGTAGGTATGGTTTTATCGTTTACTTGAAAGTTGATACAGAGAAAGAAATATTTTAAGTAGATGAATTAAGCAAAAAATGTATTTTAAGTAGATGAATTAAATGCAAAATGAATGATCAATGTAATTTGTTGGATGCTTTACGGATCACAGCAAGAATGTATATAACATTTTGCAGAAAGACTGGAAATTAGTCATTAACATTCTCCACCTTTCCCGAGCCTAATGGCCAAGTCGGGTCCAATTCTAATGAAAATCGAGGAAGATATGGAACTTATATCAAATCTATCTTAATCAAATTTCTGAAAACTGCGAAATTTTTGAACAGGTCACTGTTCTCTGATACAAAATATAAGCATGTTCAGTGATCCACAGGATTGTTGTTCTCATGATCAAGCAAAGTCACAAATATATGAGGATGAGAGCATGTACCTTACATTGATGCAGTCGAATCATTCCCAAGGCCTATAGCTGAAGCATGTAACTTGCACCAACTCTGCTAGATCTCCTTTTTTAATCATCGCCATCTGTAAATTACAAGAATCTGTTTATTTTCTACAAGCTCATTACATATACATCTGTAAATTACAAGAATCTGTTTATTTTCTACAAGCTCATTACATATAGAAACACATCACTCTATCTTAGATTTGAAGTAAAAAAATTTATGTTCTACTTGTTCGTTTATAGTGGGCTATGCTCTAGTTTTTCTTTTAATCACTAACTCATTTTAATTCTAAAACTTACAATTTATGGTTGTTCTTATTATTATTGAGTTTCTTATAGTAGGTAGGCATTTAACTAAAAAAAGCTTTCTCTTTCATGAAATTCCTTGAAGGAAAATTCCGGCAATAATATTCCAGGGTTATTTTTTGATAATTTGCTTTGCAAAACTCTCTCTATGAGATAAGTTTGACTTTTGACTAGTAGCGAAGTATGAAATAGGATTTACTTAAAATCACTTCGGTGCTTTCTTAAAACCACCCCAATTGCAGTATTTGCATGCACCAGTTAGTTGACAAAAGCAAGCTCTTTCTAGAAACTATGATAGCTTCCATCTGTTCATGGTCCAATTTCTAACATTACGAAATCTAGTAATTTGAATATATACTCTACCCATTCTGCAATCTCAATAGTCAATCTAGTAATTTCAGCTTCCAATATACGCTATAACCAAAATTAAAAGGAAGAGATGTGCCTCCCACTTGCAAAGGTCTGCCCTCCAATCAATGGTCAGAGCTGACCCTGCTGAACCCCTTCACTGATATACTTCATGTTGAACAGGGATGATTTTTTTTTTGTTTGGTAAGCAGGCAGTAGTCAAGACTATATTAGAAAATATATGAAAAGGTTACAAAGTGCTCTACAAAGACCTCAAACAAAGAGTAAAAGGAGTATAACTGAATACAGAACCTAGAAGCCCACATATACAAGAGAGAATACCATACAAGCCCAACAGAATGCCTTCCAAAAAGAAACAGAAGATAGCAGATGTGGCACTGATGTCCATATACAACTTGGTATGAAACTAAAGCAATGTTAACCTGAAAACATGATGAACTTCGGCCCAGCATAAATAGATCTGCAGCTGACATAAAAGTGAATACTGATTTCCATGATGCAACATAAATCAAACTCCTGAACTTGATACAATGACAGTGATGAAGACATGAAGTTTTAAGTTCCGCAGGATTGTGTGTTGAGACCTTGGGGTGTTTTGGCTTTTGTCTTTTTTAGGTGTTCTATTGTAATAGGTGATGCCCTGTCTTTCTTTTGTCCATCGTTTCTTTTTATAGCTGGCCTTCAGCTAGCTACTTTGTGTTAGTAATGGTTAGAAAAATTCAAGGAAGAATATGTGATTTTGTGGCATGAAAAATCACTGTCCTTAAGATGTTGTTTGCCCCCGCTACTTTAGAGTTTGCTGATAGGTTTACTGGCAAAACACCCCCAGGATTACACAAAATCCATTGAAATTTGCAGCCAACAATGCTGAAGGTTTTTCCAAAGAACTTCTTGATAAACTGTGTATTTGGAACAAGAAAATAAAGAAGACTGGAAGAGGAGAAAATGAAGTGATCTAAATCAACCATCAAAGATCTTTATTTATAGAGTTTGAACTTTGAACAGTTGCCATGAAACAACACTTCTGCTCATGAATAGTCACCCTGAAACAATACTTCTGTTATCAACAATCACCATGAAACAACACTTTCTGTTCATGAACAGTTATCATGAAACAACACTTTCTGTTCATGAACAGTCACCTCTGTTAAATTAAAATTATGAATTTTGTTATGACATTAATGTCTGTACAGATGTGATAGTTGAATGGTGACCCTATTCCCTCCAAATTTTCCATGTGGGATTCTAGTATTTCAAGCTAATACCAACAATCCCCCACTTAGCTTGTAATAGTAGAATCCATCAAATACTTGATAAGTTTATGCATATAAGAAGGTGTCTCTCAACTTTAACCTTCAATTAGTGTAAGCATGCCAGAGTTCTAATGAAATCAACAGATGCTTGTAGCATTAAACCTTAATTTCTACGTATTAGAACTGGAAATGCCACACACAAATTTATCTAGTTTGTAAGAAGCTCACATTGTAAGTTGAGCACGATTATGGCCATGTGCTCCATCCTAGATTCATGAATATTTACAAAAGCCCACCTAAACTTTTGTTAGGAGCAGCACCAATCCTTATGTTCACATAGGTGAAGTTGCTTAAGCTCTTGTTATGATAGGCTTTTCAAGATTCATGAACTTCATTAAGGGTTTTATAACTCATCCTGAGTTACCGTAACAGCTTTGCTCTAGACTTCTCTTAGGAATGAAAAGAGAGTTTCTCCAGTGCCCTAGTCAGATATCAGTAATTTGTTGTTGCCCATTAAACCTTTAAATAGCAATGTAGCTAGATAAAGGTTGGGTTTCCATTACTGCTAACTATCATAGAAGGGTTGTAATCCCATTCCCATTGAGGTTGACTTGACCATACCTCTTGAGAGACATTTTGTTAATGGATCTGCTAAATTGTTGCAAGACCTCACATCCACAATTGTGATTATTCCATCTGAAATCAAATGTTCTCACATATTCATGCCTTCAGCTAATATGTCTAGATTTATCATTATATATCTTCAATGATCTAGACATAGTAGCTTCATTATCGCAGTGCAAAATTATAGTTGGCATTGGTTGTGGCTATAATTCTATATCTAATAATAGATTTTGTAGCCATTCTGCCTCTTTGTCTGCTGTTGATAAAGTTACAAATTTAGCTTCAATGGTGGAGTGATACATGTTTGTTTCTTTGATGCTCACAAAACTTCTCCACCAAGTGTAAATATCCATCCAGTTGTAGACTTAATATTGCTTACGCTAGTTATCCAATTAGCATCACAAAATCCTTCTAGTACTGTATGATATTTGTTAAAAAAAAAATCGAAGTTCTTTGTTTTTTTAAATAACAAAGAACTCTTGCAATTGCCTCCCAATGATTAGTGCTAGGATTACTTGTGTGCCTTGATAGTTTGCAAATTGCAAAGGCAATATCAGGTTTAGTGCAATGCATAGCATACATCAAGCTTCCAATTGCACTAGCATACTCAATTTGTGCAACTGCTCTCCTAGTATTATCATTGAGCTTACAGGAAATATTATAAGGGGTGCTAGCTTGCACAAAGCATAATACCTACTATGTTTCTTTACTTTAATGCCCAAAATAATATCTACTTCACTCGAGTCTTTCATTTTGAATTTTGAAGCTAGATACTTCTTGGTTTTATTTATACCTTTCATGTTAGTTCCAAGAATCAACATATCATCAACATAAAGGCATATGATAATACCATAATCTTTGGTGAACTTGGAGTAGATGCACTTATCTACACTATTATGCTCAAAACCAAACTCCAAATATCACAGTATCATATTTTTCATGCCATTGTTTTGGCAATTATTTCTAGCCCTATAGTGACTTAATCAGTTTGCCAACTTTCTTTTCATTCTAGGTAGAATGAATCCTTCTGGTTGTTCCATGTATATCTCTTCTTCTAGGTCACCATTCAAAAAAGTAGTTTTAACATCCATTTGATATACATAAAGTTTATAAATCGAAGCAAGTGCCAAAAGTACCCTAATAAATGTTATTATATCTACCGATGCATGTGTCAAAATAATCTACGTATGATAATAGTTCCAAGAATCAACATATCATCAACATAAAGGCATATGATAATACCAAAATCTTTGGTGAACTTGGAGTACATGCACTTATCTGCACTATTATGCTTAAAACTAAACTCCAAATATCACAGTATCATATTTTTCATGCCATTGTTTTGGCAATTATTTCAAGCCCTATAGTGACTTAATCAGTTTGCCAAATTTCTTTTCATTCTAGGTAGAATGAATCTTGCTGGTTGTTCCATGTACATCTCGTCTTCTAGGTCACCATTCAAGAAAGCAATTTTAACATCTATTTGATATACATAAAGTTTATAAATCGAAGCAAGTGCCAAAAGTACCCTAATAAATGTTATTATATCTATCGATGCATGTGTCAAAATAATCTATGTTCTCTTTTTGTTTAAATTCTTTGGCTACCAATATGGCTTTGAAAGTTTGAATAGATCCACCAGTATTGTATCTCCTTTCTAAATACCGATGCACATCCAATCAGTTTGGACCTGGAAGGTAAGTCTACTAGGATCCAAGTATTGTTTGATATCAATGAATCCATTTCATTATTTATTACCTCCAAAAAAACTGCATCTCTAGATGCCATTTCTGCATCGAATGTTTTTGGATCATTCTCTATATTAAATGTAATTAAGTATTTTCTTGAGGCTTGACATTCTATTTCCTTCAACGAGGAAGGTTATAAAATTAGGATACAATTTCTTTTCTTTTCTAGCTTTTTGACTTCTCCTAGATTCAACAGGAGATTCTTGCATCTCTTTTGTTGCTAGAAATTGCACCAGAATTGGTAGTAATTTTTGGAATTACTTGCATTCTTGTAGGCTCAACATTTTCTTTGGTGGAATCATTAATAAATTTATTTTCAAGAAATTCCACATCTTTTGATTCCATTATAACATTGGAATTTAAATCCAAAAGTCTATAGGCTTTTGAATTTTCTGCATAACCTACAAAAATAGTTATCATTAATTTCATTCTTTTAGGATCAGGGATCCTATAGAAAGCTAAACAACCCCAAACACTAAGATAACTTAGGTTGGGCTTCCTTCCTTCCCATCATTCATATGGAGAGGTTTTTGTTTTCTTTGAGGGTATTCGATTGTGTACATAATAAGCTGTAAGCAAAGCTTCACCCTATAAGTTCATTGGTAGACTTGCATTTAAAATTATTGTACTAACCATGTCTGCCAATATTCTATTCTTTCTTTTAGCCAAGCTATTTTGTTGTGGGGTGTATGGTGCACTTGTTTGGTTTACAATGCCATTTTCTTCACAAAATGAAGAAAATTCAGTGAGGAAATATTCACCACCTCTATCACTATGCAAATTTTTGCTTTTCTTTTCTTTTTAATTTTCAACAGTAGCTTTATATGATATGAATGCATTGAATGCTTCATCTTTTGTTTTCATCAAGTAAACATCTGTATACCTTGAATGATCATCAATAAAAGTTATAAAATATCTATTTCCTCCTCTTGTTAGAATGCCATTTAATTCACAAAGATCAGAATATACAAGTTCAACAAATCAGTTTTCTTTCTACTTTTGGAAATGGTTTCTTTGTCATTTTAGCTTGAATGCACACTTCACATTTTTCTTTGGTATGATGGTCATATGATATCAAACCATGTTTAGCCATAGTTTCCATATATTTATGGTTAACATGAGCTAAACATTTATGCCACAAAGAAAAGGAAGAACACTCAACAATATAAGCAAAAACATTATTATTATTAATACTTAATTTAAACATGCCATCACAATAGTACCCCTTTCCAACAAACACTCCATTTTTGGACATAATCACCTTATCAGATTCTAATACAGCTTTAACACCCTTTTTACACAGCAGATTTGTAGATACAAGACTCTTTCTAATTTCTGGCACATGGAGAACATTAATAAGCAAAAGCTTCTTTCCGGATGCAAATTTAAGTTCCATGCTGCCCTTGCCAAGAACCTTTGGTGTATTACTATTTCCTATTAAGACTTCTTCACCTTCAGAAACATTTTCATAATCTTTCAATTGTGACTGATATGGCCGTTACGCTGACGTGGTGTGTCACAGGTTCTGCCGGGCGTGGTCCGAACCACATGGACTTTTTTTCGACGGAACGGGATCAGCGAGCGAGGTCGGATGCGGGTCGACCTCGGCCGAAGTCGAGCGCTCCTCTGCCGCTCCGCCAGGTGTCCGTCCAGGAGGGGTCCACCTCGGCCGAAGCCGGCTGCCCCTTGCTCCCTCGTCGGGTGGCGCCCGGAGACGGTTCCACCTCGGCCGAGGTCGAGCCGGGCCTTCCTGCTCCTTCGCCAGATGGCGCCCGGACACGGGTCCACCTCGGCCGAAGTCGAGCGCTCCTCTGCCGCTCCGCCAGGTGTCCGCTCAGGAGGGGTCCACCTCGGCCGAAGCCGGCTGCCCCTTGCTCCCTCGCCAGGTGGCGCCCGGAGGCGGTTCCACCTCGATCGAGGTCGAGCCGGGCCTTCCTGCTCCTTCGCCAGACAGCGCCCGGACATGGGTCCACCTCCGTCGAAGTCGAGCGCTCCTCTGCCGCTCCGCCAGGTGTCCGCCCAGGAGGGGTCCACCTCGGCCGAAGCTGGCTGCCCCTTGCTCCCTCGCCAGGTGGCGCCTGGAGGCGGTTCCACCTCGGCCGAGGTCGAGTCGGGCCTTCCTGCTCCTTCGCCAGATGGTACCCGGATACAGGTCCACCTCGGCCGAAGTCGAGCGCTCCTCTGCCGCTCCGCCAGGTGTCCGCCCAGGAGGGGTCCACCTCGGTCGAAGCCGGCGGCCCCTTGATCCCTCGCCAGGAGGCGCCCGGAGACGGTTCCATCTTGGTCGAGGTCGAGCCGGGCCTTCCTGCTCCTTCGCCAGATGGCGTCTAGACACGGGTCCACCTCGACCGAAGTCAAGCACTCCTCTGCCGCTCCGCCAGGTGTCCGCCCAGGAGGGGTCTACCTCGGGCGAAGCCGGCTGCCCCTTGCTCCCTCGCCAGGTGGCGCCTGGAGGCGGTTCCACCTCGGTCGAGGTCGAGCCGGGCCTTCCTGCTCCTTCGCCAGACGGTGCCCGGACACGGGTCTACCTCGGCCGAAGTCGAGCGCTCCTCTGCCGCTCCGCCAGGTGTACGCCCAAGAGGGGTCCACCTCGGCCGAAGCCGGCTGCCCCTTGCTCCCTCGCCAGGTGGCGCCCGGAGGCGGTTCCACCTCGGTCGAGGTCGAGCCGGGCCTACCTGCTCCTTCGCTAGACGGCGCCCGGACACGGGTCTACCTCGGCCGAAGTCGAGCGCTCCTCTGCCGCTCCGCCAGGTGTACGTCCAGGAGGGGTCCACCTCAGCCGAAGCCGGCTGCCCCTTGCTCCCTCGCCAGGTGGCGCCCGGAGGCGGTTCTACCTTGGCCGAGATCGAGCCGGGCGTTCCTGCTCCTTCGCCAGATGGCACCCGGATACGGGTCCACCTCGGCCGAAGTCGAGCGCTCTTCTGCCGCTCCGCCAGGTGTCCGCCCAGGAGGGGTCCACCTGGGCTGAAGCCGGCGGCCCCTTGCTCCCTCGCCAGGAGGCGCCCGGAGACGGTTCTACCTCGGCCGAGGTCGAGCCGGGCCTTCCTGCTCCCTCGCCAGATGGCACCCGGATACGGGTCCACTTCGACCGAAGTCGAGCGCTCCTCTGCCGCTCTGCCAGGTGTACGCCCAGGAGGGGTCCACCTCGGCCGAAGCCAGCCCTGCATGGTGAGGCCTTCGGGAAGCAGGGGCACGAGTTTCGAAACCACCACTCGGGCAGCGCGCGCCGTACCTCGCGAGGAGCGCCGGTACGGTCGACAGTGACGCGCGAAACCTCGTTTACATCGGCCCGGCGGGTTCCGCAACCGAGAAGCGGAGTCCTGGCAGACAGGAGCCAGCAACGAACGTCGTCAACGCCTGGGAAGGAGAGCGCACATGCTCGGCCCAAGGCCTGGCCGGTGTCCTCCCTCTCCCCTTTTCTCACTGGGCTCAGCAAGCAAGACAAGGAGGCCACCGGGTTCCTGGACCCGAAGGGGAAAGGGAAAAAAGAGGGAGAGAGGAAAAGGTGAAAGCAGAGAGGAAGCCTCCCGGGGGCGGGAGGCCGGAGGCAATGTGATGGGATAAAAGGATGGGAAGAGCGGATAACTGGGTAAGGGGAAAACAGACTGGAAAAAAGAAAGGCACCAAGAGTAGGATCCAAGGACCCGAGAGGGGGGTCTCTCGGCATAAGCTCGGTGAAGGAGCTCGGCCCAATTTCCACTCTTCCAAAGACCTCTTTTGTTAAGATCTTCTCTAAGTCTGGGACTCCTTCGAGGACCCACCTTAGGGATTATGTTCCATCTCGCCGTTTTCTAACTTGACCGTCGGAGCTCCCTCGCCGGGACCCCCGGCCAGGGTTTCTGACCTTGTTTTGCAGGATCGGAAGCTCGGAGACCTCGAGGTGAGACGGTTCGAGTCCGGTACCAGCTCTGAAGCTACAGGCCGCGGTGGCAAGATCGGCAACAGTGACTTATTATTACAAACATGAATGATTGCACCAGAATCTAGAGACCACTCTGAGGATTTGGTGACCGAGGCCATGTGCAATTCTGTAATCATTCCAATGTGCAGATTAGAAATCATTGCAATCAAATCACTGCACTCTTTCTCGATAATGTTTGCATTGTCTTTGTTCTCCTCGTGTTTTTGTTTCTTTCGGTATCTACAATCTCTTTTGAGATGTCCTTTCTTCACAGCCATAACAATCTTTTCCTTTATCAGACTTGCTGTGTTTGAAGTTGTTTGTCTCAAAGTGTTTCCTCTTGTTTCCTCCCTGGCATTTCTTCTCATCAACAAAGTTCACTTTACAACCTCCTGAATTTTCATTTTTATCTCTCCCGATTGCAAGTTTATCGTTCAATTCACAGATGCTTTTGGATTTGCTCTAAAGTGAAATCTTCAATGGTGTTTAAGGAGTTTCTTCCTGTAATCATTCCAAGTTGGGGGAAGTTCAACAATGATCGCCCATTAGTAATGGCTCAGGAACATCCACTTCTATGTCCTTGAGTTTAGACACCAAAATTTGCAATTCATGTACTTGATCCAATATAGAAATGTTATCTTTCATATCAAATTCAAAATATTTCATAATCAGAAATTTATCTGCACCTTGTTTTTCTGTGTTGTATTTGTTGGAAAAAGTGAATAGGAATTTTTTATTCCTAAACTACTCTTTGGGATGGGAAACTATTCCGTGGGAAGGGAAACTATCCTGTGGGATGGAAACTATCTTGTGGGATGGAAACTTTTAGTCCCACATAGAAAGATTGGAAAAAGAGAAGGCTCTTTATAAGAAAACCTTTTTCCAAGCTCTTACTTCTAGGCTCACCATAGGTGGAGAGCTTGAGGGTGATGCGAAGCATCACTTTGCATCACCCACACGCGCACGCGCGTGTGCGACGGGCGACAAGGACGCAATGGGCACTTTGCACTTTGTACCAGACGGTCGAGATTGATTGGACCACATCAGGGTTGCGGGGAGGAGAGTCAACTCGAGTGGTTCGAGCTGACTCGGTTCTGAGGCGAGTCGACTCGGATGACTGGGAGTCGACTCGAATCCACAGAACGAGAATACACGGTATGGACGAGTCAGTTCGACCATGGGAGTCGACTCGGATCCACAGAACGAGAATACATGGTCTGGACGAGTTGACTTGACCAGGGTCGAGCTGACTCGGATCCACAGAACCGTATCATGCAGTCTGGACGAGTCGACTCGACCAGGGTCGAGCTGGCTTGGATCCACATAGCCGTATCATGCGGTCTGGATGAGTCGACTCGAGGGAATCGAGTCAACTCGACTAGGGCGCTCTCTGCAGCAAGGAGCCGACTCGAGGAATTCGAGCCGACTCGGATAACGGGATTTCAGAATCATGAAACAACGGATCACGCGTCTGGAGGCGTAATCACGTGTCCGTTCATGGATTAATGTTTCTTCTAAGATCAAGGATGCCATCGGATCGTGAAACGATGCATTGAGAAGCGCGCTGATCGCGTGATCTAGAGATCACGGTATGAATTAGCGTATCATGGCGTCCGATCGCGATTGAAGAAACGTATCGATCGCGTAAAGGCATATCTTACTACAAAAGGGCATCGGAAACTCCCTCCAATGAAATCAGAAGGTTGCTTCTAAGGGGCACCTTAAGGCTATAAATAGGTCTCCATTCCTCATTCATTTAATCGCATTCATTCCAGTTTTTTTCTTTCTTCTTTTAGGCATTTGCATGCTCTGAAAAACAGAGTATAGCTATAGTGCATCGTAAGTCTCTTAGGCATTTGCATACTCTGAAAACAGAGTATAGCTATAGTGCATACAAAGAGAGAAGCATTCCTGTTTCGAGTTTTTGGTGAATTGTAGTGCTGCTTTTACCAGAAGAAGACCGTTGTATCCTGGGAGACAATCGTCATAAAATCGTAAGCACCATTACAGGACGAAATTGTCTTAAGGACATAAAGTGCAACTCTAGACTCGATCTTGTCAATTAGGTAGCCATTGTTCATATACATCTACTACCAACAATCTTAAGACAATTTTTCCGTATTAAAGTGCTGCTCAAGTGATGGCAACAATGGCTGCACCAGTTCAGGCCGAGAAGCCAGAGAAGTTTACCGGCATCGACTTCAAGAGATGGCAACAGAAGATGATGTTCTATCTGGCAACTCTGAATCTGGTAAGAGTTCTCAACGAAGATCCACCAATCCTGAAGGAAGGAGAGAACGACAAGCAAATTGTCGCTGCTGTCGATGCATAGAAGCATTCAGACTTCCTATGCAAAAACTATATCCTTAATGGATTAGAGAATACTCTATACAATGTATACAGTAGTATAAGCACAGCAAAAGAGTTGTGGGCATCCTTAGACAAGAAGTACAAAACTGAGGATGCAGGCCATAAGAAATTTGTCGTCGGCAGGTTTCTTGACTACAAGATGGTAGATTACAAGACCGTCTTGGAGCAAGTTCAAGAACTGCAGATCATACTGCATGAGATACATGCAGAAAGGATGTCTCTGAGTGAGTCATTCTAGGTAGTCGCTATAATTGAGAAGCTACATCCATCATGGAGAGACTTCAAGAACTACCTGAAGCATAAGCGGAAGGAGATGGGACTTGAAGATCTGATTGTCCGCCTGAGGATCGAGGAAGACAACAAGAGACATGATAAGAAGACAGGAGGACATCATGCTGAGCCTAAAGCTCATGGAAGGAAAGGTCAACAAGAAGAAACGCAAGTTTCCTGGAGAAGGCTACAAATAGAAGAAAGACAATCCTAAGAAGTTCAAAGGAAGGTGCTTCATTTGTGATAAAATAGGCCACAAATCCAAGGATTGTCGTTTCAAGGGAAAAGAAAAGAAGGAAGTCAATACTACTGAAGATACCCTATCCCGTGAAGTGTCAGGGATGATGTTGTCAGTAGTTGTGTTTGAAGCAAACATGGTTGATAAACTAAATGAATGGTATGTTGACACTGGAGCTACTCGACATGTCTGCTCTGATAAGAGTATGTTCTCATCATATACTCCTATCAAAGGTAGAAATCTGCTAATGGGTAACTCCGCTACATCGAAGATAGAAGGAATTGGCCGCATTATTCTAAAGATGACATCTGGCAAAGAGCTTCTACTGAACGATGTACTGCATGTTCCTGACATCCGTAAGAACTTGGTATCAGGCTCCCTCCTAAGCACACATGGATTTAGGATGGTGTTTGAGTCTGATAAAATTATACTTACTAAAGGGGAGATCTTTCTAGGTAGAGGTTACTTGAATAATGAATTATTCAAGATGAATGTAATGACTATACATCGCAACCTTGAAAAGAATAAAGATTCTTCTTCTATTTATATGGTTGACTCCTCTTATCTATGGCATGATAGATTAGGTCATGTCAATTTTAATTCATTACGAAAGTTAATGAATTTAGAATTGTTACCTAATCATGAAATCGATCCACATTATAAATGTGAGATATGTGTTGAAGCTAAGCTAACCAAAACATCATTCCATTCAGTAGAAAAGGAATACTGAACCTCTAGATTTGATCCACAGTGATCTATGTGACTTGAAGTCAGTACAATCTAGAGAAGGTAAAAAGTATTTTATAACATTTATTGATGATTCAACTAGATACTGTTATGTGTATCTACTAAAGTCTAAAGATGAGGCTTTAGATATATTTAAATGTTATAAAAATGAGGTTGAAAATCAAGTTGGTAAAAGGATCGAGGCTATAAGGAGTGATAGAGGTGGTGAATATGATTCACTGTTTAATGACTTTTGTCAAGAACATGGCATTGTTCATCAAACTACAGCTCCTTATTCATCTCAATCTAATAGACTTGCTGAATGCAAAAATCGAACATTGAAAGAAATGATGAATGCTATGTTGATAAATTCTGGTACACCACAGAATTTATGGGGAGAAGTAATTCTCTCGGCTAATCATATTCTTAACAAAATATCTCTTAAGAAGAAGGACATCACTCCATATGAGTTATGGAAAGGGAAAAAGCCTTCTTATAATTACCTAAAAGTGTGGGGGTGTCTAGCTAAAGTAGCTATTCCAGATCCCAAAAAGGTCAAAATAGGATCTAAAATGGTTTATTGTATTTTTATTGGTTATGCACAAAATAGTAGTGCATATCGCTTTCTTGTACATAAATCAGATATATCCGATATACAGAAAAATACAATCATGGAATCAAGAAATGCATCATTTTTTGAAGAGATATTCCCTTATAAAGGGATATTTGGTACAAGTTCAAATAAAAAAACTTATGATAATTTGGCAAGTAGTAGTCATCAGAAAAAATATCCTGAAGATGAACATAGACGTAGTAAGAGACCTAAAGTTACAAAATTTTTTGGTCATGACTACATTACGTACATAATAGAAAATGTACCTCAGACATTCAAAGAGGTAATGTCTATACCAGAAGCACCCTTTTGGAAAGAAGCTATTAATAGCGAAATTGAGTCCATCATGCATAATCATACCTGGGAATTGGTAGATTTACCATCAGGTATGAAGCCTTTGGGGTGTAAATGGATTTTCAAAAAAAAGTTAAAGGCTGATGGATCAATTGATAAGTATAAAGCCAGATTAGTAGCTAAAGGCTTTAAATAAAAAGAAGGCGTATACTTCTTTGATACTTATTCACCTGTAACAAGGATAACATCCATAAGAATGTTAATCGCAGTTGCAACCATTAATAATCTTGAAATACATTAAATGGATGTAAAAACAGCTTTCCTTAATGGTGAATTAGATGAAATTTATATGGAGCAACTTGAAGGGTTTGTGGTTCTAGGCAAAGAAAATGTGTGCAGACTTGTGAAATCGTTATATGGATTAAAACAAGTACCTAAACAATGGCATATAAAATTTGACAATGTCATGTTGTACAATGGATTCAAAATCAATGAATGTGATAAATGTGTGTATGCCAAAATCATACCTACAGGATATGTGTTAGTCTGCTTATACGTGGATGATTTGTTATCATAGGTAGTGATACTAATATGATTAAACAAACAAAGAAAATGTTGATAAAATATTTTGATATGAAAGATATGGGTATCGCAGACGTTATACTAGGGATTAAAATCACTAGAACGTCTGATGGAATAATATTATCTCAATCTCATTATATTGAGAAAATATTAGATAAATTCAATGAGTATGATACCAGCCCGCTTAGAACACCTGTAGATATTAATCTACTTCTTGCTAAGCATACTGGACAACCCATATCACAATTGGAATATTCACGTATAATTGACAGTTTAATGTATGTAATGAATTGCACCCGTCTTGATATAGCATATGCTGTCAATAAATTAAGCAGATTTACTAGTAATCCATATCCAAATCATTGGATAGCACTAGTAAGGGTATTACGATATCTACGATATATCCTAAATTCTGGATTACATTATACAACATATCCAGCTATACTAGAAAGATGCAATGATGCTAACTGGATGTATTCTTCAGAAGATACTAAATCCACTAGTGGATATATGTTCACCTTAGGAGGAGGTGCAGTGTTATGGAAATCCTCAAAACAAACTTGTATAGCTCGGTCCACTATGGAACCAGAGTTTATAGCTTTAGATAAAGCTGGAGAAGAAGCAGAATGGCTTCGAAATTTTTGGAGGATATTCCATGTTGGACAAAACCTGTGTCTGCAATATGTATCCATTGTAATAATCAATCAGCTATTTGTAGAACACAGAATAAAATGTATAATTGTAAGTCTAGACATATACGTCGCAGACATAATACCATTAAGTAATTACTTGAAAATGGAATAATCTCTATTGACTACATTCAGTCAAAGAAAAATCTTACGGATCCATTGACAAAAGGTTTATCAAGAGATCAAGTAAATTGTTTATCGAGAGGAATGGGCTTAAAGCCTGTAACAAAGTAATCTTTATAGTGGATATCCAACCTAGTTGACTGGAGATTCCAAGATCTAGGTTCAAAAGGGACAACTAAATTATGAAGATATCAATGAAGCACTAAGGATGTAAAATCCTACTCATTCCTATGATAATCAGTGCTACCTGGTAAAGGTACTAGGATAAGCATAGCTTTTAATGATTCTTATGACATGAATATCATGTGGGGTATAGTAGGATACTCTTAATAAGAATCACCTATGTGAGTATGAACTGTGCCAATTCTATGAGAATTTTAAAGGCTTTAATTCTCTAAAGCACTCATGAGACCAGGAGTTGTTCAGAGCCAAAATGAACACAACTATGAGAATCAAAAGGAATGCTCGAAAATAAGTTGTGTGATTGTTATTGTCTTAGTTTACATCAAACGCTAAAAGTTTAAGACATCACGTTCACTTTTAGCAAGTAAACTCGATAACAAAATACTAAGAAAGGTTCAAAGCCACAAGCTACCTATCTTGATACAACTTCATTCCACTTCTCTCTTTAAGTGTCTGCATATTCATTTGCATTTAAAAATCCATATTTGTGGGGGATCGCCTTTACTGATTTTTGATCTTGGTCCAAAATTTCATTCATGTGGGGGATTGTTGGAAAAAGTGAATAGGAATTTTTTATTCCTAAACTACCCTTTGGGATGGGAAACTATCCTGTGGGATGGGAACTTTTAGTCTAACATAGAAAGATTGGAAATAGAGAAGGCTCTTTATAAGAAAACCTTTTTCCAAGCTCTTACTTCTAGGCTCACCATAGGTGGAGAGCTTGACCCGCACACGCACATTCGCATCACCCGGACGCGCACGCGCGTGTGCGACGGGCGACAAGGGTGCAATGGGCACTTTGTAGGTACACTTTGCACTTCGCATTATCGCGAGGAGCTTAAAGAGTCTTTAAATTTTTCTTGATTAAACAGATCAGACGGTCGAGATTGATTGGCACCACATCAGGGTTGCAGGAAGGAGAGTCGACTCGAGTGGTTCGAGCCGACTCGGTTCTGAGGCGACTCGACTCGGATGACTGGGAGTCAACTCGGATCCACAGAACGGGAATACACGGTCTGGACGAGTCGACTCGACCAGGATCGAGCTGACTCGGATCCACAGAACCATATCATGCAGTCTGGATGAGTCAACTCGACCAGGGTCAAGCTAGCTCGGATCCACAGCCGTATCATGCGGTCTGGATGAGTCGACTCGAGGGAATCGAGCCGACTCGACCAGGGCGTCTCTGCAGTAAGGAGCCGACTCGAGAAATTCAAGCCGACTCGGATAACGGGATTTCAGAATCGTGAAACAACGGATCACGCGTCCGGAGGCGTAATCACGCGTCCGGAGGCGTAATCACGCGTCCGGAGGCGTAATCAGTATTTCTTCTGAGATCAGGGATGCCATCGGATCATGAAACGATGCATTGAGAAGCGCGTTGATCGCGTGATCTAGAGATCACGGTACGAATCAGCGTATCATGGCGTCCGATCACGATTGAAGAAACGTATCGATCGCGAAAGGCATATCTCACTACGAAAAGATATCGGAAACACCCTCCGATGAAATCAGAAGGTTGCTTCTAAGAGGCACCTTAAGGCTATAAATAGGTCCCCATTCCTCATTCATTTAATCGCATTAATTCCAGTTTTTTCCTTCATTCTTTTAGGCATTTGCATACTCTGAAAAACAGAGTATAGCTATAGTACATACAAAGAGAGAAAAGCATTCATGGTTCGAATTTCTGGTAAATTATAGTGCTGTTTTCACCGGAAGAAGACCGTTGTATCTTGGGAGACAATCGTCATAAAACCGTAAGCATCATTGCGGGACGAAATTGTCTTAAGGACATGGAGTGCAATTCTAGACTCGGTCTTGTCAATTAGGTAGCCATTGTTCATATACATCTACCACCAACAGTATTTATACTCCAAAGCCTTCCATATCTCTTAGCGATTTGATTGAAGCAAACAGATCATACAAGCGATCTGATAGTGAATTCAGAATGTGTCCTCTACATGGTAATTCATCTTCTTGATACTTCAACCGCTTAGCCTTCAATTGATCAGAATCATTCTCATCAGGCTCTGGAATTTCTGGCAGATTCGGATCAAGAATGTAGGATATTTTTAATGCAATGAGAAGGAAGAAAACCTTATCTTTCCATCAAGTGAAATTTATCCCATCAAGTCTGGCCAACTTTGCACAATCTTGATTCATCACTTTGAAAGCACTGTTAATTTCAGACTCCATTGCAAATAACACCTTAAGATTGTTAGTATATGTTAGAAAAATTCAAGGAAGAATATGCGATTTTGTGACGTGAAAAATTGCTGTCCTTGAGGCATTATTTGCCCCCACTACTTTAGAGTTTGCAGATAGGTTTACTGGCAAAACACCCCTAGGATTACACAAAATCTTTAGAAATTTGCCGCCAGCAAGGCTGAGAATTTCTACAAAGAACTTGATTAACTGTGTATTTGGAACAGGAAAATAAAGAAGACCGAAAGAGGAGAAAATGAAATGATCTGAATCAACCGTCAAAGATCTTTATTTATAGAGCTTGAACAATTGCCATGAAACAACACTTCTGTTCATCAACAGTCACCATGAAACAGGACTTTTGTTCATGAACAGCCATCATGAAACAACACTTCTGTTCATGAATAGTCACCTCTGTTAACTTAAAATTCTGAATTTTGTTATGACATTAATGTCCATACAGATGTGATAGTTGAATGGTGACCCTATTCCCTCCAAAATTTTCATGTAGGATTCTAGCATTGCAAGCTAATTCCAACACTTTGATCCATTTCATCGTTTCTATGCAATGAGTGGTGGTCACCCCACCATTTTGCTAAAAAAAGGATAATTTATCTGTTTAATAATGCTCTCGATACTTCTAGGTTGCTGGGTTTATGGAAAACAAAGCCAATCTGAAAGTTGAAGCTAATGATTAACGTATCAATTCTACTATGATCCATTTTTGCATGCCAGCAAGGGACCGGTTCCTGATTTAACATGTAAAACCAGCTTGCTGTTTCATTTCAAGCAATTTTTTTCTAAGCTATCTGGTGAGGGTTTTCTTTAATTCTTTATGCTTGCTGTATGCTGATAATATTTTTCATCTGTTTATTTAAAAACAACTCATTTTCTCTAGTGGGTTTATATCACTATTGATGTAGCTTTGCAGGTGATTCCCTTTTTTTTTTTTTTGTTGAACGTGCATATGATTTATAATATATGGATTTCTAGAATGAAATGGATGTATGATATGTCACAGTAAATCAATACATGGTTGTCAAGCACCAAGGCAACCAGACCAACCTAGAATTTTTTTAAAGAAGAATGACAATACCTGGACTTTAAGTCAACGATATGTTCTCATCGCATGGTGACAAAAAGAAATGCCTAGAGAAGGGAGAGCGATAGAGAGAGAGAGTGGAGGGTAGGAAAAATAAAGTGAGGGAAGGAAATCTAGTTTTCCATAATGTAAGGGCACGGGCTGTTCTGATACTTTTGAAAAAAATGGTGGCGGTGAATCGGAGAAAGAGCGAAGAGAATGAAGGGAAGGAGG
This sequence comes from Areca catechu, assembly GCA_021397845.1. Classification (NCBI taxonomy): domain Eukaryota; kingdom Viridiplantae; phylum Streptophyta; class Magnoliopsida; order Arecales; family Arecaceae; genus Areca; species Areca catechu. The sequence continues at coordinate 199,023,166 of CM038039.1, forward strand.
GAGAGAGCGAGCCGGAGATGGGAGAGGCGTTGGGTCGTTGGAAGCGTATGCGAGAAAGAAAGTTGGAGGCAAGAGCAAGGGTGGCACCTTGACTCATCAACTTGATCCGCGAACCGTTTGCTTCAAATTGTTTGACGTGAATAAATTAGATCCATTCAAATTCCATCTGTACCTATTTATTGAATAATTTTTAATTTATTTAATAATTATGTTGGACTATAATTCAATTCATTGGATCCATTTAAAATTTATTTAATCTATTTAAAATCTGATTAATTTATTTTTAATATATTTAATCCAATTTATTTAATCTAATTTTATTTATTTAATTAATAAATTATATGGATCGTATCAGGTTCTTTATTTAATAAGTAGATCGAATATAGATTTAAATTTTTAATTTATTTAATAAATAATTTAAATTTATTATTATTATTATTATTATTATTTATTTATTTGATCCTCTAAGTGTGGAAGAGATGTGATGGAATTGGAGAGGACGCTGTAAGTTGGATACGGAGAGCGCGCAGCAAGAGGGGCCGAGCGTTTCCTGCCTGTTTGAATGATAATTTTTTTATTATTATTGAAGTCCAATTAGCAAAATCAAATGAAAAACTGAACTTCGTATGCAAAACCGGTTTATATATCTATCATTAGGGACGTCTGTTTTGAAAATCTGAATTTTAAAATCATTTGGCATATTTCGTATTTTGATTTTTTTTTTGATAAACTAGATTATATCGCAACATCTGCAGTCTATGAGCATATCAATTGTAGATAAGAAACCTGCATAGATTTCAAACCACAACCAGGTAGCCCCGAGTCCCCATTCTTGACCAGGGTGAGATTGTGATGGATCCCATGTTTCTCTCTGCAACTGCTACCATTATTTTGCCAATGAGTAATTCTTTGTACATCGGCTGTGGTATAAAAATTCCGATGCGGAGTACAATGTATGTTGTCATTGGGTCACGTTGCACTTACATGGTATAATCGGAAATCAAATCATAGCGGTAAATGAAGGCACACAAGAAATATCGGAATTGATCGATATTAAATGCATTATAGATTCGAAATTTTAGAATTTTTATAACAAAATTATCCTTTTCCTCTAAATTGATCCCTTTTTTTCATTCTCTGCTTGGTCTCAAATTATTTTTTAAACGTCCCGTTCATCCTCTTCTTCCAACAACCATTTCTCCTTTCTCTCTTCGTTCTCCTCCCTTCCTTGTCTGTTTGAGCGTCAGTCATTTGTCAGCTTTATATTTTCGTCATTACCTTGCATCCAAGGTTATCAGCAATAGCTTCTTTTGTTAAATTACTGCAAGACAACATGTCGGAGCCATTAAAAAGTAAATGATTCATTTGTTTCTTCTTTTATTATATGGTTCTCTTATTACAGCATCATTTTTGATTGTTAAATCAAGTTAATGTATATGGTAGGTTTGCCATGGCATAAATGCTCTTCTTGAAATAGCCTTTTTTTTTTTTTTTCAATCTTATGATATCTGGTGGCGAGCTTATGACATTTCCTACCCGAACTCTGTTGGTATAGTGGCATATGATATCCCATTACCCGTTTATGACACTTTTTTGGCAACTTATGATATCTTTTGTCTGAAACGAGCCTCTTCAACAGTATAAGATTACTTCTCGTGTCTCAATATGATACATGCTGGCCAATTCATGACATCCCTTGCCCGAACCAATCCTTTTCAATAGCTTAAGATGAATTTATGATATCCCATCCTCGAAAAACTTCTCGAACCTTGCTTTTTTAGCTTCTTATGTCATCCCGTCTCCAAGAAACTATACAAACCAATCATTTTTATGTACTTAGGATGTCATGATGCTCGATTATGACATCTCGTGTTCAGTTTATGACATCCTCCATCCCAAGTGCTCCAGGAACCAATTTTTGTTACAATATCATGACATCCTGTGGCTCGATTATGATATCTAATTGTTCACATTATGACATCCGATCTCCAAATTATTTCTTGTACTAATTATGTTCACCTATATATATATGATACATCGAGGAGAACTTATGATACCTTGTGTCCAGCATCATGACACTCCCCGACCCAAGTACTCCCGGAGCCAATCTTTTCACAACAATATTATGACATTCCATGGGCAAACTTATGACACCCGTGTCTAGCTTATGACATCCCTGTCCCAACTACTCTAGAAATCGAGCCATTTTTTAGAATTTTTTAGAATTTTTCATATACTATACCTCGATTATGACATCTCGTGTGGACCTATGACATCCCCTTCCCAAAATATTTTTTGAGGCAATCTTTTTCACCTGCTTATTACTCCCAATGGCCAATTTATGATATCCCATGTCATCCCCATACCAAAATACTCCTCGGACCATGTCTTTTCATGGCCATATGACATCATGCGATTCAATTATGATACTTTCTGTATAGCTTATGATATCTCTTGCCGAAATTATTCCAGGAACCAACATTTTTGACAATATTATGACACCCGCGGCTTCGATTATGACAATCATATTCTCACTTTATGACATCTTTTGCCGAAACTACTCTATTATCCAACCTTTTTTACATCCTTATTACAGCCCAATTATGACACTCCCAGTCGACCTTATCTTCACCTTATGACATCTCTCATCCCAATTATTCCAAGAGGCAATCTTTTCACAACAATGTTATGATATCCTGCGGCCGGACTTATGACATCCTGTGTCCAGCTTAGACTTTCCTTGTCCCAATTACTCCAGGAATTGACATTTTAAAGAATTTTATCAGGTACCGCAGTCCGTTATGACATCCCATGGCTATTTACGATATCCCCTTCCCAAAATATTTCTTGAGCTAACCTTTTTTACCAGCCTATTACTCTTGGTGACAAGCTTATGATATCCCGTGTCACCCCCATTTCAAAAACTCCCCGAACCATGTTTTCTCACAATCATATGATATTATGCTGCTCAATTATGACACTCCCTGTGTAGCTTATGACATCCCCAGCCTCAATTACTTCAGGAGAGAACCTTTTTCTCAATGTTATGATATATTGCTACGAACTTATGATATCCCGTGTCCAGCTTATGACTTCCCTGTCCCAACTATTTCATAAACCTACCTTTTTCACATCCTTGTTATGACATCATTTGCTTGATTATGACACGCCGTGTCCATCTTCATGACATCCCCTCTTCAAATTACTAGCGAGCCAACTTCATTATTGAATGTCTTTCTTTGAAATCACGGGAATTAACTTATTTCATGTGGTTGGATCTTGTTGAACTGCTTGACATGGCTCCGTTTCTAGCAAGCATACCATCTCAAAATGCATGGTAACTTAAAAGGTTCTACTGCAGTTCTTATATTGCTGTGTTCAAAAAACCTCACCTGCACAAAGAAATTTTATGGAACCATACAAAGCAGGGAAAACAAACTAATATTGACATAGTACGAATAATTAAGATTGAAGATATCTTTACCAAGAGGGTTGCTGTGCAACCAAAGAGGGTGGGCTACCTCTTGTATGTGTCCAACCTCTTACCTTGTCCTGGCTCCCCACATCTCAAGAACTCAATAACCTTTGGAACTTTCTCAAGCATCAGGTTCTTGATTGTAAGAGTCCATGCAAAATTTTTTAATAAAGAAAGGTCATTCAAGTAGGGGATTAGAAATCTTGGATATATTTGATATAACTTTGGAGCTAAAAATATGGCAAGCATGTAGGCTATCCAAAGCCTCACAGCATCCTCGATGTCCTTGGTGTCTGTGAAGTCCTTAAGTACCTCAATCTTTCTTTGCAGTCCCTTATGATGTAGGTCCAAAGAACTACCAAATCTTTCAACCAGCCTTCCTTGTTTTTGGAGTCTAAATTTTAATTCCATGACATGGAAGGTCCAAGATAAGTGCCGCTTTCTCTACACTAAACCTTAATATCTTTTTAGCAAAAATGAATGAATCTTCTTCTGCATGACATATTATAATGTCGTACAGGAGCGACCCATCAACCATGAAAGGCTGCATGTCAATGAAGGCACCAAATGGAGTGTTCCGGATGAGTCTAAGTGAGTAGGAGTAAACCCCATTTTGCGGATATTTTCTATATATATAGCTGGTTTGCATGAGTTTTTATAATGTTAAGAGGACTTAACTTTCTTAGGATGAAAAAAATTTGGATGTTTGACTGCAAGAATCATCCGAGTGTCGGTATTAATCAAGAGAAATGTCATAAATTTAAAGTAAATATCATATTTTATAAGGGGATGTCAAATATTGTACATAATATATGACCATCACTTGGAAGAAATAATGAAATACTTTCCATAATTTCCGGACAAAGTGTATCTCTCCTCTTCCACCGGAGAAAACAGTGGCATCCTCTCCCATGTACACGACCATTGCTGTGCTCTCCTAGCTAGCCTAGATGTCGTCTTTCTCTTGTCCATGATGTCTTTTAACCATGTGATGTCATTCGAAACATACCAATAAGGTGCTGTAGATGGCAAACTCCAAGAAAATGCAAACGAGATGGTAGAAGGAACTCTAGTCATTGGAGAAGGGAGCAAAACATTGGTAGATGAGGAGGAGAAAATTTGGGAAGAGGAAGTGTTTTTTTTCATCTGTATGTTTTATTATATATCAAACAGGGGCAAAATTGATATTTTTGCCTTTGAAAAGATGCGTTCAATGGTGGTGGCATAATCGATAGTAGGATCAAACTGCTAAATTGTCATAATTTGTCTAACAAGTGTCAACAATGGGTCTCTTGATATACAGTGTAAAAGTTTGTTTCCTAGATTGTTTTGGGTAGGGGATGTTACATACTTGGTATGGAGGTATCATGATAAGGCCACAGGATGTCATAACAAGGTAAAAAGGTTTGGTTCATTGAGTATTTTGGCTAATAGGTATCAAAAAAAGGATCTCATGACATATAGTGCAAAAATATATTTCCTGGATAGTTTTGGAAAAGGAATGTCATATGCTGCACATGGAGGTGTCATGATAGGGAAAGGGGATGTTATAAGCACATTAAAAGGTTTGGTTCATTTAGCATTTTTTATGGCTGATGTCATAAGCCACCAGGGGATGTCATAATCGAGCCATCGGATGTCATACATTGTTGCAAGATTTTTGTTTCAGTAATAATTAGATCAACAGATATCCTAAACTAAAGACTAGGTGTAATAAGTAGGTCAAAATGATTGCTTTCAGGAGTATTCTAGTTAGGGATGTCATAAGTGGACCATAGGGAGTCATAATTAGGCAGCAGGATGTCATAATATTATAAAAATATGTTGTTTCCGGTTGAGGTTTACCAAGTATATGTCATAATGTGGACACCGAATGTCATAAATTGGACACAGGCGACACATGTAAAAAAATTATCGGTTCCAGGAGTAATCAGGGTAAAGGATGTCATAATAAATATATGAAAAAGGTCAATTCCTGGAGTAGTTAGGGCGAGTGAAGACATAAACTGGACATGGGGTGTCATAAGTTGGCAGCGGATATCATGAAGTTGAGAAAAATGATGGCTCATGGAGTAGTCGGGGTGGAGATGTTATAAAGTAGACGTAGGGCGCTGGGGGGTGTTAAAATAAGGATATGAAAAGGGTTGGATCATGGAGCAGTTATAGTTATGGTGGAAGATGTCATAAAGTGAGAATAAGGAGTATCATAATTGAGTAGCACGATGTCATATGATTATGAGAAGGGATGGTTTGGGAAGTATTTCGGAATGGGGATGAGACAGGATATCATAAGCTGGCCACTGGGAGTAATAGGCTGGTGTAAAAGGTTGGCTTAAGGAATATTTTGGGAAGGGGATGTCATAGGTAGAAACGAGGTGTCATAATCGGGCCACAGTTTCTGATAAAATTATGAAAAAGGTTGGTTTTTGTAGTAGTTGGAACCATGAAAGTCATAAGTTGAACACGGGGTGTTATAAGTTTGGCTGTAGGATGTCATAACATTATTGTGAAAAGGTTGCCTCCTGGAGTAGTTGGGGCAGGAAATGTCGTAAGGTGGAGATAGGGTCGATTAGGGGTGTCATAATTAGATCGTAATAAGGATGTAAAATGGATAGATTAACGGAGTAGTTCCACCAGAAGATGTCATAAAGTGAGAATATCGGTATCATAATCGAAGCCACAGGATATCATAATATTGTTAAAAATGTTGGTTATCAGAACAGTTGGGACGGGGGATATCATAAGTTGCATAGGGAGTGTCATAATTGAGCAGCACGATGTCATATGGTCGTGAGAAGGCATGGTTCGAGGAGTATTTTGGAATGGAGATGACACGAGGTATCATAAGCTGGCCATCAAGAGTAATAGGTTGGTGAAAAAGGTTGGCTTAGGAAATATTCTAGGAAGGGGATGTCATAGGTAACCACAGGTGTGATAATCGGGTCGCGGTATCTGATAACATTCTGAAAAATGTTGGTTCTTGAATAGTTGGGATGGGGGAAGTCATAAGTTGGATACAGGGTATCATAAGTTTAGCTGCAGGATGTCATAACATTGTTGTGAAAAGGTTGCCTCCTAGAATAGTTGGGGCGGGAGATGTCATAAGGTGGAGATAGGGTCGACTAGGGGTGTTATAATTGGGTTGTAATAAGGATGTAAAAAGGGTTGGATAATGGATTAGTTCTGGCGGAAGATGCTATAAAGTGAGAATATGGTTGTTATAATCGAAGCTGCATGGTGTCATAATATTGTTAAAAATGTTGTTTCCTGGAATAGTTTCGGTAAGGAATGTCATAAGCTATATAGGTAATGTCATAATTGAGCCGCACGATATCATATGATCATAAGAAGGCATAGTTCGGGGAGTATTTTGGTATGGAGATGACACGAGGTATCATAAGTTGTCACTGGGAGTAATGAATAGGTGAAAAAAGTTGCCTTAGGGAATATTTTAGGAAGGGGATGTCATAGGTTCACATGGGGTGTCATAATCGAGTCGTAATATGTGATAAAATTCTAAAAAATGGCTCAATTCCTGAAGTAGTTGGGATGGGGGAAGTCATAAGCTGGACACAGGGTGTCATAAGTTCGCTCACGGGATGTCATAACATTGTTGTAAAAAGGTTAGCTCCTAGAGTAATTGGGTCGGGGAATGTCATGATGTTGGACATGAGGTATCATAAGTTCGTCTCAAGATATCATATATAGGTGAACATGGTTGGTACGGGAAGTAATTTGGGGATTGGATGTCATAATATGAACAACTGGGTGTTATAATCGGGCCACATAATATGATATTATGACAAATGTTGGTTCCTGGAGCACTTGGGGTAGAGGATGTCATAAGCTGGACACGGGTGTCATAATCGGGCATCATGACAGCCTAAGTATGTGAAAATGATTGGTTTATATAATTTTTTGGAGACGGGATGACATGAGAAGCTAAAAAGGTAAGATTCGAGGAGTTTCCTAAGGGTGGGATGTCATAAGTTCATCTTAAGCTGTTGAAAAGGGTCGATTCGAGCAGGGACGTCATGGGTTGGCCAATAGGTGTCATAATCTAGGCACGGGAAGTGATCTTAAGCTGTTGAAGAGGCTTGTTTCGGGTAAGGAATATTATAGGTTGCTAAAAAGGTATCATAAATGGGTAATGGGATGTCTACACCATTGCAACAGCAAGGTTCGAACAAGGAATGTCATAAGCTCGTCACCTGGTGTCATAGAGTCAAGAAAAAAGATTGCTTCGAGAAGAGCATTTATGCCATGGCGAACCTACTAGATGCATTAATTTGGTTTAACAACCAAAGATAATGATGTAATAAAGGAACCGCATAATAAAAAATGGAAGAATCATTTACTTCCCGATGGCTCTGACATGTTATCTCACAGCAATTTAAGAAATGAAGTTGCTGCTAACAATCTCAAATGTGGAATAATGGCAAGGCAATAGAATTGGATTGCTAGTGCTTAGATAGATAAGGAAAGGGAGGAGGATGATGAAATAGAAAGAAGGAATGGCGGAAGGAAGAAGTGTTAAAAAATGTGTCCTATAGCCAATCGTCTGAATTGTAGATGATTGAGCTCTTTATAATTTATACATGAATCATTAATAAAATAAAATTTATTTTTGGCAGTTCATCTCTTTTTTCATCTTCCTTTGGACTCATTTGAAATAAAGTTTTTAGAACTACTTTAATTTGATAAAGAAGGATTTATCGAGTAGTTCTTAAACATGTTCATAACTAAATGATGTGTTGTTATCTAAGATGACAATGCTTATCAAGCATAGGTCGTTGTATGCCATATGGATTGGTTGTCCTCATAACCAAGGAATATGGAGACATTGATATGGCATGCAGGTGAGTGTAGGTATATATTGTACCGAACGTGACTAATTCTGTTGAGTACTTTATTATCGAGAGTATCTCATAGAAGGATATGGGTATAAGTATCCCTTCGACCTGAGATCACCATGGTAACTTGTAAGTAACTCATTGTACCTAGGTGCCGGACTATCTATATTTTTAATTCAATGATGGAAGGTTATTGAGTATAGTCAAGTACTTGTTAAGTTAGTGATGAGTTAAGATGGGATTGATCACTTCAAGATATTGGAGAAAATATTTTACTGTATTTCAATTTAGCAAGACCTTGGCTAGGACAATCCTTGTGAGGAGTCACAAGATTTAGCAAGTTAAGACATATTTGGATGCATTATTCAAAGTTGGTAGTAGACTCTGAAATCATTCTAAGCATTAGGATCAAAGGGATGAATTATAAGAAAACCATATACCTGGGTTCTTGAATATTATTTCATGAAATTCAACCTATCCGAACATCGAGCACCATTGCTAGATGGTCGCATCGATTAGTTCAAGAATTGATTTTTGGGCTACCAGCTTAGTGTTCGAACCTATGGAATCACATACATAAAAAATTTTTGATCAATCATGATGGCTGATTAATGATTAAAAATTGTTCAGTAATAAAATTATCAATATGATGAATAATTAACCATGTATAAATATTATAAATTAATAATTAATTAATTATAATAGGATTAATTAGTAATTTGATTGCTAATTGTCTCTATTTAATTGAGCAAAGATGTTTAGGTCAAGTCTAATTGAATTTGTTTCAATTGGGTTTTACCTGATTAGGTTATTCAATTACCTAATCGCTAAGAATTTCTAATTATGGTTTGATTCGTACTCAGGCTCAATTAATTTAAGATTTAATTAAGCCTAATAGGGATCTAATTGGATTGAGTCCAAGCTAGTTAAATTAGTTATAACCAAATTAGTTTTGGATCCTAACTAATTTTGGTCAAAACTTCATTTTGGTCAAACTATAACCTAGTCCTACTTGTTTTCTTTTCTGAAAATTCTCCACACCTTTCTAGAAATTTTTCATGAATTCTTCATGAGAAAATCATTTTTTTTCATCCTCCTTCATTTCCATTTATATTAGGATTAGTTTAAATTAAATTTTGATTTATTTGAATTTAATTAGAGGAGTTGTATTGGGAATTGAACATCGAATCATATTCAAATAGCATCACCTTATCATAATCTAATCCCTCTAATTAATGAGATTTCACTTTAGTTTTTTGTCATATATGCAACATTAAGAGAGAAATTATCATGAATAATCTAAAGTGAAATTACCAAGAGAATAAGAGGAAAAGGGGACGTGAATTCTAGAGGGGCGTGAGAGGTTCTTTTAGGAGCAATGGTTGAAGGGAGAGAGAAAATAAGAGGAAAATAGTAGAAAGGGTTTTTTGTTTTTTGTTTTCTTCTTCCTTGATTTAGACCTCTTCATCCTCTTCTTGGATTCTTGGAAGGCTCAAGAAAATCCAAGAAATAAATTATTTTCAACCATCCAATAGTTTCGTGCAGATCTAGCAGTCCGGGAGGTTGATCGCATCGGGACTTCATATAGATAATTTATAGAGGCTGAACATCCTGTACAACTATGAAGCGATGTGAAAGCTCTTACGACATGCCATCAACAGTGGCAATCATCGACCCATAATCATGTATGAAATTAGATTTCATATTATTTGTAGATTGATGTACAGCATGCATCGGGTAGATCAATGCATGCTGATTTTATTTTCTATACTATATATCATGTTATGATCTTACTTAGGATTTATTAGAATTATTCTAAATACATGTTTTCTATTTAAAATAATTTTAAAATAGATTCACTTTTGCTGTAAATTTATTAAAAAAGCCATGCATGAAATTTTAGGTGATTTCTAGCAGTGGTATTAGAGTGATAGATTTTCATAACATGATATGTAGATGTAGAACCTTACATATTAGGTGTAATCTTAATCCAAGTAACTGCTTCAGATTGAGTTAATTATCATTGCCGTCCAGTTATAGAAAAAAGTAGTGTTCAAAAGGCCATCTCTTTCCATTTAATGGGATCTCCTATAGCATGTAGGATGCCGCTTGTAGTTATATCCCATGAACAAGTGAGGTGAAAAGAAATTCATTGAAATTATTTCAATAATTAGATCTATTTTCTAGTGATTTAATCTTTATTAATTTACTATTTTTGATCTGAAATTATTGTATTAGGATTTGTTTTTATGTTTAGAACCTGAAACATAAAATTAATTTCAGCATAAGACTGTATCATATAGTTGAGATTTAAAAGTATTTATATATTTGTGATGCATATAAATTGTTTAGATCTAAAATTTAGTAAAATTAATCTTGATAATTGCTGGAATTAAGAGATCTAAGATTAGATTTAGAATTATGAATTAAAGATCTAATCATATTTCTTAAATCATGGCTTTGGGTTAACTTGAATCAGGTTACACCTAGAATTAGAATTTAGAATAATATGGACCTAATAAAGAAGTGGATTTAATCTAACCAAAAGTTGATTAGGATTAGATCAAGTTTTTTTCTAGATCAAATCTATAGTGGTAGTTTGATCAAGTCCATATTATAACAAATGGCCCTGATTATGGTTCGGCAGTCATACTTGAGTCCTTAGATTAGTCTAATCGAATCTGATGAACCAATTGATATCTAAAGTAAGTATGGCATTTTGATCATGGAAATTAATTGGGACTATCTCTTACTTGGCCAACTTAATTGGTGTCTTAGAAAAGAGGTTAATGATGGAACCCTCCCATTTTTCTCACTTACCTGGCCAATGTGATCAATCAAAATTTGATCAGATAGCTTATTAATTTGAGTTAACCCATGCCAGTAAGGAAGATCAGTTAAATTGATCTAGGTGCCCTTAGACTAATATGATTGATCCTTGTTACTTGGTGAAGTCAGTAGGAGGATTGTTGATTAGTCCATATCTTTTTCTTCTTTCTCTAATTAAATCTTTTGAAATTATTAGATTTCTTAAGTGATAAAATTATGAAGATAATTGAGTAATGGCCTCTTATTAAGAAAGTGATAATGAGCCTAATATTTAAGATGATCATTGGAGGTCTAAATACTGGATGCTCATTTGGCTATTGAAATTATTATTCATATTATGATAGCTTGGTCCTTTTTAAACAATGGTCAAGTTGGCCGGCCAAAATCGATCTTGGACATCGTTGGCTAGAAGCACTCAATCCTATTATGTTAATAGTTGGGCCTAACCAGGACTTCCAATGGTAGCCCGAAGGCTTACTGATTAGTTCCTGGGATAAAATTATTATCAATTTTTTTAAAAAAAAATAATTGGTTAAGAACCTACCTTTAGATGCACATGGGTGAGCTGGCCAAAGTCAGGCTTATATCCAGTCTGTTAGATTCTGGTACCCACTAAGGAATTGGTGCAATTCTTGGAATTAGAGGTAAAGGCTATCAATTTGATCAAAAATAGTAGGAGAACCTTTAGACTAAAGTCCAAGTCTTTGGGATTAAATGATTTATATACTAATTAGGTTTTGTTCTCATTTCAGATTAATATGGCCATCACTTTATTAATAAAAAATAACGAGATTCAATTTTGATAGTTGGTATCAAAAGCTAAAAATAGTCATAGAGCATGAATGGATTCTATACGTGCTGACAGATTCGACACTTGAGGGGCCTGCTCAGCATGCTCATGGTGCAATCCAAGATACTTTTAGAAGAGGCTCAGTGATCGAACCAGGTCCATTGTATTATACAGGCATCCATGAACGATGAATTGAATCGTAAGTTTGAGAATGCTCAACTGGAGGACATATTTCAAGTGTTGAAGAAATTCTTCGGCACTTTTGACGATGTTGAAAGGTACAAATGTTTTGTGCTATTTTCAACACAAAGATGAGGGAAGAGACCTCGGTCATTGATCATGTATTGTGCATGATCGAACTGATTGAGTGCCTAGGCAAATTTGGATTTTTTCAACATAAATAGCTGGGAAAGGATGCGATCCTTAATTCATTGTCGAAATCCTACATTGACTTTCTTGATCATTATAGAATGATAAGGCTTGTAATAAATTACCATGAACTTTGGGATTACTACAGACCTATGAGAAGGATCATCAGCTCTATAAGGGATTGGTGAATGTAGTAAGAGGATCGATAAGACATCATTTCTTTAAGAAAGAGAAAAAAAAAGAAAAAAGTGCAAAGTGCTCCGGTGACCAAGCCAGGTTAGACCAAGAAGTTGAAAGTTGACCAGAATCAAGCTGAATGCTTCTACTGTAAGAAGCAGGGACATTGAAAGAGGAATTGTTTTCTTTACATTGCCTTGCTGGATCCAGATAGGCCAAGGAAGAAGAAGAAGAACAAGCAAGGTATTGCTGCATAAGGTACTTATATGATATTGCCTTATAATTTTTCTATTTGTGATAATGCTACCTGGATATTAGATACCAAAAGCCCTATTAATATTTGTAATTCGTTGCAGGGACTTCAGGTCAGTAGAAGTTCGAAAATGACGAGAAATTCTTGAACATTAAAGATGGAAAATCTATTCTAGTTCTAGCTTTAGGAATATACTCAAACTTGTTTTTGATTCTAGTATTATTATTTTAGATGATAGTCACTATTGTCCTAGTTTTTTTTATGAATGTGATCTCTACAGATCTTTTGATCAAAAATAATTATTATTTATCGATAAAAGATAGTTATTGTAATATCATTTTGAATGGTGTTACTATAATACATGGATAACTGAAGAATGACATTTATATTTTATCACAACATGTGAATGTTATGTACACGTCTAATAAATGCCCTATGATTGAAAATATGTCTGATGTCTACCTTTGGCATTATAGGCTAGGTCATATTAATAAGAATATGATGTACATGTTATCTAAAGAGGGAATCCTTGAGGTTAATGATTTTGAATTATTGCTGACTTGTGAATCCTATCCTTTTAAAAAGATGACTAAGTTACCTTTACTAGAAAGGGTGAAAGAGTCACTTAGGTTCCGAGTCTAATACATACTGATGTATGTGGATCCATGAATACTTTAGCTATAGGTGAATATCACTACTTCATCATATTTACTGATGACCTATCGAGGTATGTGTATGTTTACTTAATGAGACATAAGTCAGAGTTGTTTGAAATGTTCAAATGATTTCATAATAAAATAAAGAAATAAACTAGTAAATATATTAAAACTCTTTGATCTAATCGAGGAGGTGAATATCTTGTTAGACATTAGAATAATAAAAATTAACCCAACTTTATTTGATTAAAATTGATACTTTTTGTGATATTTTGTAGGAATTGACTCCATAAATGTGTAGATCTTGATTTTAGAAGTCCAACGACGCAAACGTAATGTAATTCGGACTTCGAACGGGCCCGAAATAGAATTTAGAAGATTTTAGCACAGATTTCAAAGCTGTATGATTTTTGGAGCGAACCTTAAAACTTTTAATGGCTCACGGTGGACCGGCTCAATGGTCCACCGCACGACCTGCCGGTCCACGGCAGCCATTGCTGCCGGTCCACGGGCAGAGCCATGGACCACCGTGCGCCGTTTGCTCCGAAATTTGTCGAAGAGCTTCCCCCGGCGCCGCCCAAGCCACCGGAGACCTCCCCGCCGGCCGGAGAAGCCCCGTTCGGTCGAAAATCCGCCTAACCCGCTGTTGCCCTCCTGTCCACCGTCGCCCCTCCGCCGTTCGCCTCCGCCGTTCGTCGCGAGCTCAGCCTCCAGTCGCTGTCTGCCTTCGCCGTTCGCCGCGAGCTCAGCCTCCAGCCACCGTCTGCCCAGTCGTGTTCGTCGCCCAGCACGCGAGCCACCGTCCCCGCAGCACCGTCCGCTCAGCCGCAGCCACCGTCGCCCCTGCCACCGTCCGTCCAGCTGCAGCCGCCGTCCGCCCTTTCCGTCGTCTGTCCAGCACCAGTCCACCGTCGCCCAGCCGGAGTCGCCGTTCCCCTCTGCCCACGGCCATGCCGCAAGCCACCTTCGCTGCAGTGCCGCCACCAGTCCGCTCTCGCCCAAGCTCGCGAGCCACCCCACCGCCTGCTGCCGTGCCCGCTGCCGCCGTGTCCGCCCCATCCCCGTTGTTCGCCCAGTCGTCACCTCCGTTCCCAAGCTCCTGGAGCTGCTTGTCACCGCCCCTGTTGTTCAGACCGGGATGTCCGAAAAAAAAGGAAGCATCAGAACGAGAAGAGATGTCGGACGATGCTGGATGGACGCGGGATTGTGCGATAGAATTTTTGAGTTTGATTTTTGAGATGGGGATGATCATAAAAAAATCAGATAAGGAGATAGCGCAGAGTTTGAAAATCAGATTGAGATGAGAAAATCACCGCGCTTCCCACACGGACCCGACACGGTATTTTTCATCTATAAATACCTCGGTGATTCTCTTCTGCGAAGAAAAAATTTTTTTTGGGGAGGTTCCACTTGCTGTCCGTAGTTCCAGTTCTTGTTGCTGTCACAGAGAGTCAGAGTCGGATAAAAAGGGAGAAAGGGACCCTTGTTCCCTTACTTTTCTTTTATTTTCTCTGTATCCCAATTTTTATGCAATAAATATTTATTTGCTTTATATTAATCCATGATTGCTTATTTTATTTTGAAGTAATGCTGGAGTCATGTTGGATTAGCGTTTAAGATAAGTCGAAGTGAATTAATTTTGACTGACCTATACCTAAGGGACGGGCCGTGATCCACGGGTACGGGTCGTACTCTTGAGATAGGTCATATCTGAATTATTTTCATAAATTTATTATTTGCATCTATTTCTTGCATTAGTTTTAGTTTATTTTAAATCAAAAGAAAATCCTTTTTCAAGATAACCCCAAAGTCTCTGTGGGATCGACCCTTACTCCCGCTATTCTACCCTTTAGAGTAGTGGAATTAAGGTTCTAAATCGGTGCATTCGACACGCATCAGATTTTTGGCACCGTTGCCGGGGATTTTCGGCGTTATTCTGAAAAAAAAAAATATAATCAACAATCTAAAAATCCAAAAAATTTTAATTTTCAAAATTTTACATTCAAATTTAAAAAAAAATTTAATTTTCAATCTTGAGTACCCTGACATAAGGTTGCCTTGGCATAACTAGGAGGTTATGTTGAATGGTTGTCCTAGGATACAAAAAGGTTGAACAAAAATTTTTTTTAGATTCACTTAGATAAATTTATTTTTTTTGCAAAACCAAAAAAAATATTACCCAGACATTTCATTTATTAGGATCAGAGACTTAATCATCAAAATTAAAAAAAAATTAAGTTTAATTTTGTTTGTTTATAACTTTTTGGACACCTTAGCTGTTGCATTTCATAATTTCATAATATATCTTAAGGGCACAATCCATTAATCAGATAAGGTGGGGAGATCAATACCCTTCCTTAGCCCACAAATCATCAATCCAGCATCTGCATTGACCCAAGCCTTTAATTTTAAAATTAATTAGACGTCAACCCTAAGGATTTCGAGCTCAATAGGACAAGGAAATCCTAGAGTTGGACCGGGTTCAGATCATTTAATTCCTTGGTATCTAAGGAAAGTGGTTCAAGGACTAGAGCCCGAAGGGAAGTGAGTTGGTTCCGCTTACCTGGCCAATTTTTAATTGGTGTCTAAGGCAAGCGATAAGGAAACCTTCACCAACCTTACACTTACCTGGCCAAGTCAGTTAATTGATCTTGGGCTTGGAGTGCTCGAAGGTAACCTTAGATCAGTTAGGAGCTGCCTAGATCCATGTTAACCCTAGGATAGTGATTTTGATTTGTTTCACTTGTTTGATTGAAAAAAAAAAATTAATTAACTTTCTTCTCTCTAGTTTAGGACTCTCTTAGGAACTTCTCCTTTAAACATCTTCTCATTCTTCCACTTTCCAATTAAAAATTAAAAAAAAATTAAAAAATCTTTGATTGTTGTTTGCTTTAGGAGGGAGGGTGTATGTTAGTATATTCTAGGCGCCGACTTCGAGAACCTAAACATATATCCCTAGATCCAAAAATCGAAGGCTTCAGTAGAGCAACCAGCCCAGGTACTATGGATCCTAATCAAGGAATTGACCCTCCACTGAAGGAGTACTTCACTCCTTCAAAATACACTTATTCACCTTGTATCCAAGTATCCCCTGTAGATGCCATCCAGTACGAAATCAAGTCCAGTGTGATTCAGATATTACCTTCTTTTTACGGACTTGCGACTGAAGATCCATATAAACATTTAGATGAATTTCTAGAAATCTGTTCCACTGTTAAGATACAAAATTTCTCCGATGATGCTTTAAGGCTTAGGTTATTCCCTTTTTCCCTGAAAGATAAAGCCAAATATTGGTTGAATTCCCTAGACACTGTGACAATTTCAACTTGGGATCAACTTCAGAGGGAGTTTCTTAAAAAATATTTTCCCATAGGAAAGATGAATCAAATTAGAAAATCCATTACTAGTTTTTCCCAATTAGATGGAGAAATGTTTCATGAAACCTGGGAGAGATTGAAAGAGCTGATTAGAAAATGTCCTCACCATGCCATACCCAAATGGCAATTAGTCCAGTGCTTCTATGACGGTTTGTCAGAAAGGCACCGGCAAATGGTGGATGCCTCATGTGGAGGAACATTCATGCTTAAAAATGAACACGAGGCATGGCAGTTGTTTGAAACTTTAAGTGAAAATTCTCTACATCATATATCAGCTGCCCGCAGAGATCCTCCCACAGGACCTGTAGAACCCAAGAGAGGAGGTATGTATGAAATTGGTCGTGCTGTAGACATCTACAGCAAGGTTGATGAGCTATCTCAGAAGCTCGACCAACTTTTGCAAGCTGGAAATAATTCCTCCTCATCTCATCCTACTCATGAAGTCTGTATTATCTGCTCAAGTTCCACCCACACCTTAGGTGATTGTCCATCAGCTTACCAATTTCCTGAGCTTCTTCAGGAGCAAGCTCATCAAGCTCAAACCCGAATGGCTCCTAGACCAGGAAACGACCCTTATTCGAACACATACAATCCTGGCTGGCGCAATCACCCGAATTTTTCTTGGAAACCCCAACCCGGAATCAATTCTTCCGTTAGGCCCAACTATCAGGAGACCAAATTTCAAAGCATGCCATTTCCACAATATCAAAATGCCCCATAGCCTCCATAACCTCCGCCAAGCGATCTTGATCCTTCCTTTCAAGAGAAGCTCCTTCAAACTTTGAAGGAGGGACTGAACATGAATACCCAAATCCTTCACTCCCATACCCAATCCATTGCCAAGCTAGAGACTCAGATAGGTCAGCTAGCTACAGCTTTCAATCGGAGAGAAGAAGGTAAGTTGCCTAGCCAGCCCATTATCAATCCCAAGGGTCAATATATGGCTGAGAGTTTCACTATACCTGAAAATTTTTCTGAACATGCTAAATCTGTTATCACCTTAAGAAGTGGAAAAACATTGGACCAACCTGACCTGACCCAAGAAGTAGAGGTGGCTAAGCCAGAGAAAAAGAATGAAGAGGAGAAGGAATTCATTGGTCAAGTACCTGTACCTCAGGCTCCATTCCCTAGTGCTTTGGAGTCACCTTTACCATTGGATAAGAAAAATTTGAAAATGAATGAGATGCTTGAATTATTCAAGCAAGTCCAAATCAATTTACCTCTCCTCGATGCCATCAAGCAAGTACCGGCTTATGCCAAATTTTTTAAGGATTTGTGCACTCAAAAATGGAAATCTAAGGCACATATCCCTAAGAAAATCCTCTTAACTGAGCAAGCCAGCTCAGTTTTTCAGCAGATAGCTCCACCCAAACTCAAAGACCCAGGTACCCCAATTATCTCTTGTGTCATAGGGGACCTTACAATCAAGAAAGCCTTGTTAGATTTAGGTGCGAGTGTAAACCTTCTCCCAGGCTCAGTGTATGATCTGTTTAAATTTGAAGAATTAAAACCCACGATGGTGACTTTACAGTTAGCTGATCGATCTGTCAAGGCACCCCGTGGAATGCTCGAGGATGTGTTGGTAAAAGTAGATGAGTTCTACTTCCCGGTTGATTTTCTTGTTTTGGACATGGAATCTAGCGGTAACCCTAGTCAGATACCCATCATCCTTGGAAGACCTTTTCTAGCTACCGCTAATGCTTGCATAAATTGCAGAACAGGGGTTATGGATGTCTCTTTTGGGAATAAGAAAATGCGGTTGAATATTTTTAATGCATGCCAAGGACCACCCTCTTATGATCATAACGAAGTAAACATGATAGAAGAAGTAGTAAATAGGAATCTTCCTGTGTTGCTTGATTCAGATCCCTTGCAAGCATGTTTGACACATTTTGGAACTGACGATTTTGATGTTGATGAATATAAAAATGAAGTGAATGCTTTGTTAGAGCCACCCAAGTTTAGCACCATTCCTCTTTGGACTGTGAAATATGAATCATTACCGACTCAATCAAGCCCTTTAGTGCCATCCTTAGAAGCACTACACAATCTGGAATTGAAGCCTCTTCCTGACAAGTTAAAGTATTCTTTTCTTGGATCCAATGATACCCTTCCGGTAATCATTGCATCTACTTTGACCTCTGATCAGGAACAAAAATTGATAGATGTACTCAGGAAACATAAAGAGGCAATAGGATGGACAATAGCTGATCTTAAGGGAATTGACCCTTCTGTTTGCATGCACCACATTCACTGTGAAGCAGAAGCTAAACCACATAGGGACATGCAACGGAGGCTAAATCCAAACATGCAGGAAATTGTTAAAAAAGAAGTGGTTAAATGGTTGGATGCCGGCATTATTTACCCAATTTCGGATAGCCAATGGGTCAGTCCAACTCAGGTAGTACCTAAAAAGTCAGGAATTACTATCATTCAAAATGAAAAGGGTGAGTCAATTTCTACTCGAGCGACCACTAGTTGGAGAGTGTGTATAGATTACCAGAAACTGAATGCTGTTACTATGAAAGATCATTTCCCTCTGCCTTTTATTGATCAAATTCTAGAGCGACTAGCAGGGTAGAGTTTCTTTTGTTTTCTGGATGGATATTCAGGATACAACCAGGTTCCAGTATTTCCTACAGACCAAGAAAAGACCACCTTTACTTGCCCTTTTGGAATGTTTGCATTCAGGCGTATGCCTTTTGGTCTCTGTAATGCACCAGCCACCTTTCAACGATGTATGTTGGCCTTATTCTCCGATATGGTTGGTCATTTTCTTGAAGTGTTTATGAATGATTTTTCTGTCTTTGGATCTTCATTCGAGGACTGTCTCCATAATTTGGCTAAGGTATTGAAATGCTGTATAGAAACCAACTTAGTCTTAAGTTGGGAGAAGAGCCATTTTATGGTTCGTGAGGGAATTGTACTCGGACACATTGTTTCTGATCGAGGGATTGAGGTTGACAAAGCTAAGGTTGAATTAATCTCGAAATTGCCTCCCCTGACCTCGGTTAGACAAGTACGATCCTTCCTTGGCCATGCTGGATTTTATCGACGATTCATCAAGGATTTCAGCAAAATCTCTCGACCATTGTGTGATTTACTTGCCAAAGACAAGTCCTTTGATTTTAGTAAAGAATGTTTGGCCGCTTTTGACATTCTTCGAACTGCTTTGACCACTATACCTATCATCAAGCCTCCAGATTGGACTCTGCCATTTGAAATCATGTGTGATGCTTCTGATTATGCTGTAGGAGCTATTTTAGGATAGAAGCTCAATAGGGAACCCCATGTAATTTACTATGCTAGTAAAACTCTTTCAGATGCACAAATGAACTATACCACTACTGAAAAAGAGTTACTAGCAGTTATATTCACCCTAGAAAAATTTCGATCATATTTATTAGGGTCTAAGGTCCTAGTTTACTCTAATCATGCTGCATTAAGACATCTGCTATCCAAAAAGGATACAAAGCCTAGACTGATTCGATGGATCCTTTTGTTACAGGAATTTGACTTAGAAATTTTGGATAAGAAAGGTTTCGAAAATATGGTAGCAGATCACATTTCTAGGATCTCAGTAAAATACAACAAGGAAATTATTGGAGATAGGTTTCCTGATGAGCAGCTATTCTCAATTTCTTCTACCAGCAATCTCCCCTGGTTTGCCCATATTGTGAATTATCTGGTAATAGGGCAAGTTCCTCCATACTGGTCACAACAAGAAAAAGATAGGTTCTTTTTGCAAATCAAATATTACTTTTGGGAGGAACCTGAATTGTTTAAATACTGTTCAGATCAAGTGATCAGGCGATGTGTCCCTAAGAGTGAATTCAAGAGTATACTCAATTTTTGTCATTCTCTTGCATGTGGGGGATACTTTAGTAGGAGAAAAACTGCAGCAAAGGTGCTGCAAAGTGGATTTTATTGGCCAACTCTCTTTAAAGATGCACATAAATTTGGCCATAATTGTCTCAAGTGTTAACAAAGGGGGAATATTTCACGAAAAGATATGATGCCCCTAAACCCCATTTTAGTTGTTGAAATTTTTGATGTTTGGGGTATTGACTTTATGGGACCATTTCCTCTTTCCTTTGGATTTGAGTACATTTTGGTAGCAGTGGATTATGTTTCGAAATGGATTGAAGCTATGGCAACTCGAACTAATGATCACAAGGTTGTAATCAAGTTCATTCAGCATAACATCTTTAGTCGGTTTGGGTGCCCAAGGGCCATTATTAGTGATGGGGGTGTGCATTTCACAAATAGACACTTTGACGGACTAATGAAAAAGTATGGAATTATCTATAAAGTAGCCACACCATATCATCCCCAGACTAGTGGTCAGGTTAAAGTTTCGAATAGAGAGATCAAGCACATTCTTGAGAAAATGGTAAGACCTGGTAGGAAAGATTGGTCAGAACGTTTGGATGACGCTTTATGGGCTTACCGAACTGCTTTCAAGACCCCTCTAGGAATGTCTCCGTACCGGTTAGTGTTTGGAAAGGCTTGTCACCTACCTGTTGAATTGGAACACCGTGCATTTTGGGCTGTCGAGCAATTTAATTCTGACATGAAGAATACAGGTTCCCATCGAAAACTTCAGTTAAGTGAGTTGGAAGAGTTACGAAATGAGGCTTATGAGAGTTCAAAAATTTACAAGGCTCGAACAAAGGCTTATCATGACAAATTCATTAATAGAAAATCATTTGAGCCTAATCAAAAAGTGTGGCTCTACAACTCTAGGTTACGTCTTTTTCCCGGAAAACTCCACGCACGATGGGATGGACCTTTTGTAGTAACTCAAGTATTTTCCCATGGAGCTGTTGAACTTAAGGATCCTAAGCAAGGGAATGTTTTTAAGGTGAATGGCCAGCGTTTGAAACCGTATATTGAAGGAATCAGTGATGGAGAAGTTGTTGAAACTCTTGATCTTGAACACCCAGTGTTGCTGTGAAGATCAACTTAGTCTGGCTGAAGACTATAAACTTAGCGCTCCTGGGAGGCAGCCCAGCTCTTTCCTTAGTTCATATTTTAACTTCTAGTTCTTGTTTTTAGAATAAATGGAGTAATAAAAGGAGATTGCGGGAACATGGTGATAGAAGGACGTCCAATTCCATACCTTACCAGGTTGTATCCTTCTTTGCCATTATGTTTTTAGTATCCTCTTCCATTGGGGACAATGGAAATTAAGTTGGGGGGGTAATCTAATTAATTAAATCAAATCCTCGAGTAAAATTTTAAGCAGTTTTTGTGTACAAAAATTTGTCTCGAATTGAAAAAAAATCAAGCTCACTAAATGAGGAGTGATTAATGGTTTAGAAAATTTTAGAGATATTGAGGGATGATTTATCAAGAAAACTCTATAAGTGGTAGAATGTAGTCCAGAAAATTTTAGAAGAGTATTTTCAGACCCTTCGGCCTATTGATCTTAATAATGAATCTTACTTATTTTGGTATAGGCATTATAAAAAGTCCCCAGTTAAAAAAAATTTTCTGAGGTTAATAAAGATTTTTAGCATCTCTCACTGAGTAACCGGACCCCTTCGCCAAAGTAAGCGTTGTTGTTCGCGTCAAAAGGTGGGGATGTAACGAAATCTTTTGTAAAGTTAGTATTGACTTAACCTTTTTGACTCGAGTCAGTAAGCCCGAGGGCTGTTTTACACCTAATGCCCTAAAGCCAACTGGTTTGGGAGTCATTGGCTTAAAGCTCGCTACAAGGGTTAATTAGAAAGTAAGGTGTCAGGACATTGCACTGACTTTACATTAAAAAAAAAAAAAAAAAAGGAAAGGAAGAAAAAGAAAAGAAAAAGTGGGGACTAAATAAATATTACACCAAAACCAAAGTAAGTTGGAAGATTTAGATAGTGAGATAGAAAGTTAGGAAAGAAAAAAACTCTTAAACCTTCAATGGACTTTATTCTACTACTAAATGGGTGGAATTGGTAATCCAATGAAGTACCTTTTTAATAGTCTAACCATGTATCCTTTGATTTTAGGGTTAGTACGATAATTTTCATTTCATGGACCATCTTATTACACAAGACTCATCCATTTCCTTTACTCGAGGACGAGCAAAGTTTAAGTTGGGGGGTGTGTTAGACATTAGAATAATGAAAATTTATCCAACTTTATTTGATTAAAATTGATATTTTTTGTAATATTTTGTAGGAATTGACTCCATAAATGTGTAGATCTTGATTTTAGGAGTCCAACGATGCAAACGGAATGTAATTCGGACTTCGAACGGGCCCGAAATGGAATTTAGAAGATTTTAGCATAGATTTCTAAGCTGCACGATTTTTGGAGCGAACCTTAAAACTTTTAATGGCTCATGGTGGACCGGCTCAATGGTCCACCGCACGACCTGCCGGTCCACGGCAGCCGTTGCTGCCGGTCCACGGGCAGAGCCATGGACCACCGTGCGCCGTTTGCTCCGAAATTCACCGGAGAGCTTCCCCCGGCGCCGCCCAAGCCACCGGAGACCTCCCCGCCGGCCGGAGAAGCCCCGTTCGGCCAAAAATCTGCCTAACCCGCTGTTGCCCTCCTCTCCACCGTCGCCCCTCCGCCGTCCACCTCCGCTGTTCGCTGCGAGCTCAGCCTCCAGCCGCCGTCCGCCTCCGTCGTTCGCCGCGAGCTCAGCCTCCAGCCGCCGTCTACCCAGCCGTGTTCGCCGCCCAGCACGCGAGCCACCATCCCCGCAGCACCGTCCACTCAACCGCAGCCACCGTCGCCCCTGCCGTCGTCCGTCTAGCTGCAGCCACCGTCCGCCCCTGCCACCGTCCGTCCAGCACCAGTCCACCGTCGCCCAGCCGGAGTCGCCATTCCCCTCCGCCCACGGCCATGTCGCGAGCCATGCCGTAAGCCACCTTCGCCGCACTGCCGCCACCAGTCCGCTGTCACCCAAGCTCGCGAGCCACCCCACCGCCTGCTGCCGTGCCCGCTGCCGCCGTGTCCGCCCCATCCCCGTTGTTCGCCCAGCCGTCACCTCCGTTCCCAAGCTCCTGGAGCTGCTTGTCACCGTCCCTGTTGTTCAGACCGGGATGTCCGAAAAAAAAGGAAGCATCGGAACGAGAAGAGATGTCGGACGACGCTGGATGGACGCGGGATTGTGCGATAGAATTTTTGAGTTTGATTTTTGAGATGGGGATGATTGTAAAAAAATTAGATAAGGAGATAGCGCAGAGTTTGAAAATCAGATTGAGATGAGGAAATCACCGCGCTTCCCACATGGACCCGACACGGTATTTTTCATCTATAAATACCTTGGTGATTCTCTTCTGCGAAGAAAAAAATTTTTTTGGGGAGGTTTCACTTGCTGTCCGTAGTTCCAGTTCCTGTTGCTGTCACAGAGAGTCAGAGTCGGATAAAAAGGGAGAAAGGGATCCTTGTTCCCTTACTTTTCTTTTATTTTCTCTGTACCCCAATTTTTATGCAATAAATATTTATTTGCTTTATATTAATCCATGATTGCTTATTTTATTTTGAAGTAATGCTGGAGTCATGTTGGATTAGCGTTTAAGGTAAGTCGAAGTGAATTAATTTTGACTGACCTATACCTAAGGGACGGGCCGTGATCCACGGATACGGGCCGTACTCTTGAGATAGGTCATATCTGAATTATTTTCACAAATTTATTATTTGCATCTATTTCTTGCATTAGTTTTAGTTTATTTTAAATCAAAAGAAAATCCTTTTTCAAGATAACCCCAAAGTCTCTGTGGGATCGACCCTTACTCCCGCTATTCTATCCTTTAGAGTAGTGGAATTAAGATTCTAAATCGGTGCATTACGACACGCATCATATCTTACCAGTAAATTTATCACATATTTGAAAGAGAATGGAATTCTCTCACAATGAACTCCTCCCCGGACATCTCAGCATAATGGAGTGTCTGAAACGAGGAATCGAATCTTGTTAGACATGGTTTGACCTATGATGAGATTTGCAAGTTTGCCTATCTCCTTCTGGATATATGCATTAGAGTCGACTTGTTATATTCTAAATAAAGTTCCTAGCAAGTCTTTAGACAAAATTTCATATGAAATATGGACAGGACGTAAGCCGGTACTTTCAGACCTTAGAATCTAGGGATATCTAGCTTATGTCAAACGTTTAAAAACATATAAGCTTGGACCTAGGTCTAATAGGTGTATATTTATAGGGTACCTAAAGGAAACTAAGGGTTATTTCTTCTACCATACTGATAACATAAAGTGTTTATTAGTAATAAGGCAGTCTTTTTGGAAAGAAAGTTTATCGGAAAAGGAACTAATGCCTCTAAGATTGAACTTGAAAAAGTTCGATAGGAAGAAAAACTGACAAAATTAACTGAACCAACTCAATCGGATCCGGAGTCTATTATAGAGGCAACTTTAAGGAGATCTAGTAGGGTACCGCGTCAACCAGATAAATACTATGGTTTCTTAGTCCAAGATGGTGATCCTATTAAACTTAATGAAAACAACGAGGATTCGATCACCTATATGGATGCGAAGTAGAGTTCTGACTCTGAAAAATAGCTTAAAGCCATGAAATCATAATTGGAGTCCATGAAAATCAATAATATATGAATACTCGTTGATCCACCTGAAGGGGTAAAATCCATTGGATGTAAGTGGATTTTCAAAAGAAAAATGGATATAGACAGAAAGGTGGAGACCTATAATGCTCGTCTGGTTGCCAAGAGATATCGTTAGCATTATGGTATTGATTATGATGAGACGTTTTCACCTGTGACAATGCTCAAATCTATTCGAATCATGCTTACGATAGCGGCACATCTTGATTATGAAATCTAACAAATAGATATGAAAATAGCTTTCCTAAATGGAGAGTTAGAAGAAGAGGTGTATATGATATAACCTGAAGGGTTCACACCACAGATGAAACAACGGTGTACAAGTTTCATAAATCCATTTGTGGATTGAAGCTGGGATCTCGGAGTTGGAACATGCATTTTGATAAGGTGATCAAAATGTATGGCTTCGTTAAGAATGGAGAAGAGCCCTGCATATACAAATGGGCTAATGTTCAGTTATAGTATTTCTTGTTTTATATATGAATGCCATTCTCTTAATTGCGAATAATATTCATGTATTGCAAGGAATAAAAGCATGGTTGTCTTCTTAATTCTCCATGAATGACTTGGGAGAAGCATCCTACATCCTTGGGATGATCTATAGGAATAGATCCGATTGACCAAGTCCACGTACATTGAGACCATGCTGAAGTGGTTTAGCATGGTGAATTCCAAGAAAGACTATCTTCCGATAGATCATGGAATTAATCTCTCAAAGAGATTTTTTGATAAGTCCTCAAGATAGAGAGCATATGAGTAGGATTCCATATACCTTAGCAGTGGAATTTATCATGTATGCTATGACATGTACGAGACCAGATATGGCATACTCACTAGGAGTAGTGAGTAGATACCAATCTGATATAGGTGAGAACCATTGGAAGGTCATAAAAATTATTCTAAAGTATTTGAGAAATACTAAGGACCAGTGGCTCATTTATGAAGATTCTGACTTGAAACTAGTCGGTTATACTGACTTGAGTTTTCAATCAGACAGGGATGACAGCAGAAGTGTATCAGATTATATTTTTACCCTGAATAAAGGAGCTATATGCTAGAAAAGTTCCAAGCAATACACTATGACCGATTCTGTTTATAAGGCAAAGTATATTGCAGTATCCGATGCTGCAAAGGAAGCTGTTTGGATGTGGAAGTTCATCACCGAGCTTGGAGTGGCACCCTTCATTGATGATCTAGTTCCCTTATATTGTGATAGCACTAGGATCATAGCTTAAGCGAAGTAACCAGAGGCTCATCAATGGACCAAGCATATTCAGCGTCGCTTCCATCTTGTCCAGAAAATAGTAGATCGAGGTGACATTAACCTTCAGAAGATCAATGGAAAGGAGAACTTGGTTGACCCATTTATTAAAGCCCTCGAAATCAAAGAGTTCGATGACCACAAGTGGAAGATGGGTATTGATACTGTTCTTATTGACTTTAGTTCAAGTGGAAGTTGTTAGGAAATGTATCTTATAGCTAATCATTTGGATTTTAGACGGTTGAACTATTTATAATTTGTACATGAATTATTAATGAAATAAAAGTTATTTTTAGTAGTTTATCTCTTTTTGCATATTTCTTTGGACTCTTTTGGGATAAAGTTCTTGGAACTACTTCAATTCGATAAAGTAGGATTTATTGAGTAGTTCTTAAATATGTTCACGACCAAATGATGCATTATTACCTAGGATGATAATGCTTATCGAGTATAGGTTATTATATGCCATATAGATTGGCTGTCCTCATAACCAAGGAGTGTAAAAATATTGGTATGGCATGCAGGTGAGTGTAGGTGTACATTGCACCGAATGTGACCAACTCTGTTGAGTACTCTGCTGTCGAGAGTATCTCAAGAAGGATATGGATATAAGTATCCCTCCAACCTGAGATCACCATGGTAACTTGCAAGTAACTCATTGTACTTAGGTACCGGACTACCTGGATTTCTTATCCAGTGATGGAAGGTTATTGGATGCAGTTAAGTACTTATTAAATCAATGATGATTCAAGATGTGGTTGATCACTTCAAGATGTTGTAGAAAATGCTCTACTGTATTTCAATTTAGCAAGACCTTGACCGGGACAATCCTTGTGAGGAGTCACAGGATTTAATAGGTTAAGATATATTTGGATACATTAATCGAAGTTGGTAGTTAACTCTGAAATTATTTTGAGCATTAGGATTAAAGTAATGAATTATACGAAAACCATATATCTAGATTCTTGAATATTACTTCATGAACATTCAACCTATCAAGATATCGGGCATCATTGCTAGATGGTCGCATCTATTAGTTCAGGAATTGATTCCTGGACTACTGGCTTAGTATTCGAATCTATGGGATCACACATAAAAAAAAGTCTCTAATCGATCATGATGGCTGATTAATGATTAAGAATCATTCAGTGATAAAATTATAAATATGATGAATAATTAACCCTATACAAATATTATAAATTAATAATTAATTAATTAATAATTAATTTAAGAGGATTAATTAGTAATTTGATTGCTAATTGGTTTAATTTGATTGAGCAAAGAAATTTAGGTTAAGTCTAATTGAATTTGGTTCAATTGGATTTTATCCGATTAGGTTATTCGATGATCTAATTGCTAAGGATTTCTAATTATAGTTTGATCTGTACTTCAAGTTAGTTAATTTAAGATTTAATTAAGATTTAATTAAGCCTAATTGGGATCTAATTGGATTGAGTTAGTCCAAGTTGATTAAATTAGTTATAATCAAATTAATGTTGGTTCCTAATTAATTTTGGTCAAAACTTGGACAAATCCTAATATAATCTAATTTGTTTTCTTTCCAAAAAATTCTCCGCACTTTTTTAGAGTTTTTTTGATGAATTCTCCCTGAAAAAAATCAATTTTTTCATCATCCCTTATTTTCATTTATATTAGAATTGGTTTGAATTAAATTTAAATTTATTTGAATTTAATTGAACGACTTCAATTTGAAATAGAACACCAGTCCTATTCAAACAGTATCACACATTATCCTAATCTAATCCTTCCTCTAATCAACAAGATTTCACTTCATTTTTTGTCATATATGCAACATTAAGATAGCAATTATCATGAAAAATCTGAAGTGAAATTATCAAGAAAATAAGAAGAAAAGGGAGCGTGAATTCTAAATAGGCATGAGAGATTCTTTTGGGAGCATGGATTGAAGGGAGAGAGAAAATAAGAGAAAAATAGTAGAAAATGGTTTCTTGTTTTTTATTTCCTTCCTCTTTGATTTAAACATCTTCATCCTCTTCTTGGATGTCACGCCCCGGCCTGAAGCTCGACCAGACGCCTAACAGATAGTCACATATCCTCAGGGTTCATCCCGACGAATATACAAAGCTTAACTTTACAACTAACATTTGGACAATGGTAGAAAATAAAATCACTAAGCTTTATTATTACTTTATTATTTGAGCATTTCAATCCAACTAATAGATGAAATCTCACAAAAATCTCAGATACAATATGAGCATAATTTATCTAAATTTAAACTAATATGAATTAAGAAACTAAAATCCTAAATTCTAACTTCTCACTGACCGGTCCCAAAGCTCGATGGATCTTCTGGATCTGTAACAAAGGTAAAAACAGGGTGTGAGTTTAACAGGCTCAGTAAGTTATCATCACCTCCAACATACAAACATAAATATGCCAATATAAATAACAAGCATAAACACATCATACAAACAAGATATCCAGTATCAAAATAATATAACCAGCAATATTAAGCAAATGTGTACACTTAGATGCAACCGACACGATTATGTATGACCAACCATTTACTTTACTCTCCTATCTGACTATGGCCACCATCAGCCTATGGCTAGTCCCGAAAGAGACTAGAATCCTGACTACATATACTGCACATCGGTCATGTACCAGTGATCGCCCTACTAGAGGCCCGGAAGGAAACTAGCTCTGATATCACACAAAAAAATATGCATTCTCAGCATGTGCCAACAACTGCCACACATGGCTAAAAATAAAAGGCAATTAGCTCTTGACTACACATACTGCACATCGATCATGTACCAGTGATCATCCCATTGGAGGCCCAAAAAGAAACTAGCTCTGATATCACACAAGAAAATATGCATCCTCAGCATGTGCTAACAACTGCCACACATGGATAAAAATAAAAGACAACTAGCCCCCGACTACATATATCGCATATCGATCATGTGCCAGTGATTGCCCTACTGGAGGCCCGAAAGGAGACTAGGTCCTCGTGTGATCATAGTCGGACTAGAGAGTATCCACACCAATACAATGCATGCAACCTAATGTAATATACTATAGATATTTAATATTTCATAAATATATGGCATATAATATCAGAGGTCAAGATAACTTACCTAAAAACTTCTATAATGTCTAATTGAATCAACTCTGATACTGCTCTTCCGACAGGCTATAAGAAATTCCTGATAAGATTAATTATATAATCAATTTCCTATCTAAGATAAACTAGTATAGGAAATAATTCTTAGTCTGATCTAGATCTTGGCCTAAATCCCAAAATAAACTAATTCAAATTTTATTATTATTTCTGACAACAATTTTTTTCCTCTCTATTTTCCCTTTTCTCTCTCTTCTTTCACTTTTTTTAATTCTTATTTATTTATTTTCTTTCTTTTTTTTCCGATTCAATTCCTTTATTATTATTTTTTTCTTCTTTCCTCCTTTCTTTCTCTCTTATGATCCCCTTTCCTCTCTCGACCTGTACTCATTTTCTTTTGCTCCGATGAGCCGGAGCAAAGATGGTGGCCCATCGAGATTTTCGAACGGTGTTGTGACAGGATCGGCGGACGCATCCTCGACCGTCCCAGCCACGGTAGAAAAACTATAATAGAAAAGAAAAACTCTCAATCCCCTCTCAACTCCCCT
Organism: Areca catechu; assembly: GCA_021397845.1. NCBI lineage: Eukaryota > Viridiplantae > Streptophyta > Magnoliopsida > Arecales > Arecaceae > Areca > Areca catechu. The sequence goes on from CM038039.1 coordinate 199,053,442, forward strand.
CTCAATCCCTTGAGTTGACTTGGAATTAAAACCTAGGGTGAAAAGGACTTACCAGCGACGGTCCAGGAATGTCCGGCCACCAAAGAAGAGGGAGGAGATTCGATGAAACCTCTCGATGAAGGAGTGGAATTTTAAAGAGAAAATGAGGTTGTTCGATGCCGTACGGGGAACAGAAACTAGATCGATCAAGTTTCCCTTCCCCCCATGACTCTCGTTGGCCATTCCCCACCTCTCCATGGCCCTCATTTTGATTTTTCCGGCGATCACGGTGGTCGGATAAACAGGGGTTCCGTCCCCTGTTTTCTAGCTCTATTTTTTTCAGCTCGATCTAAAGTCGACGGAAGTTGCCGACTTCAACCCATTTTCAGCCCATTTAGTCCAAAATAATTGGGGCTCACATTGGATTTCTTGGAAGGCTCAAGAAAATCCAAGAAATAAATTATTTTCAACCATCCAATAGCCTTCATACGGATTTAGTAATCTGGGAGGTTGATCACATCGGGGTTTCGTGTGGATGATTTGTAGAGACCGAACATCCTGTACGGCTGCGAAGTGACGTGGAGAGCCCTTACCACATGCCATCAATAGCAGCGATCATTGATCCACGATCAGGTATAAAATTAGATTTCATATTATTTATAGATTAGATCTACGGCATGCTTCGGGTAGATCGATGCATGCTGATTTTATTTTCTATACTACATATTGTTGCCGCCAAGATCACCGTGGCCCGTAGCTGTTGTCGGTGCCGGAGTGCGTTCCCTTCGCTGTCTGGACGTCCGGTGGTCCTGGACCTGCAAAACAGGGGTTAGTGACCCGGGCCGGGATTTCCAGCGGGGGCACTCCGACGGTCAAGTCAGTGACGATACAGGGGAACAGATCCTCCTGGTCGAGCCCCTCTTGATGGACTCCATGCTTGGAGGAGTGAGTGGTGTGAGAGTGTGATGCAAGTGTGTCGGGGGAAGAGCGGCCTAGCTAGAGGGATTCTCTGTGTGGCCTTTCCGCCCGCCCTTGCTTGGATTTTCTTGACGTGCTGTGCTCTCTGGTTGAGCTTGCACTTGTGTTTGGGTGGTATTCGATGTGTTGTTGTTGTTACCTTCAAGCTTTGTAGCCTAGGTTATCATTGGGCGCTCATCTTGGGATCTCCGCTGGGCTGTCAGGCGCGTGCGGCAGCGTCCCGAGGTGCCTTTCCCGACTTGTGATAAGGGAAGCTGTCATATGTTCTGACATTCCTTCTGGTTGCCTCATTTCGAGAAACCTGGCAGTACCTCGGTCAGCGGGCCGCCGCCCCTGGGATTCAAATTTTCTGATTGACTTCCTCTTTCAAGTGGTTCAGGTGGTTGGTGAGGAGCGTGGTGCTTCGAACAGTGGGCCTCTCCCCTTTCTGGTATAACCGGCGGCCACAGGTGATCACTGTGGCCTGGCGAATATCTCAATGCAATCCTCGGGTGGCTTGCCGGTGTCCTGGGACGGCGGTGCTGTCCTTTGGTTTGCCGGTGCTTATGCCTGAGCAGGGGGCTGAGATGTAAAGGCAGGGTTTGACCCCGACCTAAGCGTCCTGAGCTTGCGGGATCGCCTCGGCGAAGGAGGGCAGAGCGCGGACTCGGTCCAGATGGCTCGACCTCAAAGAGGCTCCACGTGGTGGAGGAGGGCTGAGCTCGACTCCGACCATGGGGCTCGATCTCCGAGGGGCTCACTCTGGAGGGTAGAGTGCGGGCCCGGTCCAGATGGCTCGACCTCAAAGAGGCTCCACATGGCAGAGGAGGGCTGAGCTCGACTCCGACCACGGGGCTTGATCTCCGAGGGGCTCGCTCTGAAGGGCAAAGTGTGGGCCCGGTCCAAAGGGCTCGACCTCGAAGAGGCTCCACATGGTGGAGGAGGGCTGAGCTCGACTCCGACCACGGGACTTGCTCTGGAGGGCAGAGCGCGGGTCTGGACCAGATGGCTCGACCTCGAAGAGGGGCTCGATCTGGAGGACATCGCTCGGCTTCGGCCTAGGCATCCCGAGCTCGCGGGTCCGACCTGGCGGAGGATGGAGCTCGGCTTCAACAGGCGGTCCCGTTGTCCTGGGGGAGCTCAGCCCGACGAAGGAGTCTGAGCTGGGAGATTGACGCGGTGTCTGATGCGATGGCTTTCTTTGACGTGGTGTCTAACGGCTATCCCACGTCACTGGTCTTGCCACATCATTTGCCTCCCACTCTCGAGGCTCGTTAGTGCGCGGCACTCGGATCGAAGGGAGTAATTATGACGCTAACGTGGAAAGGTGAAGATATGGTGCAATGATGGCCATGATTGCTGGCGCTCCGTGGGATGGTCTTGCTGACCAGTGCGGGGGTGCCACGTGGCCATGATTGCTGGCACTCCATGGGATGGTCTTGCAGAGCCGGGATGCCTTTTTCATCGATGGCCGGCATGTGGCATGAATCCGTTGGCGGGGAGGTCGTAACGGTATGGATGCTCCGGGTAACTTCCAAATGAAAAGAAGTTCTTACCCAAAATATCAGATCTTTTGAATTCTTCGCGCCCGCTGCAGTATCCGAGCTTTCTCCTTCCTCCCACTTGCCTCAGATCTTCTAAGGAACCAGGTTAGTTCCCTTTTCTTCCTCCTCTATCAGAGTAGGGTCCTTCCTCCGAGTCTAGGGTTTCTCTCGGGTCGAGTCCATCCTTTCATCCTCTTCTTTGTGTCCTTTGCTTCTTCTTTCTTTGGGGATGTCTCGCTTTGGCCCGAACTTCCACCCCTCCACCAACCAGGGTGAGGCTGGTCCTTCCGAGCAGAGGCCAGTGTCTCCTTCTTCTGTCGAGGAGGAGGATGCGACTCATTTCGAGTTCAGCATGAGGTGCCCTCTTGGTCCAATACTCATCAGGGAGCCAAGGTCCTGTCTTTCTCATCCTTCTCGTCCTCCTCCCTCTTCTGAACTTGCTCCTGAGTCTGTTCGGTCCACAGGTCCTGACAGAATTGCCTCGACGATCACCGACAAGGAACTGGAGACCATTCAGGATGTCTATGGCATCCTACACTCTGTTCAGCTTTTGATCCCTCGTCCGGGGGAACGGGTCACTTTCAGTGGCCCGGGCCGTATTGTTTTTTATAAGGAGACCTTTTCTGGGGGTCCCGCTTTCCCTTCCATCCGTTCTTCATGTCCGTCCTAAATAACTACCGTTTGGTCCCTGCTCAATTAGTACCAAACGCCGTTAGGGTCATCTTTTTCTTTGTTGTGCTTTTTCATCTTCACGGATTTGTTGCCCGGTTCTCTCTGTTCAGGGCTTTCTTTGCCCTGAAGCGCCACCCAACTGAGGACGGGTAGTGGTCCTTGTATTCCCGCCCGAAGGGCATTAGGTTTGAGCTCCCCTTTTCCGTCAAGGGATGGAAGACCAAGTTCTTTTTTGCCACGGTTGAGGGGGTCGATTGGGCCTGGAGTGACCTAGACCAGTCCCCCAACTGAAACTCTATGGTCGATGCGGCTGACCGGGATGACTATGAGCAGCTCCGCACCGCCCAGATCCCTCCTCTCGAGGTTCTGTTGTCAGAGAAGAACCTCTCCGAAGCCGGGGTCGACCCAACGAATGGGTTGGATGAGTTCGACCTGAACTTTTCTCTTCTTCTTTCTTCTTTTTTTTTGTACTCTTTACATTGCTTTCTGTAGGCTCTGACTGTTGTATGGCTTGCATGCAGGCATGATTTTCATGGAGAGTGACCTGCTGGCGATCACCCGGAAGAGGCCGCCAACCGGGCTGGTCGAGGAGCCTCCATCGAGACAGGTCTGGGGCGAGAGCATGTCTGCGGCCGCTCTCGCTGCGGTGGCCGACCCGAGTCGGCAGGCGACTGAAGCTGCTCCTGCTGCGTCGGCTGGCCAGAGTTCAGGGGCGACCGAAGCTGCTCCTGCTATGCTTGCTAGCCAGAGTTCGGAGGCGATTGAAACTGCTCCTGCATCAGTGGAGAGGGCAGCGTCTGCGGCACCGGGGCCAGTCCAGCGGCCAGTTCGGAAGATTCCGGAGTGGCACGGTCGACATGGAACAACCCCCGTCGCGGAGCCCGAGGTGGTCATCCAGGCGAGGGCTGCAGCTGCTGCCGTGGCATCCCCCGGTTCCCCGAGCCCAGCTATGATCGAGGTCGAGGATAGGGAGGTCTAGGCTGGGGCCGAGCTTGTGACCGAGGCACCGCCTGCAAAGGTACCAGGTCCTCAGCCTGCCCCCGGGGGCCCTGCTACTAGTGGGGCGAGGGCACCTATCCACGGAGAGAGCAGGAGGGAGGAGGCGTGGCACCGACTTCCGTTTAAGATGGGGCCGGAGAGTTCTTTTCTCCGGATCCCCACACTGGCCGAGCGCATGATGGGTTTTTCAATCCAGCCATGCGATCGGCAGGAGATGGTCGAGCTGCGACTGGGCGACGTCCTTAGCGCCATCTTCTCCCAGCTTTACTCGGTAAGTGGCTCCATTTTTTTTTTGCTAACCTTTTATATGGTGCAGATCGGTGCCGAGGCTCTCTTCATCAGGGACTGCTGTCGAAACTGGCAGCGCAGTGAACAACGGCGGGCGGCTGAGATCGAATCATTGAAGGCCGATCTGAAGGAGAGGGCCGGGATGAACGGAGCGCTTGAGCAAAAGGTCAAGGACCTGGAGAAGCAGCTCACCAATGCTGAGGGGCGAGCGAAGAAGCTCCTGGAGTGTCTTGACCTGGAGCGAAGTCGCTTAAGGAAGAATGATGACGAGCTCTCCCTTGCTGAGAAGAAGCCAAGGTGGTACAATGCCGAGGCTGATCGGCACAAGGAGACCGCCTAGTCTACTCAAGCCAAGCTGGCGGCAGGGAGGGAGAGGTTGGCCGCGGCCGAGAGGGTGGCAGAGGTGGTGGCCAAGTCAGTAGAGGCGACTAGGATGGAGGCCGCCAAGGCAAGGAAGGAGGCTGTCGAGGCCAGGAAGAGGCCATCGCCAAGTACAAGGCCTCGGAGGAGTTCATCACTAAAATCCATCAAACGGTGTCAGACTCCTTCTACAAAGACTTCATGTTCCTGCGCGGCCGGGTCGAGGCGTTCGTTCCTGATGAGGGCCGCGATCACCTCAGGTATCCTCTAGCCTCAGACACGGAGTCTAGCTAGGAGGCGGTCGTTGAAGAAGCTGTGGCCTCCGAGCCTTCCCCGCCAGTCGAGGCTGAGACTGGGCCACCCGAGGCCAGAGCCGTTCAGCCAGAGGTTCCCGAGAGTGGGACCTCATAGCCTCAAGGTCCAGCCGAGGAGCCAGCCAGGGTGGAGTAGTTTTATTTCTTTCTTGTCTTCATTTTTGTACTTGGTCAAGGTCACCTGGCATGTCAGGGACCCGAAAATGTTTGTAGCTGACTTTTGTTAATGAAATGAGAATTTTCCTGCTATCTGTTTCCGAGCATTGCCTGATTTTTCTCTCTTACTCTCTTTCTTTCCCTCTTCTTTTCTTTTCTCTTTTTTTTTCTTTTTTTTTTTGAGATGAGTGGTGAGATCAGAGAGGAGAGTCTCACCTTGCCTGGGATTTGGCTACCAGGCTTTGGTGTTGGCAAGTTGGGCATAATATTTTGGCAGTTGTGAGTAGATGGACTCAAAGATTTCTTGGCCGGAGAGCTGGGCCTCGGTCCAAGATGCCTGAGAGCTGGGCTCAGGTCTTGGGTGCCTTGGAGCTAGGCTCGAGGCTTTATGCCAGAGAGCTGGATCCCGGTCTCGGGTGCCTGAGAGCTGAGCTCAGGTCTTGGGTGCCTGAGAGTTGGTCTCAGGTCTTGGATGCCTTGGAGCTAGGCTCGAGGCTTTTTCTTCCAAAGAGCTGGGCCCCGGGTCTTGGTCACTTGAGAGATGGGCTCAGGTCTTGGCATCTCAGAGCTGGGCTTGAAGATGTTGATGATTTGAGAGCAGCTTGGCTCGAAGATCCCTTGGCCGGAGAGCTGGGCCCCGGTCTTGGGTTGCCTGAGGGCTGGGCTCAAGTCTTGGCGTCTCGGAGCTGGGCTCGAAGACGTTGATGATCTGAGAGCAGCTTGGCTCGAAGATCCCTTGGCCGGAGAGCTGGGCCCTAGTCTTGGGTTGCCTGAGAGTTGGGCTCAGGCCTTGGTGCCTTGGAGCTGGGCTCGAAGATGTTGATGATTTGAGAGTAGCTTGGCTCGAAGATCCCTTGGCCGGAGAGCTGGGCCTCGGTCTTGGGTTGCCTGAGGGCTGGGCTCAGGTTTTGGCATCTTGGAGCTGGGCTCGAAGACGTTGATGATTTGAGAGCAGCTTGGCTCGAAGGTCCCTTGGTCGGAGAGCTGGGCCCCGGTCTTGGGTTTCCTGAGAGTTGGGCTCAGGCCTTGGCGCCTTGGAGCTGGGCTCGAAGATGTTAATGATTTGAGAGCAACATGGCTCGAAGATCCCTTGGTCGGAGAGCTGGGCCCCGGTCTTGGGTTGCCTGAGAGTTGGGCTCAGGTCTTGGCATCTTGGAGCTGAGCTCAAAGACGTTGATGATCTGAGAGCAGCTTGGCTCGAAGGTCCCTTGGTCGGAGAGCTGGGCCCCGGTCTTGGGTTGCTTGAGAGTTGGGCTCAGGCCTTGGCACCTTGGAGCTGGGCTCGAAGACGTTGATGATTTGAGAGCAACTTGGCTCGAAGATCCCTTAGCCAGAGAGCTAGGCCCCAGTCTTGGGTTGCCTGAGGGCTGGGCTCAGGTCTTGGCATCTCGGAGCTGGGGTCGAAGACATTGATGATTTGAGAGCAGCTTGGCTCGAAGATCCCTTGGCCGGAGAGCTGGGCCCTAGTCTTGGGTTGCCTGAGAGTTGGGCTTAGGCCTTGGTGCCTTGGAGCTGGGCTCGAAGATGTTAATGATTTGAGAGCAGCTTGGCTCGAAGATCCCTTGGCCGGAGAGCTGGGCCTCGGTCTTGGGTTGCCTGAGGGCTGGGCTCAGGTTTTGGCATCTTGGAGCTGGGCTCGAAGACGTTGATGATTTGAGAGCAGCTTGGCTCGAAGGTCCCTTGGTCGGAGAGCTGGGCCCCGGTCTTGGGTTTCCTGAGAGTTGGGCTCAGGCCTTGGCGCCTTGGAGCTGGGCTCGAAGATGTTAATGATTTGAGAGCAACATGGCTCGAAGATCCCTTGGCCGGAGAGCTGGGCCCCGGTCTTGGGTTACCTGAGAGTTGGGCTCAGGTCTTGGCATCTCGGAGCTGGGCTCGAAGACGTTGATGATTTGAGAGTAGCTTGGCTCGAAGGTCCCTTGGCCAAAGAGCTGGGCCCCGGTTTTGGGTTGCCTGAGAGCTGGGCTCAGGTCTTGGCATCTCGGAGCTAGGCTCGAAGACGTTGATGATTTGAGAGCGGCTTGGCTTGAAGATCCCTTGGCCGGAGAGCTGGGCCCCGGTCTTGGGTTGCCTGACGGATGGGCTCAGGTCTTGGCGCCTTGGAGCTGGGCTCGAAGATGTTGATGATTTGAGAGCAGCTTGGCTCGAAGATCCCTTGGCCGGAGAGCTAGGCCCCAGTATTGGGTTGCCTGAGAGTTGGGCTCAGGTCTTGGCATCTCGGAGTTGGGCTCGAAGACTTCTTGGAGGTTTTCCTGCAAGGCAGATAGATACTCGCGCAAAAGAAAAACCATTATTATTATTATTGGGGAAAGCCTTACATCATTGATAGTATCTTCGCAAATTGCAGGCATTCCATGTTCGAGGGAACCTGACGCCGTTGAGATCCTCGAGGTAATAGGCCCCTTGTGAGAGGGCCTCCGCCACCTTATAAGGGCCTTCCCAGTTCGGTGAGAGCTTGCCGCACTTCCGGGGTTGAGATGCTTCTGTCCGGCGTAGCACCAAGTCTCCAAGTCTGAAGGCTTTTGGCCTGACCCGGGAATTGTAGTACCGGGCTACTCGTTGTCAGTATGCCGCTATTCGTCGCCGGGCTTTATCCCTTGTTTCTTCAAGGAGATCCAGATTGAGCAGGAGGTGTGCCGAGTTCCGTACCTTGTCATATCGCTGCACTCGTAGCGTGGGCACGCCGAGCTCAACCGGGATGACCGCCTCGATGCCAAAAATAAGGTTGAAGGGCGTTTCGTCGGTTGCCATTCTGGGCGTTGTGTGGTAGGCCCATAGAATGCTTGGGAGTTCTTCCGCCCATCTGCCCTTGGCTTGGTCCAACCTGATTTTGAGCCCTTGAAGGATGGTCCGATTAGTCACCTCGATTTCCCCGTTCGTTTGAGGGTGAGCCACCGAGGTGAATTGGTATTGGATGCCGTGCTCGACGCAGAACCCTTCGAACTCCCGATTGTCGAATTGTCGCCTGTTGTCAGTGATGATACAACGGGGGAGTCCGAAGCAGCAAATAATGGACTTCCATAAGAATTGGCGGACATTGGCTTCCGCGATCCTGGCCAGTGGCTCTGCCTCGACCCACTTGGTGAAGTAGTCGATCGCCACCAGCAGGAATCTTCGCTGTCCTGGTGCAGGGAGAAATGGTCCCAAGATGTCCATCCCCCACTGGGCAAAAGGCCAAGGGGCTGAGAGCTGGGAGATCTGTGCCACCGGCTGGCACTGTATGTGAGCATGGCGCTGGCATTTGTCATACCTTTTAACAAAGTCGACGGCGTCCTCCCTCATGGTCTCCCAAAAGTACCCCTGGCGAAGGGCTTTATAAGCCAGCATTCTTCGTCCCACATGGTTCCCATAGAGGCCTTCATGTATCTCTTGGAGCACGAAGGTCGCCTCTACAGGCCTGAGGTACTTCAGGAGCGGGTAGGAGTAAGATCGGCGGTAGAGCTGGCCCTCCATCAAAACAAATCAGGAGGCCTTTTTCTTGATGAGGGCTGCTTCTACGCGGTCCTCGGGTTGGGAGCCATCGGTGATGTACTTGACGTACTTGTCCATCCAGCTCGGCTCGGGGGTGACTTGATGCACCTCCTCTAAGCCTTCGTAGCTTGGATTTTTGAGGTACTCGATGTAAGCGCATCCCAGCGATGAGTCCGGCAGGGTCGTGAGCCTACATAGTGCATCCGCGCGTGCATTCTTCCCACGGGGGATGTGGAAGATGCTGAAGCGCCGGAAGCCTGTCGTGCTCGAGCGGACCTGCTCCAGGTACTTCATCATTTGGGGGTCCCTGGCTTCATACTCTTCGGAGACTTGTCCGGCAACCAGTTGGGAGTCAGTGAAGACTTTCAAATTCTGTACACCCAGCTCGCGGGAGACTTTTAGACCCATGAGGAGTGCCTCGTACTCCGCCTGGTTGTTTGTCACGGTGAATTTGAAGCGGAGGACGCATTCTGTCATAACCCCATCGCTGTTGGTGAGGATGAGGCCTGCTCCGCTCCCACTGGAATTAGATGCGCCATCCACGTGAAGGATCCAAGGTTCCTCCCCTGGTCCGGGCTCCGTTATTATCTACTCTGGCTCCTCGACAAACCCGGTACACTCAACTACGAAGTTAGCTAGGACTTGGGCCTTCTGCGAGGATCTTGGCCGGTACACTATGTCGAACTCGCTGAGCAGCAGGGACCACTTGGCCAATCTCACGGAAGTCTCGGGGCGGCTGAGTATGGTCCTCAGCGGTTGGTCTGTCACGACCACTATCGGGTGTACTTGGAAGTAGGGCTTGAGGTGCTTAGCAGATATTATTAGTGCAAAAATGAGTTTCTTGGAGCGAGTATACCTGATCTCCGCATTGCGAAGGATTTTGCTAGTGTAGTATACCGGCTTTTAAGATTTGTCCTCATCTGCACGGACAAGAACCGAGCTGACGGCTCCTGGTATAACTGCCAGATTGAGCAGGAGCTCCTCCCCCTCTTCCGGCCTAGAGAGCAACGGGGGAGAGGCGAGAAATTTCTTCAGCTCCTTGAAGGCTATCCTGCACTCCTCCGTACAGATGAAGTCGTGCATCTTACACAGCGCCTTGAAGAATGGAAGGCAACGATCGACCGACCTCGAGATGAATCGGTGCAGGGCGGCAATGCGCCCTATTAGGCGCTGGACCTGCTTCTTGGAGGTCGGGTGCTCCATGTCGACGATTGCCTGGACCTTCTCTGAGTTTGCTTCGATGCCTCTCTAGGTGACCATGAAGCCCAGGAACTTTCTCGCCGCCACTTCGAAGGCACACTTCGCTGGATTCAACTTCATCTGATGTTGCCGCAGGCTGTGGAAGGATTCTGCACGGTCAACGATATGGCTCAAGCTCGGCCTGCTCATGATGAGCATGTCATCCACATACACTTGCATATTCCGACCAATTTGGTTCTTGAAGATCTTATTGACCATATGCTGGTACATGGCTCTGCATTCTTCAGACCGAAGGGCATCATCCTGTAGCAGTATGTCCCTTGATCGGTGATGAAGGTGGTGTGCTTCTCGTCCTCCGGGTGCATGCGGATCTGGTTGTATCCGGAGAATGCATCCATGAAGGAGAGTAGCTTATGGCCAGAGGTGGCGTCCATCAGCTGGTCAATCTTCGGTAGAGGGAAGCTATCATTCAGTCATGCTTTGTTAAGGTCGGTGTAGTCTACACAGATCCTCCACTTATCATTGTTCTTCCTTACCATCACCACGTTCGCCAGCCAGCTCGGATATTTAATCTCTCGAACGAAACCGGCGGCGAGGAGTTTGTCCACTTCCTCCTTGATGGTTGCCTGCCTCTCTGGGGCAAAGCTTCTCTTATTCTGTCGAACTGGCCTGTGTTTTGGGTCAATACTCAGTTTGTGAGTAATGATGTCAGGAGGGATACCTGGCATGTCCGTCGCTGTCCAGGCGAATACATCTGTGCTTGCCCGTAGGAACTCCAGTAGTTGAGCCCTCTCCTCCTCGGGTAGCTGGGCTCCATTCTATACCTTCTTCGTGGGGTCATCTTCGAGCGGATAAGAGAGTAGGCACTCGACCGGGCCTCCCCTAGGGTCTTGGGCCCTTTGGTCGAGATCATCTGCCTTGGGATCATCTTCGGGGACCTTGGCCCTAGGGAGGGTTTGGAAGTAGTGTTGCACCGGCTGGGGTGCTCCTCTCATTTTCTCGACACCGTAGGGAGTGGGAAATTGTACAAGTAGCCTCTTGGTGGAGACAACGGTGTCAAGCAGGTTGAGCCCGGGCCGGCCCAGGATCACGTTGTAGGCGGAAGGAAGCCTGACAACCGTGAAAGTCATCATAACGGTGCTCTGCTGAGGCAAAGTCCTAGCAGTGACCGGGAGAGTGATCTCTCCCTCCACCCTTATAGAATCACCTGTGAAACCAACAAGGAGAGTATGCACAGGTTTGAGTTGATTAGGAGAAAGGTTCATCCTAGAGAATGCATCATAAAAAAGCACATATGTGGAGCTTCCACTATCAACCATGATGCATTTTACAGGGTGCTTCACGATCGTCATCTCGACGACCACGGTATCATTATTTACAGTTTTCCCCCCATCTTCCCCTTCTCTCATAAAGGGGAGTACATTCTCAGGATCCCCTGCCCCCCGGACCTTCTTTGGTGCGCGCGCGGCTCCCCAGGAGATCATGCCCACCGGCTTCTCGATAGGGTGGTTGTTGATGGCTGGAGTTGGCGGGAGAGCGATAAGCGCCTGGGATTCCACCTGAGGTCTGCCCCCTACGAACCTTTTGAGGTAGCCCCTCTTGATGAGTTCTTCGATTTCTCACTTGAGGTTGCGGCATTCCTCGGTGTCGTGACCGTGGTCACGGTGAAAGCGACAGTACTTCATTTTATCACGGCCAGTGGAGGACTTCATCGGAGGCGGGCGTCTCAGGTAGTCCTCGCCTTTATCCTCGGGACGAGGAGGGGGGTGTAACTCTCATCGGGAACGGGAGCGCCTTTCAGTCTTGGCGCCCTCCGGGAGTTTGGAGCCTGGGGTCCTGGCTTCCGGGTTCCGGACATCTCGATGGGGGTCAGCTTCTTCAGTGGCTTTCCGTCGAGCTCCTGCCTCGTACGATCCGCCTTCTCGGCGTGGATATACTTTTAGGCTCGGAGGAGGAGCTCAGAATAAGTCTTGGGGGGCTTCTTGTCGAGCGAGTAGGTCAGGCGGGAGGTCCTGAGCCCTCGCTTTAGTGCCAGGATGGCGACTGGCTCATCAAGGTTATAGATCTCCGGCGCAACAGCCTTGAAGCGAGCCACGTAGTCCCGCAGTGGCTCGCGGTCCTGTTGCCAGATGGAGAAGATGCTGTCTGCCTCTCGTGGAAACTTCCGACAGGCGTCGAAGTGAGCCGCAAACTTCTATCCTAGCTGGGCGAAAGAGTTGATGCTCTCCGACTCCAAGCGGGTGAACCACACCTGGGCTGCCATCCGGAGAGTAGCAGAAAAAGCGACGCAGAGGAGAGCGTCGGCGGCCCCCTGGACCCTCATGAGGGTCCGGTAGCTTTTCAGGTGGTCCAGGGGGTCGGTGGTCCTGTCGTAAGGATCCACCTGTGGCATACATAACCGATTTGGGATCGGCTCCCTTTGGATTTCTTGGAAGAAAGGGGGACGGGCGTCGTAGCCCGCTGGCTCGCTAGCTGAGCCTGGTAGGTTAGCGAATCGGTGGGATAACTCTGCCAACTTGCAGTCATGCTCCTCCAGGCGCTTCTCCGTCGCGCGCCTGATGGCTTCGTTAGTGGACCCCTCCGTCGAAGGAGACGAAGAAGGTGACATGGGTGCATGGCACCCGTGGCGGGGGGTCTTACTTTTCCTACCTCGGTGGGGCTTGGATGCTGCCCGCCCAAGGTTTGGTGAGCGGCTCTCCCTGTCGGCAGATCTCGCTTGTTGTCTTTTCGTCGAAGTTTGATGGCTACCCCGGTTGTCAGTGACGGCTCGCGGCTGCGAAGGCCTTCCTTGGAAGGAACGCAGGCTATCACAGGGGGCTGCGGGAGTCCCTGGCTGCTGGTGGCTAGCCAAGGACCGGTGCTGGTGCTGAAGCTAGCGCACTGCTGTGGCAAGGATATGCATTTGCTGGGTGAGTGCAGCCGGCTGAGACTCCACCGGAGGTGGTTGAACCGGAGCGGATGGCCCTGCCTCTGGGTTGTGCAGGTTCCCTCGGGAGGAGGAGTCCCCTGCATGACTGGTGGAGGCCTCCCACGCCCGTGTCGTCACCATCCTTTCATGGAACTTGCTTGTAAAAAGGTGGAGGGCTTGAACTGGATCAAAGACTGCTCACAATACCCCCTACCTGGTGCGCCAATCTGTTGCCGCCAAGATCGCCGTGGCCCGTAGCTGCTGTCGGCGCCGGAGTGCGTTCCTTTCACTGTCTGGACATCCGGTGGTCCTAGACCTACAAAATAGGGGTTAGTGACCCGGGCCGGGGTTTCCGGTGGGGGCACTCCGATGGTCAAGTCAGTGACGATCCAGGAGAACAGATCCTCCTGGTCGAGCCCCTCTTGATGGACTCCATGTTAGGAGGAGTGAGTGGTGTGAGAGTGGGATGCAAGTGTGTCGCGGGAAGAGCGACCTAGCTAGAAGGATTCTCTGTGTGGCCTTTGCGCCCGCCCTTGCTTGGATTTCTTGAGGTGCTGTGCTCTATAGTTGAGCTTGCACTTGTGTTTGGGTGGTATTCGATGTGTTGTTGCTGTTACCTTCGAGCTTTGTAGTATAGGTTATCGTTGGGCGCTCGTCTTGGAATCTCCGCTGGGCTATCAGGCGCGTGCGGCAACATCCTGAGGTGCCTTTCCCGACTCGTGATAAGGAAAGCTGTCATATATTCTGACATTCCTTCTGGTCACCTCATTTTGGAAAACCTGGCAGTACCTCGGTCAGCGAGCTGCCGCCCCTTGGATTCGAATCTCCTGATTGACTTCCTCTTTCAGGTGGTTCAGGTGGTTGGTGAGGAGCGTGGCGCCTCGAATAGTGGGCCTCTCCCCTTTCTGGTGTAACCGGCAACCGCAGGTGGTCACTGCGGCCTGGCGGATGTCTCAGTGCAATCCTCGGGTGGCTCGCCGGTGTCCTGGGACGGCGGTGTTGTCTTTTGGTTTGCCGGTGCTTACGCCTGAGCTGGGGGCTGAGCTGGAAAGGCAGGGCTTGACCCCGACCTAAGCGTCTTGAGCTCGCGGGATCGTCTCGGCGGAGGAGGGCAGAGCGCGGACCCGGTCCAGAGGGCTCGACCTCGAAGAGGCTCCACGTGGCGGAGGAGGGCTGAGCTCGACTCCGACCACGGGGCTCGATCTCCGAGGAGCTCACTCTGGAGGGCAGAATGCGGGCCCGGTCCAGAGGGCTCGACCTCGAAGAGGCTCCACGTGGCAGAGGAGGGCTGAGCTCGACTCCGACCACGGGGCTCGATCTCCGAGGGGCTCGCTCTGGAGGGCAGAGTGCGGGCCCGGTCCAGAGGGCTCGACCTCGAAAAGGCTCCACGTGGCGGAGGAGGGCTGAGCTCGACTCCGACCACGGGGCTCGATCTTCGAGGGGCTCGTTCTGGAGGGCACAGCGCAGGTCTGGACCAAATGGCTCGACCTCGAAGAGGGGCTCGATCTGGAGGACGCGCTCGGCTCCGGCCTAGGCGTCTCGGGCTCGCGAGTCCGACCTAACGGAGGACGGAGCTTAGCTTCGACAGACGGTCCTGTTGTCCTGGGAGAGCTCAGCCCGGCGAAGGAGTCCGAGCTGGGAGATTGACGCGGCGTCTGACGCGACGACTTTCTTTGACATGGCGTCTGACGGCTACTCCACGTCAGCGATCTTGCCACATCACATATCATGTTATGATCTTATTTAGAATTTATTAAAATTATTTTAAATATATATATTTTTTATTTAAAATAATTTTAAAATAAACTTATTTTTATTGTAAATTTATAAAAAAAATCATGTATAAAATTTTAGGTGATTTTCAATGAAAAGATGGTAAACAGGAAGTCTCGAAAATAATTTGAAACTGAGTAGCAAATAAAAAAAATATTTTTTTAAAAAAAAATATTTTTATTATAAAAATTTTAAAATTTTAATATATTTAATATCGATCAGTTCTAATATCTTGTATGCATCACTATTTACCGGGATAATTTAATGCTGAAAGAATGAAATGCAATATTGGATCACGTTGGGCTTTACGTTAGATTTATTGCACCGCGGCATGTTCAAAGAATTACTCTTTTGCCAGCAGATTTGTATCCAGCAGCCGTCGTCACTTGGCCTGCTATCAACTCGCAACCTCTAAATCCAATCATCCACTTTTAAGACGGAAGTCCTTTGTCACGTGAATTCATCAAAGTGGAGGGCAGCCAGGGAGGCACCCATAGGGGGTGGGCCCTACTGACACTTGTTCTCCTTGTCCACCGCGAGCAGCAATTGCCAACTGCTTGCCTTCTCCATTTATTGAGCTTTTTCTTGGAAGCATTACTTTATTCAAAAACGGAATGCCATCAATTTTTCCCTCTCCGGTCCACGTCTCCATCGCTCTCGTTCACGTCTACATCGCTGAATTATTTCATTTTATAATTTGAGGTATTTATCCAGTCTCCTTGTGAATCTGAACACTAACATCGATTTTGCGTTTAGATTAGTTTATCAGTATAAACTACTGTAATAAATTTGATGTTCTATTAGTCAATATATTACTCATGTAACAAAACATAATAGAGCAAAAGGGAGAATACGGGACACAATTTATCTCTAGTGAAGGATCTAATAAGCAATTATTGAAGGATTATTGAAAATAACAGGATTGAAGCATGATGATTATTTTATTGAAAGAAGAATGATTATTTTTAAACAAAGATTTCGAGCTAAAATATGAACATGTAAAATATTAAAAAAATCAAGTAGTTTCCAACCCGCCTTCATTGATAATTAGAAATCCAATTATATATCTGTGTAATTTCTATACTAGAGTGCTAAATTTTAATACAAGGATCTATAATGTTTTTCTAATAGGAGGAACTATTAGAGAAGCTACTTACTTTCTTGATAGATTAGAATGAGGAATCAGTTCTAAAAATGGCCCTTTCGAGATTCATCTTCTTAACAACCAATAGTGCTTTTCTCTAAGCCAAAACCTTTATATACGAGGTGCTAATTGAAGGGCTAGTCATATTTTTTAAGGATGGTCGAAACAAAAGATCTACTTCAAAAAGTAAAGATCTAAAATACTAAAAAAGCATAGAGCGAAAGGACTCACTTCATGCAACTCATCCAAAATAAGGGATTTAATATAAAGCATCGTTCTTTTATAGATAAAAAATAATTAAAAATTATATTTTTTAGATATATATTTTTAAATAATATTTAGATAGAAAAATTATTTATTTATATTTTTTATGTATAAAAAATAATTTTTTAATTTGTTATTCATCTTCTTTTGCATTACTATTTTTTGAATAAATTATTAAAATTTATTTATATTTTTATAATATCTTTTATACTTTATAAATATAAATGTTATAAATAATAATGAACAACAAATTATTAAGTATTAGAAGATATTAAAAATGAGAATAAGAATTTTATAGAAATAAAAACTTAATATTTATTTTATTGATCGATGAAAAAATGATTTAATTAAGTAAGTTTTTTTATTTCATGGATAAATATTTTTTTTTAAAAAAAATTTATCTATCTTAAAAAAAATATAAATATATAGGTAAAGTTTTTTTTGGTAAAATTATGTATTCATTCAAGAACGAAGGTGAATACAACCCAGAAGATCAGACCACAAAATATCCCAATGTTGTGGAGGAACTGAATGCCAATCGGTCCACAAGACCGGACCGGAGTAATTGGCCACATACGAGGCAACCCAGTCAGCCGCTGAGTTCGCCTCTCTATACACATGTCTGACCGAAGAACAAACACAACCCTACAACAAAAGATGTATATCTCTGACAATAGGGTGGGAAGCAGGTGCCGAGGTCCTCCGATCAATCCAGGAAATAACCGTGATGGAGTCTCCCTCAATAAGTAGACGGTCCATCTGAAGGATGGCATGGGCATATTTGATCCCAGCCCACGCCGCCAGAAGCTCTGACTGTGGGACCGAGGTGTCCCAGACCGGGATACCCCCCGCCGCTAGGAAACCAAGAGAGGAATCCCGAATGATGAAAGTAGCAGCTCCACTGCCCTGATGGAGGCTACCATCGAAACTGACAGTATAGAATGACGAAGGGGGGGTTCCCAAGCGACAAACACCCGACGGGTCGCTCGAGGAGCAAAAGGGGAACCCTAGGTCTCCAATCTCGAATTTGTCAATCCCCAATACTCGGTAACATCAGCCCTAGCTCTCTCCACCAAGAACCTGGGAGAACAAGAAATAGAAGAGAAAATCTGGTTATTCTTAGACAACCAAATATAGTAAGCGAGATAAGCGATAAAAGAGAGCTGAAATGAAGCAAAATGATGCAGGGAGGAGAAGAACAATTCCTCGACCTCCTGGGTATGAGCACCCAAGTCGAGAAATCTCGCCAGTCTCCAAATAGTCGACGCTCTCCTGTAAGTAAATATGGCGTGACTCTGGGTCTCACTCTCCGCAGCAAAGAATGGGCGATCCGAAAGAATGGAGAGACCCCTAGACGACAGCATATGATAGGTCGAAAGTCGATCCCAGGCATACTTCCAGATAAACAGAGCCACTCTGGGATGAACCGGCAAGGACTAGATCCAAGCAAAAAAGTGAGGCGACGGGGGCCCTCCGAGAGGTGCCAGGTCAGGTCAGGAATCGATGCCCTCCGAGAGGCGGAGTGCCGCCAGACCCTTAAGTCAGGGCCGGAATAAACATTGATAGCAATAGAAAGAACACGGAGGCCAAAGATGTCACCGAAAATAATAGCACAGCTTGGCGATCCAAGCAGTCCGATCAGGAGACATAATATCAGGGATAGAGATAGAGACTGGCATGTGCATCGAAATAAAAGTGGGCCACCAACAGAGCGAAATCTCCGAGATCCATGGTTTGCCATAAATCTGATAGAAGCACCATCCCCGATTATCCAAGATAAATGCAAAATAACAGTAGGGGCCCTCCCGATCATCTCCCTCCATATAATAGAACAATTCCTAGGAGGTGTCGTGGATGCATTGAAATCAGTAGAAATATCACCATACTTGGCTCTCATCAAGGAGGACCATAGACCATCCGGATTAAGAAAGAACATGATGACATGCCTCGTAAGAAAGGCCTCTCGGCGTGTAAGAAGAGAGAGAATGCCCAATCCCCCCAGCCCTAGACTGGCACACCCTATCCCATCCCAATAAATGAATCCTACGACGAGCGGGTGAGGAGTCTCAAAGAAAAGATCGCATCATCTGCTCAATGTCGAGGATGACCCGCTTCAGGATGACAGCATTAGATAACATATAAATAGGAAGAGAAGTTGGTGCGGGCACCAGGCTCAGGAAGAGGCTTCAGCTAATTCCAAGTTCTTTATGGATAGAAGACTAGAAATTTAAGTCCGTAATAAGTCTATGAGTCCTGTATTTATTTTATTTGAATAATTGAGTCCTGTTTTATTTTAATTTGGGTCCAATTAGAGTTAAATTGGCTTTGTATTGAGTCGGGTTCAAGATCTACTTGCATTGGGCGTCAATTAAGCAAGAATGAGTGCAACCAACTTCACCAACTACTTGGAGCACCACATCATCAAAGCACCATGCCACCTTGGAAGACAAGTCATGCCAACTTGGAGGATAAATCATGCCACATCACCAAGACACATCAACCATGAATTTTCAAATTTGAATGAAGCTCCACTCTTTATGGGTGCCCACCTTGTAATTAGGAGATTTAAATTTGAATGGGCCACTCCTATCTTCATGGGACACCCCTTGATTTTCTCCATGAAAAGTGTTGCATTTTGAATTTGAAAAGGAGCTTAAGGTTTATAAAAGCTCCTAGAATTCTCTTGTATTGAAAAATGATGAATGAAATGAAATTTTTTTCTAAGAAAGCTTTCTTCCTTTGCTAGCCAAAGACCCTTGAGAGAAGGTAGGTGTGAGACCTAGGATACTTAACCAAACAAGCTACTAGTCCCTTTTCCAATCCCATTTGGCCACCCTTGAAGAATCCTCTTCAAGCCTCTCCAATTTCAACCTTCCCATCTTCCAAAAGAGGTCATCTATAATGGAGTTCTCCACGCCAACAATTGAAGATGATTCACGCAAAGGACGCCAAAGGAGATCTACTTAAAGCCAAATCTAAACCATTTCTTCCATTCCTAATTTCCTCTTCCATTTCTCCATTCTTCCACCTAAATCTTTTAATTTTACTATGTATCTATGCAGGATCCCCGGGTCTCCTAGTTTTCAAGGTGAAGGTCTACTGTGCCAAGGAATCATAAACAAGGTGCCTTTATATCTATAGTAACTCCTTGCTATTCTTAGTACTTCATCTTGAGTGTCCCTTTTCTGAATTTCAGATTATTAATAGCCGGATAGCCATCTTTATAATATTCTTTCAGATCTGAAATTGGAAAGTAGGCTAGCCCTAACCTGTGTGGTTTCCTAACAACGAAGATCCCTTCTTAATTACTTTGAGAGATTCTTTTCTAGTCTAGTTCTTTCCTTATGTTCCTTTCATATAATTCTATTTCTTTTACGTAGAATAGCTACATGTTTATCTATTTCATTTTCATTAGTCATCTAATTCTTCAAATGCATCATTCGATACATGTCCCCCATCAGAAGTGAGCACTGCTCAAATAAGGATAATTCTATCCATGGAAGAGAGAGCTCTACCCTGCCAGCCGTCAATCCTCTGATGGACACCCGCTAGAAGTGGAGCACGGTCAACTCTCGAAAGTCTGGCTCCAGAGATAGGGATATCCAAATAATGCAAAGCTCCTTGATGGTCGGTAATCCCCAAGATATCACGAACTCTATGATGAGTCCTGATAGAGGTTTTAGGGCTAAAATAAACCCCGGATATGTGCAAATTGATACTCTGGCCAGAAACATAGCAGTAACCCTCCAAGACTCTCCGGATACCACGATCATTGATAATAGAAGCCCGATCGAGGAGTAAACAATCGTCAGCAAATAGTAAGTGAAAAATCGGCTAGGCTCCAGAAGCAGGAAGGTACAATTGAACAACTGCATTTTGCACCGCTGCAGATAAGGATCTGAAAAGATAATTAGCAGAAATAATAAATAGAGATGGAGAGAGAGGGCAACCTTGATGAAGACTCATAGAGGAATGAAAGAATTCCGTTGGAGAGCCATTAACCAGAATAGAAAAGGAAGGGCTAGAAATACAGGCCATAAGCTTGGAGATCCAGTCCGGATGAAATCCAAGGTCCAGCAGGGCCCAGTGTAAGAAGGTCTAGCTGACCTTATCGTAAGCCCTCTCCATATCTAATTTGATGGCCATTAAACTCTGGCACTTAGGAGCTTGATGAAGGTCATGCATGAATTCCTGGACAATGAGAATATTATCAGAAATGCTCCGGGTACTAACAAAAGCCCCCTGCTCCGGGCTAATCAGCTTCAGCAGAATGACCCTCATCCTATTCGCCAGAAGTTTAGTACAAACTTTGTAGAGGGTAGTGCATAAACTAATCGGACAAAAATGAGATGGCTTGGTAGCATCCTAGTGCTTGGGAATAAGAATAATAAAAGTTTGCTTCCATTCTTAAGGCATCCTCCCGGACTAGAAAAAGGACTGTATAGCATTAACCAAATCCGAGCAGAGAATATCCCAACAGGATCGACAGAAGAAAGGAGGGAAACCATCCAGACCTGGAGCTTTGTCTTCCCCCACAGATCAGAGAGCATATTTAATTTCTTCCTCGGAGACCTGAGTCAGGAGCAAAGAATTTTGTAAAGCAGTAACAGGATCTTGAGGAGGCAAGGAAACAAACGAAAGAGGAGTAGGATTGGGAATAGTCCACCTGGAGGAGAAGAAGTTGAACAATTCCCTTCTTATAGCAGCATCATCCTGGAGCCACCCCTCACGATCCCAAAAGAGCGCCCGAATAGTATTGGAATGCCTCCGAATGATAGTAGCCCGGTAAAAGAATTTAGTATTTCTATCACCCTCCTGCAACCATTGAACCCTGGATTTTGCCTCCAGAGGACCTCCTGTCTCGACAACAAGGAATGATGAAGAGAGGCAATTGCGGAGAGAGTCCATATCAGCATCTGACAGAAAACCATCCGAGTCCTCCTTCGCCTGCAAAGAATCAATAGAGGCTTCGACATACTTCAACTGATCATGAAGATTGCCCACCTCCTCCCTATTCCATCGAAGCAACCAGCATTTAAGAATAATCAACCTCCGAGTAATCTTGTAAAGAGCATCACCCCTAACCGGCATCTTCCATACATCCTGGACGATATCCTTCAGATTGGGATAGGACAGTCAGAATTTTTCAAATCTGAATAGTGTCCGACCCCTGATCTTCTGATAAATCGATAGGAGAATGGGATAATGATCTGAGACGATCCGCCTAAGATGATGCACCATATGATCGGGGAAGAGAGACAACCAAGATGGCATGGCAAAGAATCTATCAAGTCTTTCCCAAACTCTGGCCGCCCCAGCACGGTTGTTGCACCAAGTGTATCTTGGGCCAAGGAAGCCCAAGTCAATCAACCCATTATTCTATATAAAATCAGTGAATTCCCTTGAGCCAGTGTCCTGACTAAAGGGTCTGCTACCCGCTTGTCCTCGGGACGATCGATAACATTAAAGTCTCCAGCAACCATTGAAGGAATCCCCTGATTCATCAGCATCGAAGTCTCTTCCCAGGCAGTTCTTCTCACTTTATTTGACGTACTAGCATATACGCCACATAGGAGCCAAGTGGGCTGATTAGGTTCGGAGACCACAATAGCGACCAATTGGTCAGATCTGTGGAACACATTAACTTTCACTTGACCCGAATTCCAGGTAATAATAATGCCCCCAGCCAGGCCCTAGGACGGCACCGAATAGAACCTCCAGTCATGGGGAACATGACGTCTAATACCCTCCACACTGGAACCCGACACTCTCGTCTCCAGCCACACACAAATAAAAGGATTATACAGCTGCATATACCTGTGATAGGTAGAAAGAAAGGAGGGCTTCCTAGCCCCCCTAACATTTCAAACTAGAATCTTTATTACAAGATTAAAGCATAGGAGAGCCGGCCCCCTGTCGGTCCCCCTTCCCTTTCCCAGGATACACCACTTCGTTCTTCCCTACAACACAACTCTCAAACAAATCACCTGCCGACAGAGCCACAGCAGTGGCCTTCCCTTTCCCCCGGTTAAGCCCTCCCACAGTGGACAGGATATTGGATACTGTATTGCAAACTTCGTCATGACCCTTCGATTTCCCCAGCAGAGCAGAGATGCTATCTCCCTGAGGCTTTCCCTGCACCATAGATTGCACAACCAACCCCCTGCTACCTTAACAACTGGCACAGCCCCAGGCTGATTCTTGGCCAATGGTAGCAGGATCTTACCCGCAGACTGGCCTAACTTAGACTGGATCCCTGCAGACTCAGCATTACCAATCAGAGCCCCACTCATTGTGCCCCCCAAAGTGTCCATAACGACCAACTCCCCAGCATCACGCTGACCCCCAGGAAGCCCAACCCCCCCATCAGCCCTCCCCTGTTTCCCTTGAGCCAGGGAGATCCCAGAAACCAACAAATTCCCCTTCCTCCCGCCCTGCCCAACCAAAATGCTTATAGCCCCTGGCACAACCTTACCCTTCCCAACACCCTCAGTCCCCCAAACCCCAGGATCCACCGAAGCTAGGCCACCCCCAACGGAAGAACCACCGGACCCCCCAACCTTGACCAGGGACTCCCTCACCTCAACACTCTTTCCCTCCACTCTCCTCCATTCCATTTTCCTATCCCCTCTCCTTCCCAAGCTCTCAGAGGAAGCCGGCAGCCGAACCTGCGACGGATTAATAGGTGTATCAACATCCACAGGAGAGATAGAATGACTAACCTGTTTTGGAAGAGACGGGATAGACTTCGAAGAGGAGGGGGAAGTAGACCTTGAGGGGCTCCTGCTCCTCTTCAGAGAGACGGTCCCATAGTTTATCATTAGTTGATCATTGTGCCCACCTTCCATCGGAACGAGCTCCATGCAGTCGGCGATGGGCGCAAAGAACCCTCCTCCAGGCTTAAGTCCTCCACCTCCCTCCAAAGCATCCGATGCTGAAGCGTCAGGGGAACGCCGCCGGGCTACCTTGGAGGGCTTCTGCCAGCCCTCCGAATCAAGAGGAGAGCTAGGAGATGAAGACGGCCAGGTCGGAGAAGACCGTGAGGGAGAAGAGGCTGGGGCCTTAGAGGAAGAAACCGGTACCTTCCCTTTCTCTCCATTTAGCCCTCCCTTCAAAGATGCAGCGACTGGGCGAGGTCAAACTCTTGCGGTTGCCAACCATGGACCGAAGGTGAAGTTGCCCTCCATTGCCACTGATTTGGATCCACCCTCCTCAGTCACCTTCCTTCGAGCATTGCTTTCCAAGGGAGGTTTAGCTATGAAGTTGTCCTGGGAAAGACCAGTGGCTGGAGCTTCACCCGGAGGGCTGCTATGAGGGAAACTGCAGTCCGCCACTATATGACCAATCCATCCACAGCAGAAGCAAACCGAAGGGAGGCTTTTAAACACAAAATGCTGCCAGAAGACTGACTCCCTCCCCTGAATCCGAACCCCCGGGAGCAACGGCTTGGCATCATTAATCTCAACCCGCACCCGGGCAAAACCAGTTTTTTTTCATCAAATATGTGAAATTATCGAGAGAGAGAGAGAGAGGGGTACCTGCCTCCCTCGCGACCGCCATTATCACCCCTAGCTCCCAGTACTCCAGCGGCAGCTCTGGAAAGCACATCCAGACCACCGTCCGAGTCATCGGGCATCTTCCCGGAAGAAAATCCGGGTGCCATGGAACGAAGGCCATCAGTTGGCCAGCTACATACCAGGGACCGACAGCTAGGACGCGGTCGCAATCCTCCTTGGTGCCCGCTCTCAACACCATGTGATCTTCCCAACTGGAAACACCTCCGGCTCCGTTGGTAGCTGCAGCCTCAGTCGAATGTCCCTCGCCACCCGAGATGGTGAACCCTGCGGCCAAGGCTACGGAAGATGACTGCCACTCCTTCCCATTTCGCCGAGCGGCGTCTATCGAATACGGCATGACCAGGACCTTCGTGAAGCTCTGTTGGAGCCTCTCTAGTTCTTCGTCAGTTAGCTTGTACGGAGTCCACATCGAAGGCCAGAGAGGGCCATGGACTACCTTCGCCCATGATCTATCTGAAACACCTTTAGCATCGGAGTCCGACATAGCCACGCTTGTCTGGACTCCCTCCTTCGCCTTAGAACCACTTGACATTACGAAGCATCACCGGAAAATAAGCTAGAAATCCTAAAATCCAAGCTAAAACCCTCGGAGAAGACGGCACGGAACCCAAGCCACTCCGATCGCCTCGAGCGCTATCAAACTTTGTGCTTCTAGGTAAATTGATCAATAATTAAACCAGTATAACGTATATCAATATACAAATACCAACGCGGAAAACGTTTATTTGTGAAAAAAAAAATCTACACTAAATTATAGGGAACTGCTATCAAACCTTGTGCTTCTAGGTAAATTGATCAATAATTAAACCAGTATAACGTATATCAATATACAAATACCAACGCGGAAAACGTTTATTTGTGAAAAAAAAAATCTACACTAAATTATAGGGAACTGAATTTAGGATCAGGACAGAGGCCATTACCACAAATAACAAAAAAATAAAAATAAAAACAATACTATAATTCCATTTGTGTATCTATTCCCGTTGCCCAGGCAGCCACGCTTTCTTATACTCTTCCCCCTTTCCCTCTTCTTACCCCTCGGATCGCTCCAAGGTTTCTCGTGTCCTCTTTCCTTCCTTCTTCGCCCAGCGCCAGCCCTGGCCCTGCCTTCACCAGCTCCACGCCTCCCTTCCCCCCTCTTCCCCCCTTCCAACCGAGCAGCGAACGAAGGAAGAAACGTCGAAGAGAAGAAGAGAAGAAGAGTAGAGAAGAGAAGGGTGGTGGAGATGGGAGGAGGCAACGGGCAGAAGTCGAAGACCGCGCGCGAGAGGCACATGGAGAAGAACAAGCCCCCCAAGGGTTTCAATCTCATCCCCCTCTCTCGATGTCTCGATCTGTTGGAATTCTTTAGATTTCGAGCTGTTTTCTCACCGATCGATCGACTGTTTTGACGTTTTCGGTGCAGGGAGCCAGTTGGAATCTAACAAGAAGGCCATGACCATCCAGGTTCTTCTCTCATTTTCTTTCTCAATTGGACTGATGTTCTGATTTCGAAGTTGTTTTAGGGTTTGAATTTCCGGTTGTCTCTTCGAGGTCATATGAAATTGGTCAAATCTTGCAGATTCGTTCTTGTTTAGTGGAAATTAGATGGTTAAGGTGAGTACTAGTAATAATGGGAGGATGACAGCGTTTTTTCTCCTTTGGATCACCCGCTGAAGTTTATAGCTTAATGGCATTTGTTGTTTGGTTATCATCTTGCCTTGTTGGGGGATTTGTTTCTCAGCATGGTGGTTCTTGGGAGAATGTTCTAAGAATGGTCTTTGGAGATCAAAGCTATGATAAAAAAATTAGAGCTTTTTATAGTTACAATAATATAACGAAAGAAAGATGTGCTCCTTTAGCAAACAATACATTTGATTTACCTCTGTTCAAAGACTGATTATTCGGATCGACATGAGGGTCCAACTCCATTGCATTGCCAGAATCCATGTTGTATATTTGAAGCAGGTTGATCTCCTTGCTTCTCTCATGGTACAACCCTCTTCCCGCTTAGCCCCCTTTCTCCTCGGTCCACAGATACATTAAGGCCCCTTTCTCCTCGGTCCACAGAGACATAATGTAGGACTGGTGCCAACAGTTCATCATGGAAGAAAGGACTCACCGAGCAGGGATCACTAACTAATACTAATAGTAATATAATAGAATATAAAAGAACTGTCTTTTCTGTATGCTTTCCCCGGTTCCATTGCTACTGCGGGCCTTACTCAATCGATCGGATCATATAGATATCCCTTCAACACAACATAGGTCATTGAAAGGATCTTGGACGACTCACCAAAGCACGATAGCCAGGTCAGAAAATGGATTCCTATTTGAAGAGTGCATATGAGATGCTTTCACTGGATACACCGAATATTGATGACCTTATGGATTCCTTTCCATTGCTGAATATGATGAATGAGAGTTGGTCCTCATAAGCAATAAATATTTTTAAAATCTTATTGCTATTTGTGATTCACTGTATAAGCATTTTAATCTTTTAGTTATTGGAGCAAACCAAATTTGTATATGTTATGAACTATTTTGTGGTTTGCTATGCAAATAGATTTCCATATTCCCATATGGAACAATTGTTTGTATTATATGGTGTTCTATATTCAGTAGTATGACTATGTATGTTGTCTGTTTTGAGTCTTTTGACATTCATACTTGTCTATATTAATTGTTTCTGTGTCTTGCATTCTTTGTGCAAATTGTTCTTGTAAAAACACACAGAAATTGAGATATTTTAGGGTTTTGTTTGTTTTTCCTGATCTGCACAATTACTCTCCTATCAAATCTAATGTTTAATTACGTATAACATTATTATTATTATTATTTTTGTAATATGTGATTGCAGAGTGCCATAAGAGGATAAATGTAGCTGTACATATTTTATTTTAGCATTATAGACCTCACATAGTGCAATTATCAGACACTAGAGGGATTTGTGCAACTGATCCGTTTGCTGTCATTGTGTCTACACGCAACACATTTTTGTTTGTGTGTATCAACTATATTGGGAACAATATTTGGGTTTCAATTGGATGACGGTCAATTGGTCTTCATTGGAATGGTGATGATTTGCGTCATTTATGTATTACTTGTCTATATAACCACTTCGAAGGGGTAAAAATCACTTTTTACAAGCTTGCTGCCATTCTTTCTTTATGTTGAGCCATTAGTGGTGATTGCTTTCTTCAGAATTTCATAAGTGGTGCTAAACTACCTGTGATGTTGATTGGCAAGTTTCTTGTGTCCTTATCTTGGATGACTTTGTGATGGATGAAAACTACGTGATTGTGATTGTAAGTTCATTTATATCAGATTTGTCACTGATGTAATTAGCAGAAATTAGTTTGTTAATTTGATACACCTAATTAGAATTTAGAAGAGAAGAACAAAGTGAATAGGGTGGTATAGAGTTGAAGTAGGCTGGTGAAAAGTAGAATATGAAAATGGGAAAAAGGTAGATGGAAAAGACAAAACAGGAGAGCTTTATTTTTTTAAATGGTCATTAAACCAACTATGCCTTCATCTCCTCCTTCTGTACCTAAGACATCAAGATTTACCAAATAGCCTCCTTATTTAACTAGGACACATCTGGACATTTTCATAACCCTGAGAAAGAAATAAGAAAAAGAAACATGTAATACTTCCAAAATTTCTGAAGTAGTGTGCTTTTTTCCCCTCCATAGAGTCCATCATAGAAAGCCTTCAGAATCAGTCGATGACACAATCCTAGTTCCTCAAAAACCCTTTCCTAGTGCAGTTAGACCTGATGTAGGACTTGTTGACACAATCTTTACAGCTTCATTTGATTGTGAAATAGGGAATTGAGGGGGGACAGATATCAATATTCATTGTCATTCCTAAAGAAATACATGTAATACTTCCAAAATTTCTGAAGTAGCGGGCTTTATGCCCCTCTGTAGAGTCCATCATAGAAAGCCTTCAAAATCAGTCGATGACACAATCCTAGTTCCTCAGAATACTTTCCTAGTGCAGCTAGACCTAATGTAGGACTTATTGACACTAATCTTTACAGCTTCATTTGATTGTGAAATAGGGAATTGAGGGGGAACAGCAATCATAATTCATTGTTATTCCTCCACAAATGTACTTTTCCCTTGGTCAGGGGATATCTTGTTTTTATGTAACCAGAGCAATTATGATAGGCATGGGGATGGAAAATGTAATAGAAAAAGCAAAAGCGGGAAAGGGAAAGTGAAAAAATGGTAAAGTGAGGAATAACCCATAGCACAAATCACCAGATAATAGTTCTAGGGGTGGAGGACAAAATTGACTTGTTACATGAAAAGGAGGGTATGCTGTGTTTACTGGAATAACCCTCTCCCACAAAAAGATGCAGTGTTTGGCAGAACCCACTATCCCCACTCCTATGTGGGTTAATCTTGCAAGCAAATGCAACATTGCTAAAATAAGTATCCAAGTCCCGTCAGAAAATAGCCCTAACACTGAGCACCAAATTTGCAAGAAAATGTAAAATATCTATACGTATAATGGTAATATTATACATGAGAAATATAAATAAATAAATTAACTAATCCTAATCTATTGTAATTTTAAGCTTCACTTATACTGCTGAAAGGTATCCAACCATAGTTGATCAAGTGCTTCAGTCAATTAGGAAGTTGATGTTAGTAAATAAACTTAATTATATTATTATTATTGTTGGAAGTCTAAGAGTTTTGGGAGTCTAAGAGTCACTATTATTATTGTTGGAAGTCTAAAAATTTTGGGAGTCTAAGAATCACTATTATTATTGTTGGAAGTCTAAAAATTTTGGAAGTCTAAGAGTCTTATAGAAACTCCCATTTTTTAGAAGATGCCTGGGTAATTGTGTTAATCTTAGAATATGTATGTGACTCTTTGAAAGAAGTGTTATAAATGCTTATTTAGTGATGTATCATGTCTGATAAGTTCCCTTATAGGCTATAAATATTTATGGGGTTATTTTGTAATATAACAATGAACTTTTTGAGCCTCTGACTACCTTCAAAAAATATAATATTATTATATTCCAAGCCTATCTTTCATTGACAATTTCAAAGTGTTATCAAAGCTTGAGAGTTTCCTGGAAAAGTAAAAAAAAGAGGAGAGAAAAAAGAGAAAATAAGTGCAGCGTGAAGAAGTTGCTCGTGAAGTGTATCCTTCATCAAAATATTGAGTCTCCAGGTAGAAAGAAATCCATGGAAAAGTGTGTCAGTCTAAAAGTAGACTTTGCAAAGTGAAAAGGAAGATAAGTGATTTCTTCGGTGAAATTGTGAGGTTGAAGAAAAGAGACCTTTTATCAACGATAACAAGTGTTTGAAATGAAGGATGAAGTGTCAGTAACTATTTTTGTGCCATTTAAGTTGATGCTCAAGGAGTTACTTGAAAAATTAAATATTCCACCATAATGATACATGTGAGAAATTTGGATCAGGTCATTCATTAAGATGGTAAGCAAGTTTTATAAAGAAAGAAATTGAGAATGATACTACGCTACAAGCGATCAAATATTTAAAAGGTATTCATAATGTTATCATTAGAGATGTCCATTATCAAGAGATAGATGAATTCGAGACTATCATGCAAGATTTGTATGAAATTTATGAAGATTTGAAGAAAAGCTATGAAGAAGCAATTAAGGAGCTAAATGAGATAAAGTTGAAAATAGAAAAAAGAGGGATTGAAGAATCTAGCTATTATGATGCTGGGACATATTCTTGTAGAACAAAAAGAAGGGTTTGTTCTATTTATGATTTTTCTCCTGGTTGCTATTCAAATTCATGATTAAAGTTAGAGAGAAGGAATTCAAATTTATAGGAGAGTGTTGGAAGATAAACTTAAATTAAAGTGTTTTGAAAATTCGTGAGGTCAAGTTTAGAGAAATGTGGAGTCAATAGTCAAGGTTTATTGATACTTATGTTTATTTTCAAAATATTTAGTATTCCAAAGTGATGTGTTTATGTTTAATGTGTTTAGTTTATCTAAAAATTATTTTAGTATTTCTAGAGTATGGTTTGGGAAAATGTTTTATACTTAGATGTTCTCTATAAATAGAGGTTTATGTATTGAGTCATGTAGTGTGAAGTGAATTATCATTTTATAATATAAGTATATTATTTATCTTATCCTTCCATTAAGTAATTCCTGTGAGCATCCATATTTCCAATATAGTAGTATCATAGCAATTCCTTTAACCCTAACATTCTGGTATATGCTCTGATACCAGAATGTTGGAGTTAAGGAATTGCTACGATACTACTATATTGAAAATATGGATGTTCACAGAAATTACTTGGAGTGGAATGATCAAATAAATAACATACTTGTATTATAAAATCATAATTTATTCTACACTACACGACTCAACATATAAATTCTTATTTATAGAGAACATCTAAGTCTAGAACATTCCCCTTAACCATAATAATAAAGACTTTAGAAATACTAAAATGACTCTTTAAATAAACTAAATATATTAAACATAAACACATCACTTTAGAATACTAAATACTTTGAATATAAACATAAGTATCAATGAACCTTGACTATTACTCATATAATATTATATTTTTTGAAGGTACTTAGAGGCTTAAAATGCTCATTATTGATGGCAAATTTAATTTTTCAAGTAATTCCTTGAGCATCAACTTGAATGATGCAAAAATGGTTACAAACATTTCACCATCCATTTTACACACTTGTTGTCATCGACAAAAAGATTTTTTTTTTCAACATCGCAATTTCACTGAAGACTTCACTCGTCTTTCTTTTCATTTTGCAAAGTCTACTTTTAAACTTGCACGCTTTTTCACGGATTTGTTTCCATCCAGAGATTTAATACTTTGATGAAGGATACACTTCACGAGTGACTTCATGCCGTACTTCTTTTCTTTTTTTGTCCTCTCTTTTTTTTACTTTTCCATGAAACTCTCAATCTCTCAAGCTTTGATACCACAATGTTGGAGTTAAGAAATTATTATGATACTACTATGTTAAAAATATGGATGCTCATAGAAATTACTTGGAGTGGGAAGATAAGATAAATAATACACTTATATTATAAAATGATAATTCACTCTACATTACATGACTTAACATATAAATCCCTATTTATAGAGAATATCTAAGTCTAGAACATTCTCCTTAAACATACTAATAAAGACTTAGAAATACTAAAATGACTCCTAAATAAATTAAATATAAACACATTACTTTGGAATACTAAATACTTTGAATATAAACATAAGTATCAATGAAGCTTGACTATGACTTTACATTTCTCTAAACTTGACTTCAGACTCTTAGACTCTCAAAACTCTTAAACTTCTAATAATAATAATATAATTAAGTTTATTTACTAACATCCCCCTTAATTGTATTCCATCCTTCATACCAAGTAAGTTTTTGAACTTGTGAAATGGATTTGCTGCAAGTAGTTTGGTGAGGATATCCGCAACATGATTTTGAAACTAGATATAAATTAGCTCTACATCCTTCTCCTTCACATGATTTCAAATAAAATGGTACCAGATATCAATGTGTTTGCTCATTTCATGATGTACTGGATTTTTAGTCAAATTAATTGTAGATTTGCAATCAACACAAATTTGTATAGTTTTAACTTGTAGAAAGTATATCTTCTTAAGTAAATTTCTTAACCAAATTTCATGCATACACAAGATGATGCCGCAACATACTCAGCTTCACATGTAGAGAGGTAATAATTGGTTGTTTTTTGGAAATCCTGGTGAATGCTGTATCACTCATACAAAAAACAAATCCAGTAGTGCTTTTTCTATCATCAAAGTCTCCTTCCCAATTGCTATCAAAAAAATCATATAGTTGAAAATTGTTAGAAGATGAATATAATAGATCATGAGAGATGGTACCTCGAATATAGCGAATAATTCTTTGTGATTTTTTAATGTATAGATTTTGGTTCTTCCATATATCTATTAGCCAATCCAACTCCATAAACAATGTCCGGTCTTGTACAAGTCAAGTATCTCAAACTTTTAACCAAACTTTTGTAAAGAGTAGGATCCACCACCTTGTCTCGCCTTCATCATATTTAGATAGTTTCATTCCACAATCAACGGGGGTGCTTATTGACTTGCAGTCTTTTATTTTGAATTTATTTAAAATCTTCTTTGTATAAGTTTTTTGTGATATAAAGATGCCTTCTTTTATTTGCTTTACTTCTAAGCCAAGTAGGTCATAAGATCCATGCCCGTCATCTCAAACTCCTAGATCATTCATTCACCAATTTTTGTTGCAACAGTTGATTTCGAAGATGTAAGTGGAAGATAAATGATTGATGGTCATGCAAGTTTTACAAAGAAAGAAGCTGAAAATGATGCTCTGTTGCAAGCGATCAAATATTTAAAAGGTATTCATGATATTATCGTTAGAGATGTCCATTATCAAGAGATGAATTCAAGACTATGCAAGATTTATATGAACTTTATGAAGATTTAAAGAAAAGTTACAAAGTAATAAAGGAGCTAAATGAGATAAAGTTGAAGATGGAAGAAAGAAGGATTGAAAAACCTGGCTATTATGGTGCTGGGACATTCTCGTGGAATAAGAAGAATGGTTATGCTAATCATGATTTTTTTCCTAGTTGTCCAAATTCATGATTAAAGTTAGAGAGAGAGAATTCAAGTTTATGTGTATTGGAAGATAAAGTTGAATTAAAGTATTTTGAGAATTCGTAAGATCAAGTTTAGAGAAATATGGAGTCATAGTCAAGGTCCATTGATACTTTTATTTATATTCAAAGTATTTAGTATTCCAAAGTAATGCATTTAGTTTATCTAAGAGTCATTTTATTATTTTTAGAATCGTTATTAGTATAGTTAACGGGGAATGTTCTAGACTTCGATGTTTTCTATAAATAAGGGTTTATGTGTTGAGTCACGTAGTGTGGAGTGAATTATCATTTTATAATATAAATATGTTATTTATTTTATCCTTTCACTCTAAGTAATTATTGCGAGCATCTATATTTCCAATATAGTAGTATCATGGCAATTTCTTAACTCCATTCTGATATCAGAGATTGGGAGTTTCCTGGAAAAGTAAAAGAAAGAAAGAAGAGAAAAAAGAGAAAAGAAGTGTGGTGTGAAGAAGTGTATCCTCCATCGAAGTATTGAGTTTTTGGATGGAAAAGAATTCGTGGAGAAATGTGGAAGTCTAAAAGTAGATTTTACAAAGTGAAGAAAGATGAGTGAAGTCTTCAATGAATTGCAAAGTTGAAGAAAAGCAACCTCTTTGTCAACAAGTACGTGGAATAGAGGGTGAAATGTCTAACTATTTTTGTGCCATTCAAGTTGATGCTCAAGGAGTTACTTGAAAAATTGAATTTGCCTCCAGTAATGTACATTGAGAGATCTGGATCAGATTATTCACCAAGTTTTGTTGTAACAGTTGATTTCGAAGATATAAGTGGAAGATAAATGATCGATAGTTATGCAAGTTTTATAAAGAAAGAAGCTGAGAATGATGTTGCGTTATAAATGATCAAATATTTAAAAGCTATTTATAATGTTATCATTAGTGTTGTCCATTATCAAGAGATAGATGAATTCAAGACTGCTATGCAAGGTTTGTATGAAATTTATGAAAATTTAAAGAAAAGCCGTGAATAAGCAATTAAGGAGCTAAATGAGATAAAGTTGAAGATGGAAGAAATAGGAATTGAATAATCTAGTTATTATGATGCTAGGATACATTCTCGTAGAGCAAGAAGGGTTTATGCTATTCGTGATTTTCTTTTTAGTTGTGGTCTGAATCCATAATTAAAATTAAAGAGAAGGAATTCAAGTTTATGGGGCAGTGTTGGAAGATAAACTTGAATTAAAGTGTTTTGGGAGCCTGTGAGGTCAAATTTAGAGAAATGTGGAGTCATATAGTCAAGGTTCATTGATACTTATATTTATATTTAAAGTATTTAGTATTCTAAAATGATGTGTTTATGTTTAATGTGTTTAGTTTATCTAAGAGTCATTTTAGTATTTCTAAAGTCTTTATTAGTATGATCAAGGAGAATATTATAGACTTAGATATTCTTTATAAATAAAGGTTTATATATTGGGTCATGTAGTATGGAGTGAATTATCATTTTATAATATTAGTGTTATTTATTTTATCCTCCCACTCAAAGTAATTCTTATGAACATCCATATTTCCAACATAGTAGTATCATAGCAATTTTTCTTAACTCCAACATTGCGGTATGATAACAATTTTCAATATATTTTATGATATTACTATGTTGGAAATATGGATGCTCACAGGAATTACTTGGAGCGGAAGGATAAGATAAATGCACTTATATTATAAAATGATAATTCATTTCTACACTATATGACTCAACCCGTAAACTCCTAGTTATAGAGAAGATCTAAGTGTAGAACATTTTCCTTAACCATACCAATAAAGACTTTAGAAATACTAAAATGACTCTTAGATAAACTAAATACAATAAACATAAACACATCACTTTGAAATACTAAATGCTTTGAATATAAACATAAATACCAATGAACTTTGACTTTGACTCCATATTTCTCTAAACTTGATCTCATGAATTCCCAAAACACTTTAATTCATCTTCCAACACTCCATTGTAAACTTGAATTCTTTCTCTCTAACTTTAATCATGGATTTGCACCACAACTAAGAGGAAAATCACAAATAGCATATACCTTTCTTCTTGTTCCACGAGAATGTGTCCCAACATCATAATAGCCAGATTCTTCAATTCCTTTTTCTTCCATCTTTAACTTTATCTTATTTAGCTCCTTAATTGTTCCTTCATGGCTTTTTATCAAATTTATCTTCATAAATTTATCTATCTCTTGATGATAGACGTCTTTGATGATAATATTATGAATATTTTTCAAATATTTGATTAATTGTAACATAGCATCATTTTCAGCTTCTTTTTTTGTAAAACTTGTATGACTATCGATCATTTGTCTTCTACTTATCTTCGAAATTAATTGTTGCAACAAAAATTGGTGAATGATACGATCTAGATTTCTCGCATGTATACATTTTTTGTGGCAAATTCAATTTTTCAAGTAATACCTTGAGCATCAACTTGGTGCAAAAATTGTTACAGATATTTCACCTTCTATTTCATACACTTGTTGTCGTTGATTTTCTTTAACCTCGCAATTTCACTGAAGACTTCACTTGTCTTCCTTTTCACTTTGCAAAGTTTACTTTTAGACACTTTTTCATGGGTTCCTTTCTATCCGGAGACTCAACACTTTGATGGAGGATACACTTTCACGAGCGACTTCTTCATGCCACACTCTTTTTCTTTTTTTACTTTTTTCCAGGAAACTCTTAAGCTCTCAAGCTTTGATACCAGAATGTTGGAGCTAAGAAATTGCTATGATTTTTATATGTTGGAAATATGGATGCTCATAGAAATTACTTGGAGTGGAAGGATAAGATAAATAACATATTTATATTATAAAATGATAATTCACTCAACACTCATGACTCGGCACATAAATCCCTATTTATAGAGAACATCTAAGTATAAAACATTTCCCTTAACAATACTAATAAAAATTCTAGAAATACTAAAATGACTCTCAGATAAACTAAACATATTAAACATAAACACATTACTTTAAAATACTAATACTTTGAATATAAATATATGTATCAATGAACCTTGACTATGACTCCACGTTTCTCTAAAATTGATCTCACGAATTTCCAAAACACTTTAATTCAAGTTTATCTTCCAATAATAGATGACTTGTTTATATCTATCTATATGTAGAGGATTATTTTTTAAAAATCTAATACCAAGCAACGAAAGGAACAAGCTTGTTTTTCCTTCCGTGCCACTAGCAAGTTAATTATGCAACTTCAAAGTCAGTGAAAGGAGATACGCTAAAGGTAGTAGTAGGAGCAATGAATATTAAAAAGAAAACAGACAAGGTGAATATGCTTGAAACAACTGATACATTCTTTATCCCTAGAATTCTAGAGCTAGAACTCAAAAAAAGAACTGTTTATTCATGGGATGTTTAGTTGTATAGAAGTGGGTACTAAATTTTAGTGAGTGATGTGATTTGCATACATCATGGAGTTGGCATCCAGGTCAGTCAGGGTCAAAGTTGGCATCTGTCTGCCATGGTCAAAAAATGCACGTAGTTTTGGTACTTTTGAGAGTTTTGGCTGCTAGCTAATGGTAGTTACATGCTAGAGGGTTTTCAAA
Source organism: Areca catechu (assembly GCA_021397845.1). NCBI lineage: Eukaryota > Viridiplantae > Streptophyta > Magnoliopsida > Arecales > Arecaceae > Areca > Areca catechu. Next base: position 199,089,289 of record CM038039.1, read on the forward strand.
ATGTGACTCTAATTCCAGATTTTAACATGATAAATTTGGCCTGATAATTTTAGAAGAACACAAGGACAAAGATCATCATGCATGGACAAGTTTGGTTGACTATTTATGTTGGTGGTCAACCATCATTGACCATTGCTGAACAGGTAAATAAAATGCGTGTAACTTGCAATATATGTATAGTGATTTGAGCATATATTCGCTGCATTCAATTATAGCACATGCAAAATTTGCATGCTGCCTAAATACCCAACTAGTGACTGTTGTATTATGGTGCCACAGACCAGGCCTGTTTTCATCAGGTCAAGAATTTTCTGAACTTTGGACTTGCAGGGTATTTGAAATATCAAGTTCAAGGAGTCTTGGAGTGAGGGTTGTATCAAACAAAAATTAGGTAGAATTTACCAAATTCATTTGGGTGATTTTGTTTTTACAAAACTAAATTTGTGGAAACAAAATTTCTTTTAGCTGAAAGGAATTTGATCGCTGATTGTCAAGGACATCTGTATATGGGTCTATGTGGCTGAGTGCATTAGATCTGTACTACCGAGAAAAGGAACTATAGGTAGCATCTACCATTGTGCTCTTGTATGGATGTTATGGAGGTAAATATAGCTTATTGGCTCAATTGCAACAATTCCAGCTCATCAACTATATCTACAATAGCAGGTCATCTGATTCTTTACTAGCTGGTTACAAATATGTGTTCTATCATGAGGATGGAAATGCAAAGTTTTACTGAATTGTTAGTCTCTCTCTCATGGAGAGATTTTATGGTTCATTTAGAAATTTGGAAACATGTTAATCATCGTATTGACTACAATCATAATTCTGATGTGATAAATCAGATCTATAAAATGTTAGATATAGGGATTGTATGTATCATGGACATACTTCAGCAATACCTTGCTGTATTATTTCATTTCTCTGTTGAGATGATTTGTTGTTTACGTAGATAAATTTTATAACTACATTGAGTGGAAACGATGCCTTGAGATTGTGTTGACGCTGCCCTTATCCTTAGGCAAACATAGGGAGAGAAACTGGCGAATGGAGAGTTTTTGTGATATGAAACTCTTGATTACTTGAATGGGAAGTAGGTGTCTCTTTTCAGGGAAAGATAATTGTCCACAATTCTGCTTTCTAGCATTGAACATGCTGATTGAGACCTCATAAATGACAATAGCACTCTCTTTTCTTTCCGTCTTTTAAGTGCACAGCTGAGATTTCATGATTTTCCATGCTAATTGTTATGATTTGTGTTGAATTGCATCGTTATCATAAGCCAAAATTTCGTCTTTGTTATTTATAGGTTTCTTGCTTGTAAAGCCTTCTTTTTTAATTATTCATATTGCTAGTTTGACCTGAATGCAGTGCAAGGTATGCATGCAGGCATTCATTTGTACGACGTCAGAAGTGAAGTGCAGAGAACATGCTGAAGCAAAGCATCCAAAAACCGATCTGCATCAATGCTTTTCCCACCTTAAGAAGTGATAGCGAGCTATCAGAAAGCATCTATGAATATATTCTATAATTTGAAGGATGCAAACCATATCATTTGGACCATTTATTTTGTCTGTATGTATGTTGTAGTCCAGTCTGTTGTCCTATGAACTATTTGATAAATCTGACATCCTTCCTGTTTCACTCATTTGGCCTGTTTCTTTTTTATGGTTTAATGTTTTTCGTGGATGCAAATACCCTCCCATCTGCTGACGCTGCATCACCTATATTACAGATTTCTCATTGGAGAGGCTGTCGTGTTCTAAGCCAGCGAGAGCTGAGAGTTGCATCACGATTCCTTAGGTAGTACTGCACGTGTCTGTAAACCTGCCATATGTCACCTGTATTACCATGCGGACATTCAACAAAATCCAAGCCATTTGTGTTGTTACTACATGTTTCTAATGACATCGAAAGAGAGATACATCAGGCATGGCACCACGCAGGGTTTTGTATAAAGAATTGGTTTAAATTATCACCTCTTAAGCAAAATATTGTAGTGAACTGTCATGACCAAGAACTATTGAACCACGTCAACCCTGAAATTTGAGTCTAAGCGCAGGTCATTTTATCCCGACAAGAACTGACACAAATGCCAATTTGACCTTATGTTAGATGACCTTGATCAAAACTTAAACAGCCATGACAGAAGGATCTTATGCTTATACAAACATCCGCATGTTCTTAAACTATTCAAGAAAGAATGAATCGGGACAAGTGGACACGGTCTAACGTTCATGCACTCAAATATTACCAGAAAAGTGATAGTGTACACAACTTGTCCACCGTTGTTTGATGAGTGCTAGGAGGCAACAAACTTGTATAAAACCAAGTTCTACCAATCAATGACATTATGCATAATTCACAACATACATCAATCCCACCTTCCATGTGCCAATATTACTGTGTACGAGTCCTGCTATTCTCTGCAGCTCTCACTTGGAGGAAATATGGATGTGCCTGTAAATCATAAAGTAAACAGGAAAACAAAACAGGATTAGGACATAAAAACAAAATCATACAAGAACTTGGAATAAATTACAACATTTGTAATTCATGAGACTCAACAAACATGGCATGACAAGTCCATTGTGATTATGAATGAGATTACAAAATATACCTACGTTATTAATTTCACTATTTCTTCGGGGCTGCTTCAACATAACTTCATCGCACGACCATTTAACAGCAACTTGAGCTTATGCACTTGTTTGCCGTATGGCATTCTTGATAACAAAATGAATTACATGTTCAAATAGAACTGTGTAACACTATGAAACGGTGTCTTGCATATGAGACATCACCCTGTCACCACCCTCAAAATGGTCGTTAAATGGCTATTACCAGTTATGATCCTGACAAGGCAATTCCCGAGAGGGGCAAACTACGGATAGAAGAAACCTTTGGCAACTTTTTGCACAAAGTGGCTGTCCCAAGAATTGAAACCTATGCCATGGTTCTCGCCAAACAAAGCTTTTTATGTTTGCACCAAGCAATGGCTCCTATTATCACCTCCAAATGGAAAATTCATCCCACATCCAGGTATCCAGCATGGCCGAATCATGTAAAACATGTGATCCTTTTTTTTTCATGTCAAATCATCATGTCATGGACCTCTAGGTTGATCAATCAGAGCAATAAAAAAAATTGCATCTGATTTAATGCTTGTTAGACATATCATAATCACTAGATAATTGTTACATACGAAACAAATAAATCACTATCTTAAAATAAATAAAAACAAATAAATCAAATTCTTAAATTGAAGATCCTTTCAGGTCAGCAGGTAAATTGGTCCAAGAGACCAGGCGCGATATGAACAACCTTATTACATTACTCAGAAGTGACATACCTCCCAAGCTCCCACTCTTGCTAATTACATGTATAGCCCCACATACTCATCTTAAGAATCAAAATCAGGCACGTCTTTCTTTTCATAATCTTATAGACACTTCATAAAGAATAAAGCAGCAGTCATAGAATACTGACAGGGGTTACAGACAGAATTGCTTAACCATATAATGAGTCAATGAGCAATTAATATGTCAAATAAAATATCTTGCAAGATATAAAAAGAGATAAGCTGCCTATATTTTTTCTATGACAAATGATTCACAAAATCAATACGTAACTACATACTAAATTACAAAGAAGTAAAATAGCAAAACAACAAGCGAAATACAACTAAGTTCCAAACTGCACAAAGTAAAATGGCCTGACCACATGCAAGAGGAAAAGTTGAATTACCATAGCTTCCCGTGCTGTAAGCCTATCCTGGTGATCATAGCGAAGAAGCTTATCAAGAAAATCAATTGCCTGCACCACATGTATCCAAAATGTCATGAAAGAAAATTTTTATGGTAAGAAGTAATGGTGCTAAAATAGAGAACCTCCGGAGAAACAAGATGTTGATTGTCTGCATTAATAAATTTAGACCAAGGTTTCCTGCTGTGCCTGCAGAATGTAAAGTAAGAATGAATAACGTGCAAAAGACTTTAAGCATTGCCAAAATTTTATGGACCACTTTGCACTTAAAATTTAGAAAAATCATTTAACTCAAAAACTTGTTCAAGTAAAAGATGTAAGAAAAAAGAACCATAAGGTATACCTTCCAACAAGAGCTTCAAGTTGTGGGTCAAGCTCTAAGCGATATTTGTTCAAATAAGCATTTAATTCCTCTGTTCCAATTACCTGGGGAAAAAGCATCAGGCACCATTATAAGTCATGCTTGTTCCCTACCAGATGGAGCATCCTAGGGATATTTCCATTTAGAAAAAAATGAGTCTGTTTAGGAAAGAACAATAATTCATACAAGAAAGTAACAAATCTATAGTAGTATATGAGATTGTTAACAATTTCTCTAAAGCAGCATCCTTTATGCTTCCTATTCTTTATTTTTTTCTGGACAGCAACATTTTCAAACTACCAAGGCCTCAAATTTTGAAACATCTATGTCAACGAACTCCATGAAACTACGAGTATATAGAACCAACAAATTAGACACCAGTTGCTAATCCTAGACTAGTTGCTTAACCCTTCATTGTTCCATTTAACCACTCATGTTTTAACAAAGATAAAATAGGAATAAAAAAGAATTTAATCCATATAAATGATCATCAGCTACAAAAGCTAGTCATATTTCCCATTGTATTTTTATGTGTAAGCAAGCAATTGAAAAATCAATGGATGAATGTCTAAAGAATGATAAAAATACATAAAAGCAAACAAGTAGTAATTCAGAGAGGATTTTCAGCTAATCATCCCACTGAAACAAGCAGCAAATTCAGTTTATTACCTTAGCAATCTTGACAAGCTGATCATGGTTGTCATGGCCATAAAAGAAGGGTTCCTTGCGAAAAATCTGCAGCCAACAACTGAAATTTTAAGTTCATAATAAAACATAATGGGAAAATCACCAATGAGCAACGAAGAACAACTATAATAGCAATACAAATAAATTAAGTATTGCAAGAAAATTGAATCTAAACTTAATACAGACAAGACACATACCATTCCAGCAAACATGCATCCAAGGCTCCACATGTCTAAGGAGTAGTCATAATCTTGTAAATCCACAAGGAGTTCAGGCCCCTTGAAATATCTGGGTCACCAAGAAACACAGTATTAACTCGATATAGAGAATAGAAAGGAATGGAGGAGAAAGAAGGGCGAGGAGGAGGAATGTAGAATCTGCCAAAACTTCTAGTTATTAATTTTTTAAAAAAAAACAAAATTAATCACCAGGATCAGTAGATATATTACAATTTACAACATATTACCCAAAACCCTACTTGAAATAAGTGATTCCTAGACTTTGGCTGGATAGATACCTAAATTAACCTATACCAACCAGGCATCACTCAAGAACAAAACAAATCCAATAAACTCTCTAAAAGATCAGCTTCAATGCAAGATTGGTTTGACAATACAACTGATATGTGATGGAAGAGAATTTCTAATGATATTTACCAACTTTGTGATTCATTTAATTACATCTTTTATTCCAAATTTAGTCTTTATTCTCCGGAGTCCTTGATGGTTGTCATGTGCTTGGGTGCTTTTGTCTGGGCATCTTAGCTGATTTGTCCTGCATTAATTGCTTCAATTGGGACATAATTTTTTTGGTGATCTGTCTTAGCTAGATGGTGTGTTCATACTTCATAGGGTCATTTTTGCCAAACAAAAAAAGTCTAAAATATTCCCTGCTGCATCAGCAACTTTCAGTTTTCTTTTGCATGGTGCTCAAGGACATCATTGTTAAAATCTTACAATTTACAGTCTGATCTTACGATCCTGATCAAAATGGCCCTAAATGATCTAGGTCTCATCTCTAGATCAGGGTCAGTTGGGAACATAAGATCTAGATTTGTCTTATGAATTATATTGTCCCCTGAGCCATTAGATCCAACTTGATTATGCTACTTCGTTTTTTAATCATGTGAGCTCATTTTCTATAATTTATTTGACTATATGGTTTTTAAACTACTTATCACTGGTCCAGTCTTGAGTAGTGGAATTATCAATATTTCTATGGAGTTTATGGAGATAAAAGTATAAAGCAATTTTTTGTAATTTTTAGCCACATGTCACAAATCTTATACTTATTTTTGTAAAACATGCTAAATAGAGCGATAATTGAATTGATGGGTATTCCACAAATATCTTGAACATGATACTTATTTCATTAGGCATACTACATATGGGCTTATGTTGGTAGAAAGTAGAATTCTAATATGTATGTTTTATCTGTTCTCCATTCATCAACTCTATATATATCTCGTATTTCAGTTTTTACATTTCTTTTAATTTTCAAAAAAATGAAAGAAAATCAGAAGAAAATCTTACAATCTGCAATCTGATCCATGATCCCAATCTTCACAACATTGCCTAAGTAGACAAAGAGGAAGAAGACAAATAAAGTGGGGTCAAACAAACATCTGCAGAGGCTTGAGTTCAGCGTACTCAAGCTTGTTTGGGTTTCTAAAAGTTTGGACAATGATAAAGACACATTCTCATACAGGACGATAGAGGATGGAAAGAGAAAGAGGAGGTGTGACTGCAAGGGAAAAGACTTTGAGGCTGGGAAGGAGGATTGTTGTGGCAGCAGTAAGGCCCATGCTGGTGGGCTTGAGGAGAGGGGGTTTGAGAGTAAGACTTGTTAGGGCCTTGCAGAGGAGAAAGGGGGAGAGTTATGGGCTCTAAGGAAGCTGAGCACGATGAGATGGGGAATGGAAGGGAATGTTAGGTTTTCAAAAGCAATGCTTAGGCTATCAAAAGGAAACAGAGAGTAAGGAATGGAAGGAGATAAACCAAAATAAACGTGTTTACACTTTAGCCTCTGCTTTAGACCTTTAGTAGTAGTGCAATCTCAGTCAATGGATCAGGATCTAAAGCATAAGATGTTTATCACATATGATTATTTATTAATATTCATCTAAGCCACCAAAATAGGAACCAAAGAATACTGTATATTCTCATTATTATAACACATGCTGTTAATATATAAATACAAGTAACTCGAAGGCTAACTTTCTCATATGGACATGGCTATCTGATACCTTTTTTGCATCCACCAATGACAATGATGATGAACAACAACAACAACAACAATGAGGCTGATGAATCATTAACTATGTATTAATTTATTAAACAAAGTAATGTCAATGCTGGAATTGCTGTAAGAATTCATATGGAATGTAGCATTAAGAGGTCATGCAATTACAAAATAGTAGAAGCTATAGCCATTGCAGCATTAGGCATAAGCAGCATCAAACCATGGGTTGCAGGAAAAGCATTAAAACAAAATCCACATTAACCTTGAAGCAACACGAACATTGTATTCCTTGCCAGGATGGTAAAACTCAGCAAGTCCCCAGTCTATCAAACGGAGCTTTCGAAGCTCATGATCAATCATGACATTGTGAGGCTTGACATCTCGATGCATAATTCCTTGAGAATGGCAGTAATCTAGTGCCTGTGACCATAGAAGAGCACCATAGAAACATGCAGTGATCTACAAAGTTTCTGATCATCTTAATATTTATTTGAATACATGAAAATAAAATTATTTCAAGAGAGTCAAGGTACAAGGTTCTCTAGTATGCTGCAGCCAATAAATAGTGATGATATCCAGTTAAAATTGCTTGCATATGCTTAAGGCATGAATTCTGAGTGATCAAATGGAAAAGTTAACTACACTGGTAGAAGCAAGATAATCACAAACCATTTCATGTTAAGCAGACTCTAGATTATATGGTAAATGAAAAGGAAAGAGCACCAATGATAAAATTCTCTTAGGAACTCAAGAGACAAGTCAATAATTTGCATATGGCCAATACTTTTTGATGGAAAAACAAAGAAATCCAGGTCTCCGTGTTGAAGGAATCAGAACCATATCAAAGGGAGACAAGAAAGTGACCTCCAGATCATATAGAATGACACTGCAACTGCAGTTACAATTGTAGCTAAGGATATACATAAAAATACTTATGTATCAGTAATAATAGTTTCATATTGCTTGTTATGAATTTTCAAATTCTCAGTTATATATTAGCATAGATTCAAATAGATGAATGTGATCTGCATAAGCACGATACTAAGGAAAAAGATGCAGAGAAGTGGACCAGAAAAAACCTTGAGAAGCTCATAAATGTAGTAGCGGATGTCATAGTCAGTCAGTGTGGGGTATAACACTTTAAAATCTGTGCTGTTTACATATTCAAATATCAAGCTAGGAGTTTTTGAATGCTGATCTCTGACAATATCAAGAAGCTTGACAATATTTGGACCCCCACAAAGGTTCTGAAGTATTTTAATCTCCCTCTTTATCTGCAAAAGTAGCAATAAAGAGATTGTACACGTGAGATAACTGTAAATGACAAGTCAATGCAACAAAAGATGTAAATTAGCCAAAAATTATTGATTATTTTGGAACAAGTATGGCTAGTAATCTTAAAAGATACTAATTTAATTCAAGAGGAATGAAAACAAGGCAAACAAACCACTGGTTGACACATCAGAAATATAATAATTACAAACCAGTCATCTGAACATGTTCAACTTATATACCGGTTTAACTGTTTGTTATATGGCAGCTTGTCAACAACAAACAACTCATTTTATTAAAATATGATCTTACTTTCAATTTCATTAGTTGGAGTTGATAGCTCCAGATTTTCTTTAGAACAGAAGTATGACCAGGCAATGGGAGGCATCCTCTGTCTCCTATGCAGTGAAGAGTCATTTTCAGTATTGTATGCCTTAGAGAAATGAAATGAACCAGTTCAACATCATAAGGTTTCCCAAGTGCATGGTTTTGATCAATGTGAGCACCACTTGAGAAAACGTATTTGAGCTATATGCAAGAACACAGGAGAAGAATTTGAAATTTTGAATGATAGGCAATCACCAGATAAGATCTTTATTGATTAATTAATTTTGTTATCTTTGGCTCCTTACACGGGAGCCATTGCCTGGAGCAATGGTAAAGGCTTCAACTGACAGGTTCGATGGTACAGGTTCAAGTCCTGGGACAGCCACTTTTTGTAAAAAAAATGCCAAAGATTTGGTCTGTCCCCAGTTCTCAGCCTTCTCAGGACCCTGACTTGTCGAGAACATAACTGAGTAATGGCCATTTTCTTTTTGGCTCCTTACATGGTCTTGCAGTAGTATATAAATCATGCCACATAAACTAAAGGATATGCTGACACATCAAAACAATGCCATAACATCATGGGTTTCTAAAGGGTGGAGTTCATATAAACATCACAGCTATTTTATTTATCAAATCTAACTTTTGATAACAACAGCAAAGTTCTTGAACCTCTTCTGCTTTTTATCTTTGCCATAATCCTGTGGAGATATATGTATAAAAGATTTTCCAAACTTGCCAATTAGCAAAGATAGCTAGCATAATACCAACCCCAACTTCTAAAAATTTACCAAAGAAAAAAAAAAGCGTACTTGTAGAGCCACTAGGTCATTAGCTCCTATCTTACATGAAAATGTTCACTTTTCCAAGGTATTTGTATTTGGTTTTGATGGATATTTTGACCTGGCTTAGGCCTACACTACATACTACTTCATTTCAGCAACCACTATGCTATACCAAAACTAGATAAATGATGGATGGGGGTAAGAGTTGTTCCTCTGAAAATTTGAAATAAGAGACAAATTGAGCTCTTAAATGATCTCCTTGGGACATCAGAAAAAAAGGGACAATTTATGTGTTTGTTTAACATGATATGCTAATCAATATTAGCAACTCCATTGATCCTTGCTTTCCAGTTCCCAATAGAAAGATTGACAATGATTTTTCACTTATAATCCTACACATAAAAGCACAAATATGACATGAACATAGAAGGAAAGTTCACTGAAGCCATACAGAAAAAGGTTGAAGACTTCCAAAATGGCTATAAATGCCCTTGCTTCACCAAAAAAAAAAAGGAGATACCAAATAGTTAACTTGCTGTTCATTGCACAAGCTTTACACCAGCTTTGATTTATGAATTTTAGCCCCTCCCCCACAGCAAAGCCTACCAGCACACAAAAAAGGAAAGTAGGGGGTGGGGGTGGGGGGATTCAATTACCACATGTTTATGAGGTTTGAAGAAGATGGAAGATTTGCTATATCCAATGGACCTAGTTTGAATTAATTTTGGGTTCTCGCTTGCTGGTGCAAAAGAATCTCTGACACTAGTTTTAACCACACAGGAATATTTTCTGCATCCAAATGGGCAAAACATAGACTGAGGAGTCTTTTGTGTGGAAAAAAGTTCATGCCAGCAAATACTATAACTATTGCAGTCACACATCCAAGGTACATAAGACAAAAAAATTGTAAGAAACAAATGGTCTTCTCCTTTGTAATTTCCTCACTACTTTTCTGCAGATTCAAAGGCTTCTAATTCACACCTAAAAGTATCAAAATTTAAGCAAAGTGAATTAAAGATGCAATCAAGATATTCATAGCACTTAACCATCCAATCAACTGGTTATAACATTTTCATAACCCAGAACAAGAGGCAGGTTGACATAACATGACTGGAAGGATACAGCACCAAGAAAAGGCATATTCTAAAGAATATGAGATTGAATCCTCTAAAGAGAAGGTTTTAAATACTAGTGACCCTTAATTTGAGAGAAAGAATGGTTACTCCTCGACAAACGGTCTTCTCCCTTGTAATTTCCTCACTAAGTTGCAACTTTTCTGCAGATTCAAATACTTCTAATTCACACATAAAAGTATCAGAATTTAAGCAAAGTGAATTAAAGATGCAATCAAAATATTCATAGCAATTAACCATCCAATCAACCGGTGATAACATTCCCATAACCCAGAACAACGGGCAGGTTGACACAGCATGACTGGAAGAATGCAGCACCAAAAAAAGGCATATTCTAAAGAATGTGACATCAAATCCTATAAAGAGAAGGTTTTTAAATCCTAGTGACCCTCAATTTGGGAGAAAGAACGGTTACTCCTAGCCCATGTAATAAGTTGTCAATTTATTCAATTATCAAAACCATTAAACACATACATTCTATACTTCCCCAACATTCAGCTACATCTTATATTTTATCACGGGTCATGTTGGTATAGCATGGCTTCTCATTTAGTTATGCAATTTGAAAGAATAATATATATGACTTTGTCTTCTTATCATAATTTGCCCTTAATGCTAAGTTCTACTCATTGACTATTTGACTCTACAATATGGAGGAAGCACAGATACTTCAAATTACATGCTGTATCCATATCAGATAAGTATCAAATACTGACACTCATTAGAAACTTCCCAAATACATACCCATACTTGTGTAATATATCATATTTTAAAAATTAAAAAAAAAATGCTCCAGATACTTTTCAGATATGCTCAAGATGCTCCCTCAATACCTACAAAAATGAGAGAGAGGGTGTTCTCTCTTGTTATGATGTTAATCCTTTAAAGATGAATGGTCAATTCTATAGTCTGTGATGTTAATTTTTAAATATGAAGTATGGATTAGGGTCAGATTTGAATGATGCTAAATGATGAGCTAGTAAACATTGATAATATCATGTAAAATATGGACTACATTATTTTGATAGCCTACCATGCTTTACAAATGTTTTTTATATACACAAGAATATGTACTTGTGTATGCATGCATGTATGAATGAATAAATACAACATATTTATTGACATGCCCTAGCTGTATCACATCCTATTTTTTTAAGGTTTGCCATATCTTTGTATCCATATCATATCATGTTCATATCCCCTACCTGTGTCCATGCATCCTTGGTCAGTATTCAATGTCACCATCCATGTCATACAAATTACATTCCAGTCCTTACAACTAATATATTTCTCATAGTTAAGCAAGATAAAACAGTGAAAATAGAAATGGACAGAAATATTATAGGTTTGCTGGAACACAAAATTTATCATCTATCAGTACCTTCTTCTTCTTGACAGGCTTGAGTATCTTGATTACACAACGCTCATTATTGGATACATTTATGCCCTCAAAGACCTCGCTGTATTTTCCTCTTCCAACCTTCCGAACAACCTCGTAATCATCCTGATCACTGAATGAAAAAAATTGAATAATTTGTCAATTATTAGGACCTTTTACCAATAGTAGTAAAAGAAATCATTTGACTAATATCTTGCAGCATGTGCGATATTAATTTTGATTTACTCCATTTGTTGAGAATGCAACAGCTATTATCCATGATGCCATCTTCCATCGGTTGGAAAGGTAAACAGATGAAAAAGCTAAAAAAGGGACAAATTTACAAAGACATGTAGGCAAAATTCTTAAAAAACTTAAACTTCTATAATCCATATGCTGTCCCCTTCTTTAGTCAATGAGTACAGAAATTGCTTTAGAAATACTAAGTTTGCAAGATGATAGATAAAGATCTCCTCAGAAGCTCTCACCAATAGTCAAAAATCACAACTTCCTCCACAAATCTACAAGAACAGAACTTTACAGCAACAATGATATTTTCATGGCTCAAGAAAAAAATAAATGTTAATGTTCCAGTGATCTCTCCATTCCTTGGTGCCTTTGACATGCATAAGCTCAAAAAGAAAGGAAAGACGGACTGTTTTCAAACTAGCTTAAACTAAGACCATATTTCTCCTCATTGGAGTTGCAAATGTTCATTTCAATTTGCTTAGGTGTTCTTAAGTGATCCCTATTCATCACTTCAACTTCCATCTAGGTTTTCTTTAATATTATACTTGTGTTTGAGGCACTTCAACACATTCAACGTCCTGAGCACTAAAACTACTTCCACTTTTTTTTTTTATGTGACTGGTTTCAAAAGGAATTTTCTGCAGCATACTCTACTTGTTTTAGCAAGAATATATGCTTTTGTATTCTAATAATATTCCTCAAAGTAGCATCTTGCGGAAAAGCATAATGCTTGCCTCACCAGTATCAAATCAAGTCATTTATATTTTGTACATTAAAGATGAATTCACTTCAAAATATGAAATCTTGCATTTTTCACCCTCTTAAAGTTAAGGGAAGAATTGGTAGAGTACTTCATACTTATGTGCTTAGAATTGGTAGAGTATTTCATACTTATGTGCTTAAACAGCATAATCATCATGTGTGCTCCCCTTTCTACCAACCAATTTTTAAAATTTCAAATCAGGCCCTGCTCCTTTCCAAATTTGCCTTGAAAAGAATTTGTAGTAGTTTAAATTACATTAACATGACAACTTATACTAGAATTCTCGAACTTTCATGCATCATAATTTGACAAAAAGGCAATATTATCTAGATGGAATACATCTTTATAACTATGGTGGGTTTAAAGAACTAGTCATAAAAAGCCACTTTCAAAGATTCATGACAAGATAAGAAGGGAGCCTTGATTAATATCCACCTAAAGGGCTATGGCAAGTTTCTAAGGGATTCTACATCTATATTCAGAAAAGAAAAGGTAGATTATAATTAATCAGCCATATTTGTTTTGTTTTGATGAAATAGCCAAAGCATAGTCTATGGTCTTTTTGGAAGTTTGTACTTTAGTCCTGATGATCTCCATTAAATTCATATAGCATACAACTTATCCTCTGAGCTTCATGTCAATTCATTAGATTGCCCTTCTTTTAATAAGTCTTGATCCTTGCACATTTGACAATATATTGGCCCAAAAACTTCTTTTTTAGAAAAAAGCTATTACCATTAAGACTATTTGAATTGAATGCACCAGACAATGATGCAAGATGAAAAAACATCAAATGATGCAGGATATTGCTTATTAGCTTAACGAGGTTGAAAAATTCTAAAGCACAAGCTCAGTGGCTGTCAATCAAATGTTATGACAAGCAGCTGCTTGCTCCGCGAGTCAACTTTGCTATCCAGGAATTCAGAGACCATATAAACAGAATCAGTCGCTAAACAATGTATGCACTACAAGGCAGCCATTTTCACCAAATCAAGAAACTGGATTATTTAAATCTCATTGTTTCCCAGAAAGAGGAGAAGCTTATGCCAATCCATCAAATGTAATCAGAAACCAACATACATATCAACAAACATACAAAAAGCATAGAATTACAGTTTTCAGCTGATGTATCTCAGATCAATAAAAAACTAGAAAAACCAGCACTCGCAACAAGATAGAGCTAAAAATAAATTCAAAAGATAAAAATTCATAAAAAACAATTCTCAGTATTAGATCCATCAAGCAAGAATTAGAGCCAAATGTAATCCGAAACCAACATACATATCAACAAACATACAAAAAGCATAGAATTACAATTTTCAGCTGATGTATCTCAGATCAATAAAAAACTAGCAAAATCAGCACTCGCAACAAGATAGAGCTAAAAATAAATTCAAAAGATAAAAATTCATAAAAAACAATTCTCAGTATTAGATCCATCAAGCAAGAATTAGAGGCACAAGAGCCGAGAAAGAAACGGCAAACAATGAGGACTCGAGCGAAATTAGGGTTATACTCTCTCACCCCCACTGGACGGTGAGAGACTCGTAGTCCCAGTACTCCTTGGGGCGGTGGACGTTGACGTTGGTGTAAACCCGAGCCTTGGACATTGGGGCGGCAGCGGAGACTTCCGGGATCTCGAGGTTTCCGGTGACGTTCGGGATCAAAGGGCCAAGCAGAACGCTCCTATCGTCGTCAAGCGGCGAAGGCGGAGGAGGAAGCGGACGAGGAGGAGAGACCACCGGCGGAGAGGGAAGAACCAAGAGCGCGGCCACTAGCACGAAGCCGACGACGAAGAGGCGATTGGAGGCATCTTTCATTCATTCATTCGTTCCTCACGGCTCCAAAGAGATTCGGGTTTCGATTCGTTCTCTCCGATCCGGCCCTCGTCTACTCTGCTTTGCTTCTTGGGAGAATTGGATCGAGGCCGCAGGAGCCGTTGGCTTTGCGTTGGATTCCGATTCGAGGTAGAGGAATCAGGGTTACGTTAGAGAGCGACAGGGGAGGGTTCCTTCCTATCGTCTAAAAGACAACCCCAGTCTGCCCTGGTTTTCGACATTTTGGAGGGTTTTAGACGGCAGCACATTCCGAGACGCGGTGCTACCGTGCCACGAAGAGCTCACCGATTTAAAAAAAAAAAAAAAAAAAACCGATCATCCATGGGGGAAGATCTAGGGCTATTAGAAAATAGTATTTGTTGCCATCAAGGTTGTCATTGTCCGTAGCTACTGTCGATATTGGAACGTACTTTCTTGGCTGTCTCGTCGTCCGGCGAACCTGGACTTGCAAGACAGGGTTAGTGACCTGGGCCAGGATTTTCGGCGGAGGTACTCCGACGGTCAAGTCAGTGACGATCCAGGAAAACAGATCCTCCTGGTCGAGCCCCTCTTGATGGACTCCACATGAGGAGGAGTGTGTTGTGTAAGAGAGGGATGCAAGTGTGTCGGGGGAAGTGTGGCCTGGCTAGAAGGAGTCTCTAAGTGGCCTTTCCGCCCGACCTTGCCTGAGAATGCTGGTGGTGTTGTGCCCCTCTTCTTGGTGGAGCTTGCACTTGTGTTCCAGTGGTATGGCCTGTGCCTTTTTTTTAGTGTTGTTGTTCTAAGGGTGTTACCTCCAAGTTTTTTGTGAACTAGGTTATCGTTGGGTGTCCGTCTTGGGATCTCCACCGGGCTATCAGGCGCGTGCGGCGGTGTCCCGAGAAGCCTTTCCCGATTCGTGATAAGAGAAGTTGTCATGTGCTCTAACACTCCTCTTGGTCGCCTCATTTCGGGAAACCTGGCAGTACCTCGATTGGTTGGTCGCCGCCCCTGGGATTCGAATCTTCTGGTCGCTTCCTCTTTCGGGTGGTCCAGGTGGTTGGTGAGGAGTGTGGCATCTCGATCAGTGTGCTTCTCCTCTTTTTAGTGTAACCGGCGGTTGTAGGCGGTCAGTACGGTATGGCAGGTGCTCTAGTGTAGTCCTCGAGTGGCTCGCTGGTGTCCTGGGATGGTAGGGCTCGTTCCGACCTAGACGCCTCGAGCTTGCGGGGTCGTCTCGGTGGAGGAGGGCAGGGTGCGGGCCCGGTCCAGAGGGCTCACTCTCGGAGAGGCTCCACGTGGCGGAGGAGGGCTGAGCTCGACTCCGACCACAGGGCTCAACCTCCAAGGGTCTTGCTTTGGAGGGCAGAGTGCGAGCCCGGTCCAGAGGGCTTGCGCTCGGAGAGGCTCCACGTGACAGAGGAGGGCTGAGCTCGACTCCGACCACAGGGCTCAACCTCCGAGGGTCTCGCTTTGGAGGGCAAGATGCGGGCACGGTCCAGAGGGCTCGCACTCGAAGAGGCTCCATGTGGCGGAGGAGGGCTGAGCTTGACTCCGACCACAGGGCTCAACCTCCGAGGGTCTCGCTCTAGAGGGCAGAGGGCAGGCCCGGTCCAGAGGGCTCGCGCTTGGAGAGGCTCCACGTGGCGGAGGAGGGCTGAGCTCGACTCCGACCACAGGGCTCAACCTCAAGGGTCTCGCTCTGGATGGCAGAGTGCGGGCCCGGTCCAGAGGGCTCGTGCTCGGAGAGACTCCACGTGGCTGAGAAGGGCTGAAATCGACTCAACCACAGGGCTCAACCTTAGAGGGTCTCGCTCTGGATGGCAGAGTGCGGGCCCGGTCCAGAGGTCTCGTGCTCGGAGAGGCTCCACGTGGCTGAGGAGGGCTGAAATCGACTCCGACCACAGGGCTCAACCTCCGAGGGTCTCACTCTGGTGCGGGCCCGGTCCAGAGGGCTCGTGCTCGGAGAGGCTCCACGCGGCGAAGGAGGGTTGAGCTCGACTCCAACCATAGGGCTCAACCTCCGAGGGTCTCGCTCTGGAGGGTAGAGTGCGGCTCCGGCCTAGGCGTCCCGAGCTCACGGGTCCGACTTGGCGGAGGATGAAGCTCGGCTCGCTGTCTCGAGGGAGCTCAGCTCGGCAAAGGAGTCCGGGCAGGGAAATTGACGCGGCGTTTGACATGGCATCTTTCTTTGACATGGCACCTATTGGCTCCACCCATGTCAGCGATCCCGTCACATCATTTGCCCCCCACTCCCGAGGCTCGCTAGTGCGCGGCGCTCGGGCCAAAGGGAGTAATTGTGGAGCTGATGTGGAAAGGCGGAGATCTGGTGCAATGATGGCCATGATTGCTTGGCGCTTCGTGAGACGGTCCTGTGGACCAATGCGGGGGTGCCACATGGCCACGTCCGAGGAGCAGTTAATATTGGTGCAGAATTTAGAGCGGCCGGGATGCCGTTTTCATCGATGGGCAGAACGTGGTGTGGATCCATTGACGGAGGGGTCGGATCGGTACGGATCCATCGGGTCATTTCAAAATGAAAAGAGGGCCTTACTCGAAACATCCATTCTTTTGAATCTCCGTGCCTGCTGCTGTGTTCGATCTTTCTTCTTCCTCACAGTTGCCTCAAATCTTCTAAGGAACCAGGTTAGTCTCCTCTTTCTTCTCCCCTCGCCAGAATAAGGTTCTTCCTCCGGGTCTAGGGTCTTCTTCGAGTCGGGTCCGTTCTTTCGTCCCCCTCTTCGAGTCCTTCACCTCTCTTATTCTTGAGGATGTCCCGCTTTGGCCCAGGCTTCCGTCCCTCTACTGATCAGGGCGAGGCCAGTCCCTCCGAGCGGAGGACGGTGTATTCTTCCTCCTCCGGTGAGGGGGAGGATGTGACTCGCTTCGAGTTATGTAGGAGGCATCCTCCCGGTCCGGTGCTCATCAGGGAGCCAGGGTTCGGTCCTTCTCTCCCTCCTCCTTCTTCTGTACCTGTTTCTGAGTCTGTTCGGTCCATAGGTCCTGGCGGGGTCGCCTCGACGATCACCGCCGAGGAACTGGGGACCGTTTGGGATGTCTATGGCATCCCACATTCTGTTTGGCTTATGATCCCTCATCTGGGTGAATGAGTCACTTCCAGTGGCCCGGGCCGCCTTGCTTTTTACGATGAGACCTTCTCTTGGGGTCTCCGCTTTCCTTTCCATCCATTCTTCCTGTCCGTCTTGGACAACTATCGTTTGGTCCCTGCCCATCTAGTGCCAAATGCCATTAAGGTCATCTTCTCCTTCATCGTGCTCTGCCATCTTCATGGGTTTGTTGCCCGGTTCTCTTTGTTCAGGGCTTTCTTCGCCCTGAAGCACCACCTGATTGAGGATGGGTGGTGGTCCTTGTCCTCTCACCCGAAGGGCATTAGATTCGAGCTCTCCTCTTCCATCAAGGGATGGAAGAGTAAATTCTTCTTCGTCGTGGTTATGGGGGTCGACTGGGTCTGGAGCGATCCGGACCAATCCCCCAACCGAAATTCTGTGGTCAATGCGGCTGACCGAGATGACTACGAGTAGCTCCGCACCGCCTAGATCCCTTCTCTCGAGGTCCTGTTATCAGAGCATAACCTTTCCGATGCCAGGGTCGATCCAACAAATGGGTTGGGTAAGTTCGACCTGAACTTTTCCTCTTCTTCTTTGCATTCCTTTTACTGCTTCCTAAGGGCTCTGACTGTTGTGTGATTTGCATGCAGAGATGATTTTCACAGAGAGTGACCTGCTGGCGATCACCCGAAAGAGACCGCCGACCGGGCTGGTCGAGGATCCCCCGACTAGGCAACCCCGGGGTGAGGGCGCGCCCGCGACTGCTCCTGCTGCGGTGGCCGGTCCGAGCTCTGTTGCTCCGGCTGGTCAGAGTTCGGGGGCGACCCGAGCTGCCCTTGCACCAGTGGAGAGGGTGGCATCTGCGGTGCCAGGGCCGGCCCAGCAGGAGGCCAGGAAGGTCCCCGAGCAGCATGGTCATCAGGGGGCGACCCCCGCTGCAGAGCCTGAAGTAGTGCCCGGGCAAGGGCCGCAGCTGCTGCCGCTGTGTCTTGCAGTCCGCCGAGTCCACCTGTGATCGAGATTCGGGATGAGGAGGTTCGAGCCGCGACCAAGGCTGCGACTGAGGCACTGCCTGCACCGGTGTTAGCTTCTCAGCCTGCCTCCAGGGGCCCTGCAGCTAGTGGGGCAAGGCCGCCTACTCCAGGAGAGAGTAGGAGGGAGGAGGCGCGACGCCATCTCCCCTTCAAGATGGGACCGGAGAGCTCGTTCCTCCGGAACCCTGAGCTGGCCGAGCGCATGATGGATTTCTCAATCCAGACATGTGATCGACAGGATATGATCGGAATGCGGCTGGGTGACGTCCTTAGCGCCATCTTCCCCCAGCTCTACTTGGTGAGTTGTCCCTTTCTTCTCTCTCTCCTTTTTTTTTGGCTGACCTCTTTCCGTGCTGTAGATCGGCGCCAAGGCCCTCTTCATTAAGGGGTGCTATCAGAATTGGGAGCGCATCGAGTGGCAACAAGCGGCCGAGATTGAGTCCCTGAAGACCGATCTGAAGGAGAAGACCGGGGTGAATGGGGTGCTCGAGCAGAAGGTCAAGGACCTGGAGAAGGAGCTCACCGACGTCGAGGGGCGAGCGAAGAAACTCCTGGAAGCCCGCGACCTGGAGTGGAGTCGCTCGAAGAAGGCTATCGACGATCTCTCCATCGTCGAGAAGAAGCTGAACTGGTATAGTACCGAGGCTGATCGGCATAAGGAGGCCTCCTAGGCTGTCCAAGCAGAGCTGGCAGCAAGGAAGGAGAAACTGGCCGCGGCTGAGAAGGCGGTGGATGTGGCGGCCAAGTCGGTGGAGGCTGCCAGGTTGGAGGCCGCAGAGGTGAAGAAAGTGGCTGCCGAGGATAGGAAAGACGTTGAGGAGGCCGTTGCCAAGTACAAGGCCTCGGAGGAGTTCGTTGCTGAGATCCATCAGACGGCATCGGACTCCTTCTACAAAAGCTTTATGTTCTTGCACGACCGGATCGAGGCGTCTGTTCCTGATAAGGACCGCAGCCATCTCAGGTATCCTTCGGCCTCGGACGCAGAGCCTGATGAGGAGGTTGCCGAGGAAGCTGTAGCCTCCGAGCCTCCGACGCCAGCTGAGACCGAGCCATCCGAGGTCGGAGACGCTCAGCCGGAGGTTCTTGAAGGTGGGACCTCTCAGTCTCAGGGCCTGCAAGGGGGTCGGCCGGTGTAGAGTAGTCCTTTTTTCTTTCTTTTGTATTTTGTTTTCTTTTTGTACTTGGTTGGGTTACCCGGCATGTCGGGGGCTCGTAAAATGCTTATAACCGGCACTTAGCTAATAAAATTTGAACTTCCTTGCAACCCGTCTCCCGCTTGGTTCTTCTCTCTTTTTCCTCTTTCTTTCACTCCCCTTTCTCTCTTATCTTTCTCTATTTTTTTTTTTTGATGAGTGGGGAGATCAGAGAAGAGGGTCTCACTTTCCTGGGACTGAGTTATCAGGCTTTAGTGTCGGCAAGTTGGGTGCAAAGTTCTGGCAGTTGTGAGTAGCTGGGCTCGAGGACGGTTGATGATTGAGAGCAGCATGGCTCGAAGGTCCCTTGGCCGGAGATCTGAGCTCTGATCTTGGATTGGCATCTCGGAGCTAGGCTCGAAGATGGTTGATGATTGAGAACAGCATGGCTCGAAGGTCCCTTGGCCGGAGATCTGAGCTCCGGTCTTGGGTTGGCGTCTCGGAGCTGGGCTCGAAGATGGTTGATGATTGAGAGCAACGTGGCTCGAAGCTCCCTTGGCCGGAGATATGAGCTCCGATCTTGGGTTGGCGTCTCAGAGCTGGGCTTGAAGACAGTTGATAATTGAAAGCAGCGTGTCTCGAAGGTCCCTTGGCCAGAGATCTGAGCTCCGGTCTTGGGTTGGCATCTCAGAGCTGGGCTCGAAGATGGTTGATGATTGAGAGCAGCATGGCTCGAAGGTCCCTTGGCCGGAGATTTGAGCTCCGGTCTTGGGTGATGAAATGAAAGTTTTGTTGCTGCATTTTCTTCTTATTCTCTTTCTTCCCCTCTCTCTTCCTCTCTCAAAGAAGAGGGTCACAAGATTTGATTGCCTTGGAGCTAGGCTCGGGGCCTTCCTGGCTGGAGAGCTGGGCCCCAGTCCAAGGGTTGCCTGAGGGCTTGGCTCAGGTCTTTCTCACCTTGGAGCTAGGCTCGAGGCATTGATAGGAGTTGCTTGGCTCCAAGATCCCTTGGGTCTCGGAGCTGGGCTCAGAGACGTTTAAGATTGATAGCAGTTTGGCTCGAAGATCCCTTGGCCGGAGGTCTGAGCTCCGATCTTGGCTGGCATCCTGGAGCTGGGCTCGGGGACGCTGTTGATTGAGAGCGGCATGGCTCGAAGATCCCTTGACGTCTCGGAGCTAGGCTCGGAGACGTTTGAGATTGAGAGCAGCTTGGCTCGAAGATCCCTTGGCCGGAGGTCTGAGCTCCGGTCTTGGGTCGGCATCCTGGAGCTGGGCTCGGGGACGTTGTTGATTGAGAGTGGCATGGCTCGAAGATCCCTTGACGTTTCGAAGCTGGGCTCGGAGACGTTTGAGATTGAGAGCAGCTTGGCTCGAAGATCCCTTGGCCGGAGGTCTGAGCTCCGGTCTTGGGTCGGTGTCTTGGAGCCGGGCTTGGAGATGTTGTTGATTGAGAGCGGCATGGCTCGAAGATCCCTTGACATCTCGGAGTTGGGCTCGGAGACATTTGAGATTGAGAGCAGCTTGGCTCGAAGATCCCTTGGCTGGAGGTCTGAGCTCCGATCTTGGGTTGGAGTCTTGGAGCTGGGCTCGAAGACATTGCTGATTGAAAGCGGCATGGCTCGAAGATCCCTTGACGTCTCGGAGCTGGGCTCGAAGATGTTTGGGATTGAGAGCAGCTTGGCTCGAAGATCCATTGACCGGAGGTCTGAGCTCCGGTCTTGAGTCGGCGTCCTGGAGTTGGGCTCGGGGACGTTGTTGATTGAGAGCGGCGTGGCTCGAAGATTCCTTGATGTCTCGGAGCTGGACTCAGAGATGTTTGAGATTGAGAGTAGCTTGGCTCGAAGATCCCTTTGCCGGAGGTCGGAGCTCCGGTCTTGGGTCGGCGTCCTGGAGCTGGGCTCGAGGATGTCGTTGATGCTTCCCTACAAGACAGATAGATACTTGTGCAAGGAAAAAGTCATTACCATTATTATTGATAGGAAACCTTACATCATTGATGGCATCTTCACAGATTGCAGGCATCCCATGTTCGACGGAGCCTGACGCCATTGAGATCTTCGAGATAATAGGCCCCTTGTGAGGGGGCTTCTGCCACTTTGTAGGGGCTTTCCCAGTTTGGTAGGAGCTTGCCGCATTCCCGGGGCTGATACGCCTCTGCCTGGCGCAGCACCAAGTCCGCGGGCTTGAAGGCTCTTGGCCTAACCTGGGCGTTGTAGTGCCGGGCTGCTCGTTGCTGGTGAGTTTTGTTAAGGTCAGCGTCGAGTAAGTTGGGCCCGAGCCAATCCCAAGATCACGTTGTAGGCTGAAGGAAGCCTGTCGGCCGTGAAAGTCATCATAGCGGCGCTCTTGGAGAGGGCATCATAAGAAAGCACATCTGCGGAGCTTCCATTATTGACCATGATGCATTTTTACAGGATGCTACGCGATCGTCATCTTGACGACCACGGCATCATTATTTACATTTTTCTCCCGCTTTCTCCTTCCCTCATGAAGGGGAGTGCATTCTCAGGATCCCTCGCCCCCTGGGCTTTTTGGGCATGCATGCAGCTCCCCACGAAATCATGCCCACCGGCTTCCCGGTGGGACGATTATCGATGTCTGAAGCTGGTTGGAGAGCAACGAGCGCCTGGAAATCCGCCTGAGGTCTGCCCCCCACAAACCTCTTGAGGTAGCCCTTCTTGATGAGTTCTTCAATTTCTCACTTGAGGTTGCGGCATTCCTCGGTGTTGTGGCCGTGGTCGCGGTGAAAACGACAGTACTTCGATTTATCATGGCCAGTGGAGGACTTCATCAAAAGTAGGCACCTCAGGTAGTCCTCGCCTTCGATCTCCATAAGGATTTTTGTCCTCGGGGCAAGGAGAGGGATGTAATTCTCCTTAAGAATGGGAGCCCCTCTCGGTCTCGGCCAATCCCTCTGGGAGTTCGAGACTTGGGGTTCTAGCTTCCGGGTCCCGGGCATCTCAGTGGGGGTTGGCCTCTTTAGGGGCTTCCCGTCGAGCTCCCGCCTCGTACGGTCTGCCTCCTCGACGCGGATGTACTTTTGGGCTCGGAGAAGGAGCTCGGAGTAAGTCTTCGGGGGCTTCTTGTCGAGCGAGTAGGTCAGGCGGGAAGTCCTGAGCCCTCGCTTCAGCGCCAACATAGCAACTGGCTCATCAAGGTTATAAATCTCCAGCGCGGCAGCCTTGAAGCGGAACACATAATCCCGCAGGGGCTCGTGATCTTGCTGCCGGATGGAGAAGAGGCTGTCTGTCTCTCGTGGCAACTTCCTGCAGGCGTCGAAGTGGGCCACAAATTTCTGCCCTAACTGGGCGAAAGAGTTGATGCTCTCCGGCTCCAAGTGGGTGAACCACACCCAGGCTGCTTTCTGGAGAGTGGCAGGAAAGGCGATGTAGAGAAGAGCGTTGGTGGCCCCCTGGACCCTCATGAGGGTTCGGTAGCTTTCCAGGTGGTCCAGGGGGTCGGTGGTCCCATCGTAAAGATCCACCTGCGGTATCCGGAACCAATGTAGGATCGGCTCCGCTTGAATTTCTTTGGAGAATGGGGGACGGGCATCGTAGCCCGCTAGCTCGCTAGCTGAGCCTTGCATGTTGGCAAACCGGTGGGAGAACTCTGCCAGCTTGCGCTCATGTTCCTCCAGGTGCTTTTCCACCGTGCGCCTGATGGCTTCGTCAGTAAACCCCTCCGTTGAGGGAGACGGAGAACATGACATGGGTGCACGCTCTCCATGATGGGAGGTCTTGCTCATTTTGCCTTGCTGGGGTCTGGGCACCGCCCGCCCGATGTTTGGTGAGTGGCTCTCCCTGTCGGCAGACCCGACTCGTTGCCTTTTCACGAGGGTCTGATGACTACCCCGGTTATCGGTGACGGCCTGCGAAGGCCCTCCCTGGAAGGAACGCAGGCTATCACGGGGAGCCATGGCATGGGCCGTTGGAGTCCCTGGCTGCTAGTGGGTAGCCAAGAACCGGTGTTGATACTGAAGCTGGCGCACTGCGGTAGCGAGGACCTACATTTGCTGAGTGAGTGTGGCCAGCTGAGACTCCGCCAGAGGTGGTTGAACTACTGGAGCGGGTGGCCCCGCCTCAAAATTATGAGTTTGGATCTAATATTATGACATGATCAAAAAATCGGATCAAATCGAGATCACTCATGATCCTATCCGACCCGATCCATTTTTATCTCTAATAATAATTAATATTATAATCATTGGAACAGTATTATGATAGAAAATAATGAATAATAATACTGCTAAATAAAAACATTATTTTCTAACATATTAAATTATTTAATAAAATTATTATTTTCTAATGCATCAATTTTTTTTTTGAGCAAAATTTGATAATTTGGATTTGAAAAAAATACTTTTTTTATTTAGAGAAATAGAAAGAAATTTAAATAGCCACTGTTATTCCTATTATATGTCAAGTATTGTTTTGCTAAAATGGTCACTATTTTAATGTACAGCATCTAATTGTGCTTCAACTAATAAAAATATATAAATGCTGAATTTCTAGGATATATAATTTAAATTTATCGAGATTTTATCCTTGGAATGACATAACTTAAACAAATAATAAAGTAAGTTAAACTACTATGTAATCCAATAGAGCTTAAGGTTGTTCTTAACATGTTTGCTCTAAAAAAGTACTAGAATGTAAGAAAAAATATTATTTTAAAAAAATTACTCAATAAAACCAAAACAAAACAAAGTCTATGATTATTTTTAATGTAAGCACACATATTTAAAATGTTTTCCATCTCAAGTGATAGCATGCAGCATAGCTGTCTCAAACCATATAAAGGTGTAATGTTCGCTTTTAGTGTTCGTTGTGTCTTGGGAGTTGTGTATATCTACAGTGCTTCGTTTCCCTTTATTTTCGAGTGGGTTTTTGCATTGTTTTTTGTGCTCCATTGATTGGTGGTCCTCCTGTGGGTTTGGCCGTGCTCCTTTACTGCATTTGTCTCCTTTGTTTTCTCCGGTGAGTTCCTTTGGCTTTGCTGGGCTCCTTTCCGTGTTTCCTCTTTCCATTTCTCTGGTGGGTGTGGGTTTCTTCGACCTTGTTCGGGGATGGCGGAGGTTGCGAAGCAACCAGATTCCAATGGCGCGGAGGAGGCGATCGGTTGCAGGGTGACCGATCCTGGGCTCAGGTTGTCCAGGAGCCGGGACGGGCACTGGTGTGGACCTCTTACAAAATTTCTGATGAAGATATAGATAATCTTCAGAAGTGTTTCACCAAGGTGTTGCAATTGCTGGCTCCGCTCTTGGAGGACTCCCGCCGGCAGTGGGAGGGGTTTGCTGTCATTTTCCGGAGTCTAGGTCCCGGATGTCTCCCGTTGGGGTGGCTCGGGAGGTGCGGTCTAAGCTCCTCCTCTCTTATGACCCGAAGATCTATCCGATTGGGGATGACCATATCGTGCTACGGCTTTCTTCCTCCGGAGATTGCTCAAAGGTTCTTGGAGGGGGACCGTGGTTCATCGACAATCAACTTTTGGCATTTGAAAAGTGGGTGCCGAATTTCTGCCCAGCCCATCATCCAATTAATTCCACTATGGTTTGGATGCGGCTCCTGGATCTTCCTCTTGAGTACTGGCTTCCGGCGGCGATCATGGCAGTGGCAGCTGAAGCTGGCCGTCCGATTTCCATCGATAATTTCACCGACCGGCTGAAGAAAATCGGGTTTGCTAAGGTCCGACTTCAACTTGATGCTTCCAAGCTGCTTTTGCCAAGAGTGTTTATCCAAGGTCAGTCTTCGGTCTCCTGGCAACAATTTATATATGAAAATTTGCCTTGCGTATGCTTCCACTATGGTCGAATGGGCCACCTGGCTACTACCCGTTGCTCCCTGGGCAAACCGAAGCTCTCCCCATCTACTGGCCATGCCCTGGGTCCTACCAACCTTGTTGCTGAGGACCGGGCTGAAGGGTTTTCCGATCAGGGTGCGGCGGCTGCTCTTGAGGACCCTGCTGTGGTGGATGGCCATTCCAAGTTTGGCCCTTGGATGGTGACATCCACGGCGCACTTGCCTCAGCAACCGACAAGGCCATCCAAGAATGGCCGTAGGCCTCAGAAGGGTAAATCCCTTGTTTCTTCCTTAGATCCCCCCTCTTCATCTCCGCCCCGGTCATCTTCCACTCCTGTTTCTTCTTCTCCTGACTTGCCACCCGACTCCGATGAGTAGTAGAAGCCCTCCAAAGTAGCGCGGCGCCGCTCCCTTGAGGCGAGCTGTTCGGCACAGGGGGAGGCTGATGCAAGTCTTCTTCCTCTCTCTAGAACTTATGCCCCGTTGGGGGACTATATGGAGCTTGTCCCGATGGAGGCGAGATCGGTGGACCACCTCATGATGGACTATGGGCCGTCTCCCTCAAGCATGGCCATTGCCTGGATAAGTCCTCTGACCCTTCTTCCCTCTCGGTGCTCCCTGAGTCTATTGTCAAGGTGCCTCCTAAACTTCCTGTGATTTCTAAATTCGTTGCTGCCTCCTCTAGGAATTCGGGTCATTCTAGGACTTCTAACTTGGTTGCTGCCCCTGTGGAACCAGTGTTGGTGAATGTCCCGGTTGTTGATGCTGGGTCTGGGGGAGTCGGGCTGCCGGGGAGAGCCTTGTCTAGATCGAGGATTGATGTTGCTGAGGGTGGGTGGGGTAAAGGTCCTTCCTCCTCTCCCATGGGTAAATCCTCGAAGGCTGCCTTCTCTGTTACTCGTGTGGGGGATGATGCTGATCTGGGGTGTGCTTGGCTGGGTGGATCCAAGGTTGTGAAACAGGGTTTGGAGGGGGTGTCGGGGACCTCCATGTCGATTGGTCGTGCTACTCTGCTTCCTCCTCAGCAGGATTCGATTGATCCTGTGGCTACCTCGTTGTCTCCTGAGGGTGGGCAGTCGTCTCATGACTCAGTCTCAGCTAAACTTCAGAGCGCTTTGGCTTCGGTGGGGGGGTCATCAGGGGGGTCCAGTAAGGACTCTGTCAATGTTTTGCCCAGTGCTCTTAGGCCTTCTGTGGCTGGGAAACAGCCTGCTGCGAGTGTTGCTGTTGAGGATGGTGCCGGTTCGGGGTCTGGATCATCCAAGTCATCCTAATTCCTAATGAAACTTCTAGTTTGGAATATTCGGGGGGCGGGGAAACCCACCTTCCTTTCTACCTTTGGTTGCTTTCTGCAACTGCATAACCCTCAAATCTGTGTTATTCTGGAGACTAGACTGTCGGGTCCTAGTCTCGAGCGCGTGCGGCGTCGCTTTCCCCAAAACTGGGATTTCTATTCTATTGACTCTCGTGGCCTGTTGGGGGTATTATTGTCTCCTGGGATCAGGGGGCGGCTAAAATTACCACTTTCCATCGATCTTCTCAGATGGTTTCTATTGTGGTGTCGGAGCCTAATCGGTCGTCTTGGCTTCTGTGCAGAATTTATGCCTCTACCTCTAACAAGGAGAGGACCGTGGTCTGGGAGGAGGTTTCTGCTCTGATTGACCAGGGTGTTCCTACTGTCGTTGCTGAAGACTTCAATGTGATTGATCGGGCTGAGGACAAGAGGGGAAGCAGGCCCTTCGTGGAAAATGCTGCCTCCTTGGAGTTTTCCAGCTTTATTCATGACTCTAGCCTGGTTGATTTGGGTTTTTTCGGTCCTCGTTTCACCTTGTGTAATAACAGGTCGGGTGCCGCTAAGATCTAGGAGAGACTGGATAGATGCTATGCTACCCCGTCCTGGCTCTCCTTGTTCCCTACCCACTCGGTTCACCATCTGAGCCATATTGCCTCCGATCACTGCCCTCTCCTTCTCTCGATGGATGCCTATATACGGGGGCCCACCCCATTCAAATTTGAAAAATTTTGGTTGTCCTTCGCTAAATCCAGAGAGATCATCAAGGAGATCTGGAGGATTCCTGTGCGTGGTGATGCCTCCTATCGGATTTCTAGGAGGTTGGAGCTTCTCAGGAGGTGTCTCCTCCACTGGAATAAAGTGGAGGTGGGTAACATCTTTTCTAGATTGAAGTATGTTGAAGATACCATTGCTCACCTGCAGGATAAAGAAGATAAGTTAGGTTGTTTATCTTAGCCTGATCTAATCAGTCTTCGAGCCCACCTTACATTGTACCACTTTCTGCTCCGCCATCAGGAGGTCTTCTAGAGACAGAAGTCCAGAGTCTAGTGGTTACAGGATGGGAACAAAAATATCCAGTTTTTTTTATCAAGCCACTATTATCAGGAGACACAGAAATGCCATCCGGGTATTACGATCCTCTGAGGGTCAGTTGTTGGAGGACGAGGGTGCTATTCGGGAGGAGATCCTTTCCTTTTTCAGATCCAGATGGATCGACTCGTCTCCGGTTATTCCTTCTGCTCCCCACTCCTCCCTTCCACTATTCTCCATCCTTCTCAAAATGCTATGTTGCTTGCTCTGATTCTCCGGGAGGAGATTCATGCTGCCCTGTGGGACCTTGGGGAGGATAAAGCCCCTGGCCCTGATGGTTATCCTCCCTTCTTCTTCCAGAGGTATTGGGACATTGTGGGCTTCGACTTTGTTGCTGCTGTACAGTACTTTTTTGTTTCAGGTTCTATGCTTGACTCTTGGAAAAAGACCTTTACTATCCTCATTCCCAAGCATCCAGATGCCATGGAGCCTGCTCATTATAGACCGATTAGCTTATGCACTACCCTCTATAAAATTTGTGCTAAATTGATGGTCAACTGGATGAGAGCCATTCTTCCTCACCTTATCTATCATGAGCAGGGTGCATTCCTCGTGGGCCGGAGCATCTCTGATAATATGCTTTTTGCCCACGAGTTTATGTCAGATCTCATCCATGCTTCGTCCCGTCGAAGTCTGATGGCCATTAAGCTGGATATGGAGCGAGCTTATGATAGGGTCAACTGGGACTATCTTTTCTCGGCCCTGCAGGCTTTCGGCTTCCACCAGACTTGGATATCCAGGATTTTGGTTTATGTTATCGGACCCTCCTTTTCTCTACTGATTAATGGTTCTCCTACTGACTTCTTTTCTTCAAAAGTGGGCCTCAAACAAGGTTGTCCCCTTTCTCCCTCCCTGTTTATTATTTGTGCTAACCTTTTGTCTAGGGCACTGCATGCATTGGTCCGGGACTTCGGCATCCAGCCGTTTATCCCTGCTCCTGGTGCTCTTCTGATCTCTCATCTCTTATTCGCTGATGCCTGCTTACTGTTGGGACGGGCCTCTATTCTTTATGCCCAGGGATTTCATAGGGTCGTCGCAGGTTATTGTATGGCTTCTGTTTAGAGGGTCAATTTTCAGAAGTCTAGTATTTATTTCAGCCCCAAGACCTCTATGCGGCTTCGACAGTGGATCTTGGACACCCTTGGTATTCAGGAGCGTCGGGGCCCTCTCACTTACCTGGGAGTGCCGATTTTTGGGGCCAGACTCTCTAGATCGGACTGTGCTCCGATGTTGCAGGCTGTGCATGAGCGGATTGAGGGATGGCAGGATCAGGTCCTCTCGTCCATGGGGAGGATACCCTTATTCACTCGGTCCTGACTTCTCTCCCGATCTATCTCCTCTCTTATGTTGTTGTCCCTAAGACTATTATCTTGTCTGTGGAGCAATTGATTTGGGGTTTTCTTTGGAATTCTTCTCCGAATCATCGTAGGATTCATCTCGTTAGTTGGCAGTCTGTCTGCAGGTCGACCGACCAGGGTGGGCTGGGTATTACCTCCCTTCTCAGCAGGCGTGAGGCTTTGCTCGGTAGGCACCTGGCCAAGTTCTTCCTGTGTCTTGACAACATGTGGTCGACGATGCTTTCTGCCCGCTATGGGGGTTATTCCTCTATCCTCGACGGTTCCCCTTGCCTTCCGAGATGCTGCTTGGCTATCTGGAGGGAGATGATGCTGAAAGCCCCTCTTTACCCCCCACCTGTCTTGGGTTATTGGAGATGGCAGATCTGTCAGACTTATGATGGAGCCCTGAATTTCTGATACCCCCCTTTGCAGATGGCCTACCTTTGTCTCGGTTGACATTCGAGTCACTATGTCTATTGCCGACCTCATTGTTCCGAGGGAGTCTCGATGGGACAGCCAACCGGTGTTGTCCTTCTTCGAGAATATCCTGGGTGTCGGGTTCTCTCTATCATTCTGCCTGTGGTCTCTGCCCCTGATGTGAGAGTCTGGAGGCACTCTTCTTCCGCCCAGGTACCCTTGCCTGATTTGCTATCCATATTTTCTCCGACTGCACTGATGGACTCATCCTTCTGCTAGATCTGGGCTATTCTAGTTCATCCCAGGGTCTCCTACTTTATCTGGAAGCTTGTCTGACATCGCCTTCCGACCAGGTCTTTATTGGCTTCCAGAGGTATTCACATGCCCCATAGTTGCCTTATATGTGGATTGGAGGATGAAACCTAGGCCCATGCCCTATTCTCTTGTGACTGGGCCTCGAGGATTTGGCACCGTGCTGGCATTGCCGAGTTTATCTCTCGTTCTCAGGATGTCGTTCACTCCTTCCTTTCTATCATGAGATCTGCTAGGGAGTTCCCCCAGCTTAATCTCCTGGCTTATCCTGCTTATTATATATGGATTGCCAGGAACGAGTGGGTCTTTGCTTCGGTCACCTACTCTTCCCGGGCGCTGGTCGATAGGGATACCGCTTCGGCCTACGAGTATCTTTGCTCGACTGGGAAGTATTTGGAGATCTAGGGTCCCTTCTTTGCTCCTCGAGCATCCCGGGTGGTTTATGTCTCCTGGGTACCCACTCCTCCTCAGCACTTCACGGTCAGCTTCGACGGGATTCTCAGCCACAGATCTGGAGGCACTGCATTTGTCATTTGGGATGCCCATCCGGGTTTCCTGGCGGCGGGTGGCTTGCCTCTCCTTGATTCATCCATCCTTGGGATGGAGTTGCATGCTGCTTGGGCCGGCATTAGGTATGCCCGCCAGATTCTACTCCTAGACCGGCTCATCATCGAGGGAGATTCCTTGACAGTTATCTCCTGGATTCGGCGATCTATGTTGGCTCCCCTTGCCCACCCCATCCCGAGGGACATCCACTTCCTCTTATGGGATTGCGTGTCCATCCAGATTCGTCACATCTATAGGGAGGCTAACTTGGCTGCTGATTGGGTAGCCTCCTTTGGTGCCCACCATTCGGTTCCGTCGGTCTGGACCGATTGGCATGCTACCCCTGTACAGTTTAGGAATATTATTCTCTCTGATTTTTTGGATTGTATTCACTCTCGTTCTCTTTAATGAATACACCGTTTCATTAAAAAAAAAAAAGATAAAGGTGCAGCTAATATACAAAAGAGGAGATAGGGCCGGGAAGGGGTGGGGGAGTTAGTAGTTCTTGATATCTATTTACCTAAGTGAATTGAAATGTACTTAATTATTGATTCTTCAAAAAAAAAATATTTTTTTCTGTATGAAAATTATTTAAGGATTTCTAGGCCAACTTATTTGACCCCGTCTGAACAAACGCATATCGGATATTTAAAGTACCATTTATTTGGATATTGAGTATCCGATATTCAATAAATAGGCATCATTAGAAACTAGAAACAAAATTGTCCATAAACTCTAACATGTGTATTGCAATTGTAAAAAGAATTGCTTTATTATTTTTTTTACCTAATCAATAATTAGGTAGATTATTCTTTTGCAAAAGTCACTTTAGGTCGATTAACAACGTAAAATAGGACTACATCCTGCATGTGTAATCTCCCTACAATTTACAACAGGAATTTTATTTTAAAATAATATATTTTTAAAAAAATTATAATAATAAGTGTTTGGTAATATATTTATCAAACTAGGTGTGAAGGATGATGTGGAGGCTGAGTAGAATGATATCATCTTTGGCAAAGAGAATTTCAAATTAAAATCAACTTTGCCAAAAACGATTTCAAATACATTTAATTTTTTAAAATTTAATTAATAAATCTTAATTTAAAATTAATAATTATTTTTGGTAAAAATGATTTTAATTTGAAATCTCTTTGCCAAAAAGATTTCAAAAGATATTAACCTTTTTTTTTCAAAATTTGATTAATAAAATTTAATTTAAAATAAAAAAAAATAATAATATTAATTAAAATTTTATATATTATTTTTTGGCAACATTAATTATTATATTATGTTGAAATAATATTAATTAAAAATAGCATTAATTATATAATATTATAATAATATATTGACATGTGTTCGGCAAGCGTACCGATCGTGTAAGTAATATAGGATAGTAATCCAATATCGTTCTCTAGGATCAGAGACAATCACTCAAATTATAATACATACTTATATTGTTTGGAAAATTGATTTCGAGTTAAAAAAATTAAATTGAAGAATTAATCATACAATCAAACTATGGTAGTCGCAATGTTAGGTTTTAGAAGAAGACAGAATCTAGAATAGCTAAAGCGTCGGGAATTTAACCAAATCGATATGGTAATTAATTCTGAATATGCTAATTTGATTTTCTGTTTTACAAGCCAACAGGTTTTCTTAATTGATTAATGCACTTTCGTTCAAATTGCACTAATCTTATCTAAAATTATTAACCACGGTGGTTAAGACGTGATTTAAATAATTCAGATGCATTAAATTCTTATAATTCTAATCATTTCATAGATTAGTCCTAATTATTCAGTCAGTATTTAAATCTATGAATTTCTTTTACTTTTCAATCTAGAAATTTAATAGATCAATTAAACTCTAGATAAAATTTATTGAGGAATTAATGAAATGATCCAAAATATTACGATCATAAAATATTTCAAGTAAAAATAGAAAATTAAATTAGCCATTGAAATCCATAATCACCATGTCAGTTAAATCCCTAAACTTTAACAGAAATAATTAGTTACACATATTAACAAAATAAAAAAAGAAGAATATAAATTAAATAAATTCATGATTAATTAATTTTTTCTTATCTTTAATTAATTTTTATATTGGTAATATTTTTTTCTCACACTATTTTATTTTATTTTTATTTTATTTTTTTGTGTCCGAGCCTCCTTCCGTGCATCGGCTTTCTACTCGTGGCTCCATTTTTTTTTTTTTTTTCCCGCTGGCCGCTCGTTATTTTCTTTCCCCACGTCCCTGTATTTTGTTTTTATTTCTTTCCCCACGTCCCTATATTTTGTTTTTATTTCCCCCGATCTCCTTCTCGTTTTGCGCGATCTTCCTTCTTTCTCTTTCAGGCACGTTGCTTTTTTCACCTTCACGTTTATGTTTCTTCTTATCCCCCAACACCACCTGACATCATTTACATTATTTTTTATTATTTTATTTTTTTCTTACATTACCTCTTTCTCCTTTTTCACGTTACTTTTATTTTACTTTCATTTCTTCACGTATCCCAATTCTTTTACTCTACCGTTGCAAGGCCACGGATTGATAATAAATAAGTGACAGCTAGCTAGCATGAATCTCATCAAGTTTAGGTCCATAATCTATCGTCAACAACCAATTTGTAGTTGCTTGCAATATAGTTCATGAACATTTGATTCATCTGAATGCCTCCCTTTCACTTCTTGATCCGTTTTGCTTCCAAAACTCTCCTAGCATGCATACCTGACACAAATAAAATAATTACGTGCAAATAAGCTGCAAATGTTACTAAGTTAATAACAATTACACCAAATTTCTATACAATTAAGATCAAAATATTTCTATATGAATCCCATTCATCAAATACCGTTTAACTTAAATCTTTGTTATCCCGAGCAAAGCATAAATAAAAATCAACATCATTTTAAATAGACAATCAACCCGGGTAACAATTAAAATCTTCTCCAGCAACTTTTTCTTTAGGACTATCAATTCATAAGATCTCAAAATATCAACCATAAAATTGCAATTCCTTATCAAGGCATGTTATAATGAAATCAACTCAAAATTACTTTCTGTCAGCTTAAAACATTAATCAATACTTGTCACTTTTTTTTTCAAGCTATTACCAACATAATAAAACTAAGACAATACTTTTCAATTGGATTAGTTTGTTTTTTTTTTTTCAGATGTTGGCGGTTCTCAACTATGTAATTATTATAAATTTGCCTTTTACTGTAAAAGTTTCAAAATTGGCTTTTATCACAAAACAACAAATCAGTTGAGTGCTTTGCATACTCATGAATTGGGTTACCGTATTGGGTTACCATTTGATGTGAATATTGATATTTGCTAGTACCGAACCTTCGGTTACTAAGCCATCCCAACACAGTGAAGTAAGGTGCATGGGTTAGTAATTGCAGTTAGCATCTATTCGGTATCTTAATTTCATTATGCATAACTAGAACCTTCAGGGTCAAAAACTTTCTTAACATTTGATTTAAGCTGACAAAAATAATCCTTAATTTTATTCAATTAAAACATGCCTATCAAAATTCAAGCATTCTCATAGTCTCAATTCTAAGCTTCTAATCCTATCAAGTCTTCAATTCCAAGTCACTTTTGATTCATCAAATCAGTACATGAGTAGACTCTTTATTTAAAGGATGGTATAAAGTCTTATACACTCACTCAGATCAAACAAAGATTCAAGTTGATTGATGAATTTTTTTTTTTTTTTTCAGTTAAATCCCTACCAAATACCCCCCAACTTAAAAGCATACATTGTCCCTAATGTTTGAAGATAATAAAGTAAGCTAATACAGAAGGAAGGGAAAAGGATAGCTGATACTCCCCTCGTTGCGAGACTCAATTGGAGATAGGTAATATATGATCGTGCCTCTATTCGTTCACTTCATCTTTGCATGTTTCAGTTGCACCTTTGATAGGTAATTGAAGACTTCAATGGCAGCCACATCTAACAAGAAAAACAATCAAAATCAAAAAATTGAAGTAAAAAACATAAAACAAACTAAAGCAAAAGGGAAAGGAAAGATTGTTGGGTTGCCTCCCAACCAGCGCTATATTTAAAGTCTATAGCTAGACTGTCCTCTCTTTATGGGTCTCTCATCATAATGATGGCTTTGAAAGATTTCAAGCCACCAGTAACATATGGTTTCAGTCTTTGCCCATTTACCTTGAAAGTGACACCATTTTCATCTTTCACCTCCACTGCTCTATAGGGAAAAACTTGTATCACAGTATATGGTCCATACCATTTAGATCGAAGCTTACCTGGAAACAGCTTTAGTCTGGAATTAAAGAGCAAAACCTGTTGTCTCACCTCAAACTTCTTTCTCATGATATGTTTATCATGCCATCTCTTGGTTCGTTCTTTATAAATCTTGGCATTCTCGTAAGCTTGCTCTTTAAACTCATCCATCTCATTCAGTTGCAATACTTTTTTCTCACCTGCTTCAAGCAATTTGATCGCCTCAGCTTTAACTACCTCTTTCATGGCTGGGTTGAGTCTTCTTTGAAGCTGCACTGATGATTTGAATTGCTCCTCCATGAATATCTTGTGTGTGCATATTGTTGGGCTGATTCTATGGATATCTGCTATTGTCCAACCAATAGCCCTTTTATGAGCTCTCAGCACTCTCAACAGCTTCTCCTCCATCGCATCTATCAAAAGAGAAGAAATAATAACAGGTAAATGAGATGGAGGTAATAAAAATGCATATTTTAAATGTGAGGGAAGTTGCTTCAATTCTAATTCTGGTGGTTGGTCAATGGATGGTATGAGGTAATTTATAGCTCTTTTCTCCAACTCTTCAAATAGTCTCCTCTGTATATAAATTTGTTTGCTATCCATCATTGATGCATATGGGCTTTCTTCTTCGCTTCCTCCATTTTTGTTAGTTGAAATTAAGGTGTATTGCAATTCATCTTCAGTCATCATCTCTCCAACCTTCTCCTGAACAAGACAATCAATGCAATCAATCTAAAAACATGATACTACATCTTGTGACTTTTTCATAGCTTTAAAAGCATTGAATGTTACTTGTTCATTATGAATTCTTAATATCAGTTTGCCTTCATGCATATCTATCAATGCTTTACCTGTGTTAAGAAATGGTCATCCTAAAATGATAGGTATAACATGATCTTCTTCTATATCTAGGACTATAAAATCAACTAGCAAGATAAATTTATCTACTTTAATCAAAACATCTTCTACTATTCCTCTGGGGTAGATTATAGATCTATCTGCCAATTGCAATGATACCATGGTTGGCTTAGGTTCACCAAGTCCTAGTTTCTTAAATATTGTGAGTGGCATTAAATTGATGCTAGCTCCTAAATCAATTAATGTATTAAAAGTGCAACTACCGATTAAGCAAGCTATATTAAAACTCCCTGGATCCTTAAGCTTCTGTGGTAGTTTATTCAATAGGATGGCTGAACATTCTTCATTGAGTGTCACCGTCTCATAATCTTCCAGCTTCCTTTTGTTTGATAGGATCTCCTTGAAGAACTTGGCATAGCTGGGCATCTGAGAAATAACATCAACAAATGGAAGATTAATATGCAATTATTTTAAAATTTCTAAAAATTTAGAAAATTGCTTATCCATTTTCTGCTAATGTTGTCTCTGTGGAATGGCAGTCTTGGCTTATATGGAGCAACTGTAGGAGCTTTTGCTGGTGTCTCATCCTTTTTATTCTTGTCACTCTCTTCATCAACAATCTTTTCTACATCAGGCTCTTTCTGTTGCACTTTTTGCTCCTCTATCTTTCTTCCACTTCATAGGCTAATGGCTTGCACATGCTCTCTGGGATTCTTTTCTGTATTGCTTGGCAAAGTTCCGGTCCTCTGTTAGCCAACATGTCAGCTATCTACCTAACTTGTGTCTCCAAATTTTTTAATGTTGCCTCATTTGCTTGGAATCTAGCCTTATTTTGTTGCATGTATTTCCACATAATATCTTCCAAGCCAAGCCAGGCCTCTTCTCTTCTTGAGTCGGTTGTGATGGTGGTGGTGGTGGGCGTTGTTGAAAACCAGGTGGTTGATATGGCCTCTGAAGTAGTGGTGGATTCTAAATATTCTGGCTTCTCCAAGATAAGTTGGGGTGATTGCGAAGTCTTGGATTGTATGTATTGCCCATATGGTTGTTCTTGAAATTACCAGACACATAATTAGCATTTTCAGATATTGAATTTGAAAAGTTATCTTGTGGGCAGTTATTGTATATGGGAGGTCCTCCGCATAACTCGCACTCCATCATTGTAGTTGATGCTTGTGGTTGAGATACTACCAGAGCTTCAATCTTTTTGTTCATTGCATCAAGTTGAGCTGAAAGTGTGGCCACAACATCCACTCCATACACATCACTGGGTCTCCTGTGATTCTATCTTTCTGAGTTCCAATTCACATTGCTATATGCCATATCTTCCAATAAGCTATAAGCTTTGTTGCTGCCTAGATCGCAGTGGCCTGTAGCTTTTTACATGGCTCGGGTGAGTGGACTCCCCGCCAGCGTCACCAGGCTCGTCGGTCGGAGATGATCAAGGGGAACATACCCTCCGCCACGGGGCCTGGTGGAGCCGCCGTACTCGGAGGGGTCGTTGTAGGGATGAAGGGGCTTGATACTGTGCTGTGGTCCTCCCGTGGGCCTCTCCGGTGGGAGAAATCTTCTCTGTATCGTCCCTCTATCAGGCAGACCTACAAAAAAGGAGAGACCTGCACCGGGGATTCTGGCAAAGACACTCCGACGATCAAGTCAATGGGACGATCGAAGAAAATAAGAGACCTCTGAGACAGAGAGATTGGGGGACTCTCTGCTGCCAGAGGGTGATAGTAAATGGACGATAATGTAAGAATGAAGAGAGTGTGTTGTCTCTTACTTACTTTCTTACTTCCCCTTACCTCTCAATGCCGGTCTTTATGTAGACGAATGGCTCCTGTCATTCGGGGGAGGCGTGTTGGTCTTGATGTAGACTTGTCAGACTAGGATAGCCTGTGAGGCCATGATGGGCTGGTGAACCTTCTTTTTCTGGGTGGTTCAGGAAGTCGGTGCAAGGGTACAGTACCTTAGGCAGGGCACTATTCACTAGTTAGTGTAAAGAGTGGCTTAGGAAACTTAAATGCAAACCTTCCTTGTAGATGGCATGTCAGGCGGCGTGCCATAGGATCCACGTGGAGGGGGATCCTTGGAAAGAGTGCCGGGCCCATGTGGATGGGCTCCTCGAGAAATGTGATGGGCCCACATGAATGATATTGAACTGCGCGATGTACCCGGTGACCGAGCTGAGCTATGATGCCAAAGTGCTGAACTAGCTGGGACGCCGCTTCAAGTTGTCATGCGGGCATGCGGACCGAGAGAAGGCCCGTGGGGGTCTCCATGCATGCTGATTGAGGTGAGATGCGAGGCTCCATGCATGCGGGTGCGAACCCATGCATTGCGGATCCACACGCTGCTCCTGGTCAAAGCCAGACCGTGGGAGGGCGGAGCTGGATCGCGGGCATGCTGGGGTGCGGGGCAGGTGTGGACGGACCTGGTGCCATGCGGGTGTGCCAAACTCGGCACCACGTAGGCGTGCCGAACTGGGCACGCGGGCGTATGGGCGTGCCGAACTGGGCACGTGGGCGTGCTGAGCTGGGAGCTAGCATTGCTGCGGGCGGAAGGCTCGGAGCTAGGGCGCGGGAGCACCGGACCGGGCAGAGCCGGATTGAGCAGGATTGAGGTGGGGCTGGCCGGAGCTGGGCTCGCCAAGTTGGCGTCCTGCCGGGAGTGGAGCGAGGACTGTGCCAGGCTGAGATGCGGGCACGCCAGGCGGGCATGTCGCGGAGCCGACGAGGACGGAGCTGGACTGGGCATGGGCTTGTTGCGGATGGTGCGCAGCCGGTCGAGGTGGGCGGACCCAGACCGCAAGAGGGTAGAGCCGTACCGCGGGAGGGCGGAGCCGCGCACAGGGTGGAGCCGTAGCCGGGGTGTGCTCGCCGGAGATAGGGCCACCGCGGAGCTGTGCGGCACGCGAACAGGGCTGAGCCTGTCGCAGTCAGACTGGGAATCACGCCCGGGGTGCGGGAGCGCCGGACCAAGGTGACCTGGGGTGCGGCACGCCTCACGTCGTGTCCGACTTCTGGAGCCGCACCAGGCGTTGCTGGATCGGGCAAAGCCGGAGCTGGGCCGGGGCTCGCGGAGCCGGGAGCCACTGTGTCGAGGTCGGCTGGATGCAGGAGCGGGCGGAGGCCTCCCGCGGGCCTCCCACGAGCGGACGGCGTGGCTGAGAGGGCGGAGCCGAAGTGGGTGCACTGGATGGAGGCGAGGCACGATCGTGACCCTGGCGCGGGCTAGCCCTGGTGTGGACATGCGCACGGGCGAGACTTATGGTAGATAAATCTGGGTGTGCGCATCTCCGTGCGCGCGGATTGAGGCACCGGTGTGCTGAGGACATGCCGTGGGTGCTCGCAGGGTGAAGCCATGCGAAGGCGCTGTGCTAGAGCACGACTGCTTCCCGATGATCTTGGACCGTGCGGAGCAGAGCCGGGCTGATCTGGAGAGCTTTGTGGGCCGAAATGGGCTGCCCCTCATGCTTGGCCGGGCCCCATGTACGCCCGAAGCGGGTTGGCCAAGCTACCGACCTGGTCGAGGTGCCAGCCTTGCCGAGCTGGGCTCTAGGCACGGTCGAATTGGGCTGGCCGAGGTGCCGACCTGGCTGCCACAGGGGCTAATCTCTTCAAGTGGACCCACCGTTGTGTCAGGGTCGAATGGGTTGGTTACTACTATAACAGATGCCCCCACTTCCTAAGTTCAAAGTGTTACTTCTCCTCGTTTTGGGTGAAGGGAGTAGTTTTTTATCCATTCGGCTCTATGTCGTAGCAGGCCTGCAAAACAAAAATAGGAGGTGGTGTTTTTGAAACTTACTTGCCCGTAAGTACTTCAACTGAAGGTTAGTTGCATTTTGATGGTGCTGCACTTCAGTCTGACTCCTCTTTGACCGGACAGAAGGTGGTGTCATGGAGGAAGAGGTTGGTAAGGTGCACAACTTGGGTGCACACATGTATGACCGGGTACATGGTTGGGCTAAAAGCACTCCTCGAAGCTTTTGATGAGGCTTTTGGTATGGGACTTTCATCATTTCCCATTTTAAAGTGTCAAGATCTTTGATCTTGGAGTGCTGGGGTTTTCGGTCTTTAGGTGCCGGGGATTCCGATCTTTGTGTGCCGGGGATTCCGGTCTTTGTGTGCTGGGGTGTCCGGTCTTTAGGCGCTGGTGACTTCGGGCTTTAGGTGTCGAGGATTCCGGGTCTTTAGGTGCCGGGGATTCCGGTCTTTATGTACCAGGGTGTCCGGTCTTTAGGCGCCGGTGACTTTGGGCTTTAGGTGCTGGGGTGTCTGGTCTTTAGGTGCCAGGGATTCCGGTCTTTAGGTGCCGGGGATTCCGATCTTTAGGTGCCGGGGATTCCGGTCTTTATGTGCCGAGGTGTTCGGCCTTTGATGCCAGAACTGGGTTCCGTTGTGCCGAAACTGGGTTCCGAGCTTTCATCCAGTCTGGATTCCAGGATTTTATACCGGAATTGGGTTCCGGGCTTT
Source organism: Areca catechu (assembly GCA_021397845.1). Classification (NCBI taxonomy): domain Eukaryota; kingdom Viridiplantae; phylum Streptophyta; class Magnoliopsida; order Arecales; family Arecaceae; genus Areca; species Areca catechu. The sequence goes on from CM038039.1 coordinate 199,129,659, forward strand.
CATCCGGTCTGGACTCTAGGATTTTGTACCGGAACTGGGTTTCGGGCTCTCTTTGCCAGACTCGGAGTTGGATAGATGAGCTCCTACAATGATGATGAGCAAAGTTGCACCAAAGAGTAACTTTAATTATTGGGAAGGAATTCTTACATCCTTCATGAGGTGGCAAAGTCGCTTGTTCGGCATGCTGGGAGGCGAGCCGTAGATGTTTGGACCCCTAGAGCTACCCATGGACATCTCTAAATGAGAGTCAGACGATAGATGTGGGGCTCAATGAAGAGCCTGGCTTCAGCTTGGCTAGATCAAGGGGCATGACTTCAGCTCGGCTTAATTTGGCCTTAGCTCAACTAAACTGAGGAGCTTGGCTTCACTTGATTTCAGCTCGACTGAACTGAGGAGCCTGACTTTAGCTCAGTTTCGTTTGAGCTCAGCTCGGCTGAACTGAGGAGCTTGACTTCAGCTCAGCTTCATTTGAGTTCAGCTCGGCTGAACTGAGGAGCTTGACCTCAGCTCTTAACTTTGCCAGACTTGGAGTCGGATGGACGAGTTCCTGTATTGGTGAAGGACAAAGTTGCACTAGAGAGGAACTTTAATGATTGAGGAGGGATTCTTACCTCCTTCTTGGGATGGCAGAGCCGCTGGTTTGCCATGTTAGGAGGCTAGCCGTAAACGGTTGGAGCTCCAGAGCTTCCCATGGACATCTCCGGACTTTGAGTACAACAAATGCCAAACTGTGAGTTTTCTCGGTAGATGGCGAGACTTCTTGGAGTCTCTGCGGACATCTCCGAACTGTGAGTAAGGCAAGAGCTGAACTGAGAGTCAAGCGGTAGATGCGGGGCTTAACGAGGAGCTGCAGCTCGACTTTATTGAGTTTAGCTCGGCTGAACTGAGGAGCTTGACTTCAGCTCTTAACCTCGCCGGACTTGGAGTCGGACGGATGAGTTCCTGTGTGGGTGAAGGACAAAGTTGCACCAGAGAGGAACTTTAATGATTGAGGAGGGATTCTTACCTCCTTCTTGGGATGGCAGAGCCGCTGGTTTGCCATGTTAGGAGGCTAACCGTAAACGGTTGGAGCTCCAAAGCTTCCCATGGACATCTCCGGACTTTGAGTATAGCAAATGCCAAATTATGAGTTTTCTCGATAGATGGCAGGACTTCTTGGAGTCTCCACGGATATCTTCGGACCGTGAGTAAGATAAGAGCTGAACTGAAAATCATGCGGTAGATGCGAGGCTCAGTGGGGAGCTACAGCTCGGCTGAATCAAGGGACATGACCTCGGCTTGGCTGGACCAAGGGGCCTGACTTCAGCTCGGTTGAACTGAGGAACTTGACTTGAGTTCAGCTCGGCTTTATTTGACCTCAGCTCGGCTGAGCTGAGGAGCTTGACTTCAGTGAGGAACTTGGCCTCAATTATGCTTCACTGAGAGGCTCGATTGACTCTTGGCTTGAACACAAAGCTTCGGAAGCTTCTTGGCTTTGGTGTCTTGGAGCTGGGCTCGAAGATCTGGTGCTGGAAGTCTGATCTTCAGACCTTGGTGTTTTGGAATTGGACTCAGAGATCTGGTGCCAGAAATCTGAGTTCCGGACCTTGATGCTTTGGAGTTGGACCCAGAGAGTTGGTGCCGGAAATCTAAGTTCTGGACCTGATGCTTTGGAGTTGGACTCAGAGAGTTGGTGCAGGAAATCTAAGTTCCGAACCTTGGTGTCTTGGAGCTGGGCTCGAAGAGTTGGTGCCAAAAGTCTGAGCTTCAGACCCTAGTGTCTTGGAGCTGGGCTCGAAGACTGGGTGCCAGAAGTCTGAGCTTCGGACCTTGATGCCTTGGAGCTAGGCTTGAGGCTGAGGTCTTGGCTCTGGGCGAGATCTGGTGCCGGAAGATGTTTTCCCGGACTTTGATGCCAGGGAGCTAGGCTCGCCGGTGTCGGAGCATGGTCCGGTCTTTGGTACCGGAGGGATGTGGGATCCGGGCTTTGATGCCGGGGAGCTAAGCTCACCGGTGCCGGAGCATGGTCCGGTCTTTGGTGCCAAAGGGACGTGGGACCCGGGCTTTGATGCCGGGGAGCTAGGCTCGCCGGTGCCGGAGCATGGTCCGGTCTTTGGTGCCGGAGGGACGTGGGATCTGGGCTTCATCTCCAGGAGGGCTCGACTCCGGTCCACGGGGCTCGTCCTCGAAGAGGCTTAACCTGATGGAGGGCATCGGTGGCCTGACTCCAGCTCAGGTGGCTCTAGCCTTCGAAGGGCTCGGCATGGAGGAGGAGAGCTGGATTCGACTCCAGTCCAGGGGGCTCTACCTCGAAGAGGCTTAACCTGGTGGAGGGCATCGGCGGCTCGGCTCCAGCTTAGGTGGCTCTAGCCTTCGAAGGGCTCAGCCTGGAGGAGGAGGACAGGGCTCCGGCCTAGGCGTTCTGAGCTTGCGGGAGCTTTTCCTGTAAAACTGAAACACAGTTTTTTAAATATAGCGGAGAAGGAGTTACCTGTTGAGCTCCGGTTATATGAATAAACAAAGATATATTTCTTCCTTGGGCAGGCTGGATTAGGTTCGTCGACCACCATCTTGGGAGAGAGTGAGACTTCGCTCGTTGCACGGAAGCATAGAACCCGGTTGCGTGGGAGAGCAAAGCTCCGTTGCATGGAAAGACATTCCTCCGTTGCATGGGAGCATGAGACTCCGTTGCATGGGAGGGAGCTTCGTTGCATGGGAGCATAAGGCTCCTGTTGCATGGGAAGGTGGACCTCCACTGCCTGGGAGGAAGTGAGACCTCTGTTGCATGAGGGAAATAACTCCGTCGTGTGGGAGGAGAAGACCTCGTTGCATGGAGGAGATGAGACCCCCATTACATGGGGGGAGAGCTTTGTTGCATGGGAGCATAAGGCTCCTGTTGCATGTTGTACGGGAGGAAAAAAGACTCCTGTAGCATGAGGGAGTAAGCTCTGTCGCATGGAAGGAAACCCCATTGCATGGGAGCAAACTCCGTTGCATGGGAGGAGGTGACTTCGTTGGAAGTATGGGAGGAATGGAGCTCCCGTTGCATGAGGGAGTAAGCTCCGATGCATGGGAGCATACTCCGTTGTATGGAAGGAATGAGACTCTTGTTGCTGCATGGGAGAGTTGGAACTCCGTGGCGAGGGAGGAAAGAGGCTTCCGCTGCACGAGGGAGCAACTCCATTGTGTGGGGAATAGGAGTCCTGTTGTTCGGGAGGAAGCTCCACTACCTGGGAGGAGAGAGGCTCCCGTTGCATGCTGCATGGGAGGAGTGGAGGCTCCTGCTGCATGGGAGCATACTCCGTTAAATGGAGGGAAGTTCCATTGGATGGGAGTAAGCTCCATTGCATGGGAGCATACTCTATTGGATGGGGGGAAGCTCCGTTGGATGGAAGCAAGCCCCATTGCATGGGAGTAAGTCCCGTTGCATGGGAGCATATTCCATTGCCTGGATTTCTTTCTTCTTTACGATGGCCAGACCCTTCCTCCCTCTTTTCTTTTTCCCTTCTTCTCTCTTTTCTTTTCTCTCTCTCTCTTTTTTAAAGTAGGGCTCCTGGATGGTGGCACCGCCGGGAGGTGGCTCCATCCTTGGCTTGCTGCCTGTTGCCTTGTCAAGGTTGGTGATACACCTTCACAGCTTAAGGTTTTTTGGTCGAGGCTGCTCCTTGGAGCCTCGAGAGAGAGGGAGAAGTTCTCGTGCCCCCATCTCCGTGCCCTCAGTCTGCCCCCCGGGGACTAAGGACAAAGGTGGAAACCGTCGTCCCACCTTGTTGAGGAGCGTGGATCTGCCCCCTACCTGGCACGCCAAACTGTTGCCGCCTAGATCGCCGTGGCCTGTAGCTTCTTATGTGGCTCGGGTGAGTGGACTCCCCACCAGCATCACCGGGCTCGTCGGTCGGAGATGATCAAGGGAAACATACCCTCCGCCACGGGGCCTGGTGGAGCCGCCGTGCTCGGAGGGGTCGTTGTAGGGATGAAGGGGCTTGATACTGTGCTGTGGTCCTCCTGTGGACCTCTCCGGTGGGAGAAATCTTCTATGTATCGTCCCTCTATCAGGCGGACCTGCAAAACAGGGAAGACCTGTGCTAGGAATTCCGGCAAAGACACTCCGACGATCAAGTCAGTGGGATGATCAAAGGAAATAAGAGATCTCTGAGACGGAGAGCTTGGAGGACTCTCTGCTGCCAGAGGATGATAGTAAATGGAAGATAATGTAAGAATAAAGAGAGTGTGTTGTCTCTTACCTACTTTCTTACTTCCCCTTACCTCTCCATGCCGGTCTTTATGTAGACGAATGGCTCCTGTCGTTCGGGGGAGGTGTGCTGGTCTTGATATAGACTTGTCAGGCTAGGATAGCCTGTGAGGCCATGATGGGCTGGTGAACCTTCTTCTTCTGGGTGGTTTAGGAAGTTGGAGTAAGGGTATAGTACATTGGGCAGGGCACTATTTACTAGTTAGTATAAAAAGTGGCTTAGGAAACTTAAATGCAAACCTTTCTTGCAGACGGCGTGTCAGGCGGCGTGCCATAGGATCCACGTGGAGGGGGATCCTTGGAAAGAGTTCCAGGCCCATGTGGATGGGCCCCTCGGGAAACACGCCGGGCCCACATGAATGAGACCGAACTGCATGGTGTACCCGATGACCGAGCTGGGCTGTGATGCCAAAGTGCTAAACTAGCCGGGACGCCGCTTCAAGTTGCCATGCGGGCATGCGGACCGAGAGAAGGCCCGTGGGGGCCTCCATGCATGCTGATTGAGGTGAGATGCGAGGCTCCATGCATGCGAGTACGAACCCATGCGTTGCAGATCCACATGCTGCTCCAGGTCAAAGCCAGACCACGAGAGGGCTGAGCTGGACTGCGGGCGTGCTGGGGTGCGGGGCAGGTGTGGATGGACCTGGCGCCACGCGGGTGTGCCAAACTGGGTGCCTCGTAGGCGTGCTGAACTAGGCACGCGGGCACATGGGCGTGCCGAATTAGGCGTGCTGAGCCGGGAGCCAGCGCTGCTGCGGGCGGAAGGCTCGGAGCTAGGGTGCGGGAGCACCGGACCGGGCAGAGCCAGGTTGAGCAGGACCAAGGCAGGGCCGGTCGGAGCTGGGCTCGTCGAGGTGGCGTCTTGCTGGGAGTCGAGCGGGGACCGTGCCTGGCTGAGTCGCGGGCGCGCCAGGCGAGCATGCCGCGGTGAGGAGCTTGGATGGTGCTGCGGACGGCGCGGAGCCGGCGAGGACGGAGCTGGACTGGGCACGGGCTTGCCGCGGACGGTGCGGAGCCGGCCGAGGTGGGCGTACCCAGACCGCGGGAGGGCAGAGCCGGATCGCACGAGGGCGGAGCTGCGAGCAGGGTGGATCCGGAGCTGGGGTGCGCTCGCCGGAGATAGGGCTGTCGTGGAACCGTGCGACGCGCGGATAGGGCCGAGCCTGCCGTAGTTGGACTGGGAACTGCGCCCGGGGCGCGGGAGCGCTGGACCGAGGTGACCTGGGGCGCGGCACGCCTCACGCCGCGTCCGACTTCGGGAGCCGCACTGGGCATCGCTGGATCGGGCAAAGCCGGAGCTGGGCCAGGGCACGCGGAGCCGCCGTGTCGAGGTCGACTGGATGCTGGAGCGGATGGAGGCCTCCCGTGGGCCTCCCACAGGCGGACGGCACAGCTGAGAGGGTGGAGCCAAAGTGGGCACACTAGATGGAGGCGAGGCACGGTCTTGACCCTGGCGCGGGCCTGCCCTGGTGCGAACATGTGCACGGGCGAGACTTCTGGCAGATAAATATGGGTGCGTGCATCTTCATGCGCGCGAATCGATGCACTAGTGTGCTGAGGACATGCCTGCGGGTGCTCACAGGGTGAAGCCGTGCGAAGGCGCTGGGATGGAGTGCGGCTGCTTCCCGGCGATGCTTGGACCGTGCGAAGCAGAGCCGGGCTGATCTGGATAGCTTTGTGGGCCGAAATGGGTTGCCCCTCATGCTTGGCCGGGCCTCATGTATGCCTGAAGCGGGTTGGCAGAGCTGCCGACCTGGTCGAGGTGCCAGCCTGGCCGAGCTGGGCTTCAGGCACGGTCGAACTAGGCTGGCCGATGTGCCGATCTAGCCGCCACAGGGGCTGATCTCTTTAAGTGGACCCACCGTTGTGTCAGGGTCGAATGGGTTGGTTACTACTATAAAAAGCTTCATGGCTGTACTTCTTTGAAAATGAACCACTTGTAGCTGCATATAAAACCGCTCTTGCAGAAGGAAGTAAGCCATGATAAAATGCATGTACTTGTTCCCATATTTCAAGACCATGGTGGGGACACTTTCTACATAATTCCTTAAACCTCTCCCATACCTCACTAAAGCTCTCAGTCTCATACTGTGTAAATGTAGATATATCTAATCTAAGCTTTGCTATTTTGGAGGGGAAAAATATTTGTTTAAAAACTTATCAGCTAAGTCATCCCATGTAGTTATGGATTCAGTTGGAAAAGAGTTTAACTAACTTTTTGCTCTGTCTCTCAGTGAAAATGGAAACAACCTAAGCCAATGGCATCTTCAGAAACCCTATTATGTTTAAAAGTGTCACATAACTCAAGAAATTGACTTAAATGCTCGTGAGGGTCATCAGAAGGCAAACCTGAAAATTGGAGTGAGTTCTGGATCATCTGGATAAAGGCGGGCTTTATCTCAAAATTGTTTGCCTGAACTGGTGGCCTCCTAATGCTTGATTGTGCTCTTGTGACTCTAGGCCTGATGTACTCAAACAAAGGTCTGTCTCCATATGGGTTTTGCACCTTTTCATTGGATACATGTGGGAGATTTTGAGGGTTATGTTCACCAACATCTTCCATGGTTATACTGTTGATATCTATCAAATCTATACTTAACTCTCCCAGTAGTTGTCTGAGTCCACGTCGTCTTTCCTAAGCGTTCTTTATATTTCCGGATCAAAATCTTCCAAAGTATCTGCAGTTCTCCGGGACATAAAAGTTAATAACACAATTTAAAAAATCCAAATAAATTAGCAGATATGAATTTGAATGTTGTCCGTTGCTGATTCCGGCAACGGTGCCAAAACTTGACATGTGTTCGGCAAGCATACCGGTCGTGCAAGTAATATAAGATAGTAACCCAATGTCGTCCTCTAGGATCAGAGACAATCACTAAAATTATAATACCTACTTATATTGTTTGAAAAATTGATTTCAAATAAAAAAAATTAAATTGAAGATTTAATCACACTATCAAATTATGATGGTCGCAAAGTTTTAGAAGAAGACAGAATCTGTAATAGCTAAGGCGTCGAGAATTTAACCAAATCGATACGGTAATTAATTCTGAATATGCTAAGTTGATTTTCTGGTTTTACAAGTCAGCAGGTTTTCTTAATTGATTAATGCACTTTCATTCAAATTGCACTAATCCTATCCAAAATTATTAACTACGGTGGTTATGACGTGATTTAAATAATTCAAATACATTAAATTATTTAAATCTATGGATTTCTTTACTTTTCAACTTAGAAATTTAATGGATCAATTAAATTCATTGAGAAATTAATCAAATCATCCAAAGCATTATAATCATAAAAGAAATTTCAAGTGAAAACAGAAAAATTAAATCAGCCATTGAAATCCGTTATTACTACATCAGTTAAATCTCTAAACCTTAGCAGAAATAATTAATTATACATATTTGAATTAAAAACAAAATAAAAATAAAAAAAAATATAAATTAAATAAATTCATGATTAATTATTTTTTTTATTTTTAATTAATTTTTTATCACGTTGCCTTCCTCTCTTCCTTTTTTTTTTTTTCATATATATATATATATATATATATATATATATATATATTTTTTTTTTCCTTCGTCTCTTTCCGCGCGTCCGCTGGGCTTTCCTCTCGTCACTCCGCTTCATTTTTTTTTTTTGGCTGGCCGCCCGTTATTTTCTTTCCGCACGCCCCTGTGTTTTGTTTTTATTTCCCCCAATCTCCTCGTTTTGCGCGATCTTCCTTCTTTCTCTTCCACGCACGTTGCTTTTTCTACCATCATATTTGTATTTCATCTTATCCCCAGCACCACCTGACAACCTTTACATTATTTTTTATTATTTTATTTTTTTCACATTACCTCTCTCTTCTTTTTCGCATTATTTTTATTTTTTTTAACTCCTTCACGTGTCCCAATTCTTTTACTCCACCGTTGCGAGGCCACGGGTTGATGATAAATAAATGGCAGCCAGCTAGCATAAATTTCATCAAATTTAGATCCATAATTTGTCAACAATTAATTTGTAATTATTTACAATATAATTCATGAATATTTGGTCCATCTAAAAACACCTTCATATTTTTTTTAGACTGGTCCTTATTTTTTTTTTAATACATGTGAATTAAATTGGCAGCATCTCTTTCACTTCTTGGTCTGTTTTGCTTCCAAAATTTTCATAGCATGCATACCTAACACAAATAAAATAATTACGTACAAATAAACTGCAAATGCTACTAACTTAATAACAATTACATCAAATTTATATATAATTAAGATCAAAATATTTCTATATGAATCCCATTCATCATATATTATAATATTTTATATTATAATAAAAATTATATATTCTAAATATAATAAATATATTATTATTATTATATTATATATTATATATTATAATATAGTATAAAATTAGAAAAAATTAAAAAGATTAAAAAATAATCACTAGGTCGATACCATCCGATCGCCAGCCTGGTAGCAGTTCTGTCGAAAGCTTGGTGTCTATTTGATTCCTTGCTTAGGACCAGTGACTGGACTGGTGGCAGGACCCTTGGCAGGACCCTGGCAGTCAGACCGGCGATTGGATCTATGGTAGGACTAGGGCTGGATCGGTGGTCAGACCCTGGCGACCAATTGACGGTCAGACCGATGGCAGGACCGAAGGCTGGACCGATGGCAGGACAGGTGGCTGGATCCTAGCGACCGGACCGGCGATTGGACCGGTGACAGAACTAGGGGTCGAACTAGTGGCAAGACCGGTGGCTGGACCCTGATAGCCGGACCTGCAGTCAGCCACCGGTCTTGCGGTCGGACCGGTGGCAGGACTGGGATCCGAACCGGTGGCCGAATCCTAGTGGTCAACCGTAGTTTCGCGACAGCATAACGCGGGGCTCGCGAGGGCACGTGAAGACGTAGGGCATGTCCGGACTCGAAATAATAATTAATATAATAATATATATTAAATTATTTTTATTTAATGTAATTAATTAATAAACTCAAAAGTTATTTTCACATACTAGTAATTTTAATATAATATATAATTTTAATTTGTGTTAATTTCTAATTATTATTTAAATAATATATATATAATCTTAATTAAGTGAATAAAAAATTTCATTCCATTGAAATCGTCTTTGGCACCGATCCGGCCATCGGTCTTGCAACTAGTCCGGCTACCAGGGTCCGGCCATCGGTCTTGCAACTGGTCCGGCTACCAGGGTTCAGCCACCAGTCCTGCCATCGATCTGACCGTCCGTCCGGTTGCTAGGGTCTGGCCACCGATCTTGCCACCGGTCCAGCTGCCAGGGTTCGGCCATCAGTCCTGCCATTGGTCCGACCTCCAATCCTGCCATCGGTCTGACCGTTGGTCCGGTCGCCAGTCCGGTCACCGGTCCGGCCCCTAGTCCTGCTGCCAGGGTCCGGCTGCCAGGGTCCGGCCACTAGTCCTGCCATCGGTCCGGATGCTAGGATCCGACCATTGGTCCGGTTATCAATCTTGCCATCGATCCGGTCGTCAATCTTGCCATCGGTCCGGCCCCTAGTCCTATTATCAGTCTGACCGTCGGTTCGACCACTGGTCCTGAGTAAGGAATCGGACTGATACCAGGCTGGCGACTGGATGGTATTGACTTGGTGATTATTTTTTAAATTTTTTTCTAATTTTGTACTATATTATAATATAATAAATTATAATAAATTTATTATATTTTAAAATATAAAAATATTTATTATAATATAAAATATATCATAATATATTATTATAATATCATATAATTAATGCTATTTTAAATTAATATTATTTTAAAATAATATAATAATTAATGTTGTCAAAAAAAATATATAAAATATTAATTAATATTATTTTTTTATTATTTATTTATTTTAAATTAAAATTTATTAATCAAATTTTGAAAAAAAAATTAAGATCATTTGAAATCGTTTTTGATAAAAACGATTTCAAAAAAATCATTTTTACTGACTTTAAATTAAAATTTATTAATTAAATTCTAGGAAAAAAATTTAAATTTATTTAAAATCATCTCCGCGGTAAAAACGATTTCACCATACTCAACTTTCATATCGTCCTCACGCCTAGTCAACAAATAATTACTAAAATACTCATTTTTTAAATATTTTTGAAAAATATATTATTTTTTTAAAAATTCTTTACAACATAGTATCATCCACTTTTGTCTCTCTACACGAATCATGACAGCCGCAAAAAGCGCACAATCTGGCCACGTTCATGCCTGGACTGATCATATTGGCCCAAAGAGTTCCATCCTTTTCCTCATCATTGGCGTCGCTCGTCACTAGTCATCATTGTCATCACCCGATCATCATCTTTTTGTGGCCCTCTTAATACTAAATTTCAGCATTGAACAGAGTCCAAAATTCAGAGAGCCATTTGACAGAGGCTCACCTACAAAATGTTACCGGTTCGCTTGCGATGCCACGAGTGGCAGCAAAAAAAAAAAAAAAAACTCGAGTTCCTTTTAACAATCACTAAGCATGCTTATGCTCAAAACGCCAAATAACTCGGATCCCTCAACCATGATCGATGGTACATAAGAGTCACGATTGCTCCAGAAAACCTAGGTTAAGTCTAGAGCTACAATTACACGTACAGCAGGGCTTGTCCTTCCAAAGAACCAAAACAATTTGAGAACATTACACTGAATTTTAGAAGCTGAAACTTCCATTCTTACTTTCCATACACAATGAATAGAACATTACACTGGTTCATGGGTGTCCCATGACCACGGATATACAAACAAACTGAAGCTAAAAAAAAGGGGAAAATAGAAGCAAAAGAAAATAAAAGAAAGAAGTTAGCATTGATGGTCTATCTGGCTGAATTTCCACGAGCTCAAAACTCATCTTTTTCACCTTTGAATCCATTCAGTTGCATGTTCGGATCCCATCTGACAACTCTAATATTGTAGATAGAAGCATTAAATGAGATAACTGTGTTGGTCGCAAAATTGGGAGCCTTACTGTAGGAGATAATACTTGTGCTTGACTATTCTGCTGCAGAATCACTAGGCATCCTTTCATACAACCGATAAATCAAAGATGACCTCGACATTTGTGGCTCCCTCTCCAGGACCACAATCACATCCTTCGCAGAGATGTGGTGTGCAACTTTTGGCAGCATTGTTGCTGGGCCCCTCCCAAGTTTCCTCATGCCCCCTGAGAACATTTAAAGAGAACACTTGAATTAGAACCACATTATCTCAGCATATAGATGGGATCCTCAGTTTTCTTGAAATGAGTTGATACAACGGTGACCTTCTTAGCAGCTCACCATCCACTCCTAAACAAATGATGACAGCCACAGGGCGGTTAATTATGAAACTAAGAAAACCTCTGAGCCAAGAAGAATGAATACACACACTTGCCAGATAAAAAAGCAGCAGGGGGGCCTCTTCTTTCAAATTCTTGTTGTTCACTTGAACTTCTTCCAGTGCCTGTAATCTTATCTTGAAGGTAACAAGAAGTCCCCTCCAATTTCCCTTCACGCTTGTGTCGAGCCTGCTCAGCCATAAGTTGCCACTTCGAGAGCATATCATCCCCTCCAACTGCAGCTCGAGCAGCAACATTAGCAGCTGTGGCCCTCATTTTATCATCCTCCTTATTGATCTGCATGCAACATTGTTTTATTGGGGGCAGAGAGCAAGAGAGAAGCACCAAACGAGGTCAACGAATCTCAACCATTACCTTGTGAGTCTTGGAACGGCCTTCATCTTTGTTCTTGTCTCCATCAACCCCTCTATTCCCCTCCCCCTGCATTCACCAATATTGAAAATTATGTCCATTAAGGTTCTATAAAAGCATAAGCAGCAGTCGGAGATCCTTCACAAAATTATGAAAGAAAAAGTTACAATGATTTAGTTCAAAGAGAAAACATGTCGACAAAGAAGAGATATTTAACTTGCACGCTGATCTGAAAGTACCCAAAAATCCCTTCTTTCTGAGTGAAACTAGTGAATTATTTTCAGTTACCAAGGATGTTCACATTTATCACAAGAACGAACATGCGCTTTCATTCCTGCCAATATAATCTTGTTTATCTTATGGATGGGAGAACTGGAGCGAAAAAAATCTGAGACCATAAATCAATGCCTTAAATAGCTTTTTGGAAATCTAATAAGAATTATTGCAAATAAGATATATGGTGAAGATGAACATCAACGAACTTGGGTGCATGCATACAATGTATGGATCTTCCGAGTGCCAATTTTTTCTACCAAATTTTCATTGGATTTTTTAGTTAAATATTATTCAAAGAAACACATCTGGATGGTATACTACTGTAAATATTAGAAAAGTAATGTCCAGTTGCTTAAACTAACTCTTTGAAATTTATCTCTAAAAAATCTTCTCTCTTTCCAATATTCTATCCCTCTAAATCCATTTGAATTATTGATAAATATCTTTTTTCGCCAAATATGCATTTACACAGACAATGACCTATGGAGACCTGCCATGATCCAATTATCACCAGTGAGGTGGATGGACCGAATCAATCTATGTATCTCAAATCCTCTTGTCGAAATATTTGACGTTATGAGCAGTTAAAATTCTTTAAATATAAAATGTGTATTCTGTCCCTATATAAAACACATAACAGAAAGGTCCTGGGATGATATGAAAATTGATTAGTAAAAAAATAAGAACACTCCCAGAAGTTGGCAAAGTAGTATGGTCATCGAAGTGGAACCCACTATTTGTTATAGAGATATCATAATCAACATGCAAATTCATCCAAGAAAAAACACTCACCCAGTTTGAATTAAGAGAAACAGAGAAAAGAAAAGATAATAAGGAGAGAAATTGAGTTTCTCTCATCTGGTTAGGAACATACGGGAAGAAGTGGAGAGAGAAGAGAAATAGAGAGAGCTCACTTCTCTCCAAAGCCACAATTTTTTATCTCAAAAAATTGAGAGATTTGGAGAGAAATGAAACCAGATGCTCAAAATAAGTTTTTTTTATTCCTATTTTTCCCCAAAAAGGACAGTCCAAATAAATTTCTCTCTTGTGCATCCAAACAAGAGAAGAGAGGTGTTTTATTTTCATGCCTCTTCCTTTCTTCTCTCTTACCTTCTCTTCTTTTCTCCTCCCCATTGTAACTCAACAGAGTTCAAAAGTACTTACTTCATTGTGTTTTCGGAGCTTATCAGCTTCTTCAGCCTGCTTTTTCTCCCACTCCTCCTTGGCTTTACGATTCATCATTGAAATTTGGCGACGAACATCTGAGGTGACGACAAGTTGGTGCCTTGTCATTTCAGTATCAATCCTCTACAAACATATACAAAAAGGTCGGTAAAGGGAATATGAAAGCAACTCAGACCAACGAGCAAAGCAGTCAAGCATTACTTGTTTTGATAGTCTTATCAGATTGCTTACTAATCCCCGCAAACGTTCCTCCAGACACTGAAGAATGAAAATTAGTATGATCATGTAATCAAATTGCAACAAGAAAAAAATATTGCTACAATGTCTCACCATTGACAGGCAGCGCTCCACATCACTGCTAATACTCTGTATACTACATTTGGACACTGCCATAGACACCAGAAATCAATCATTCTTTTAAAATCAAGACCAATTTATTCAGTGGACAATGATGGTAACTGGCTCAGAGGTTAAGAGTAAATACTGATTTTTGCTAGTTTTTTCTGAAGAGGGCCCTTCTGCAGAAATAACCTTACTTCTTCTTCTTGTACTGTTCTACGAGTTGTCTCTGAAGCCCAATTCTCCTCCTTGGGAGTAGACAAAAGTTGCTCTTCTTCTTCCTGTAATCCAATTAAATATCGTTTCAATCACAAATTCATGAATTAACTCATTTTACATTAACCAACAAAATGAAAGAAACCATCATACCCTCAAATCAACTCCACTGACAGCTGTAACATCATTGAGCTGTTCAATGCTTTGGTCAAGAAAAGCTCCAGAAGTCTTCTGCTTTTTGCTGTGTGACATTACTCAAAAATGATTCACATGAATAGGTATAAGAAAGTACGATTTAAATGACTTAGATCTTATGTACTGAAAAATGAAAATCACCTTAACTGGGGAGGGGAAGTCTCCAGCACTTCAAATGGTTTTTTCTGTCCAACAGAAATCTTCTTTGAAGGAGTTTTCAGAGCAGTTCCTGCCAGAACTGATGGGGTAGCAGATGAAATCTGAGAGTGCATCTGGTTTACATGTAACAGAAGGCACATGTTAATTAAACAATATATCTAATAATCAAGGGTGGATAATATAGTTACTTCATTGCTCATGTAGCAGAAGTTTCGTTTTGATGATCGGTTAAAGCATGTAAAATCCTACATGAAGTGATAGTGAGCAGCCTGAAATGAAAAATATTTACCCAAGGACTTAATGTGTTCTGCAGACATGGAGTAGATCAAATTGGAAACTATTTTGGCATGACAAAAACAGATCAGCAGAATAAGGAAAAGGTAACTAAAACTAACAGCTTAAAGAATGTACATTGTATTGCTTAATGAAATATATAGATTATGGTCATGAACTCAGAATGCATGTGTTTCCATAATGAGGTACTGACATAAAGTCCAAAATAACATACCATCACCATTCCTCCTCCATAGGTAAAGCTTTATCCAAAAAATTGCTTTGTTTATGAAAGAAACCAGTTTGGAATTATCTTGGGATCCAAAAGCAATGTCACATGCTAGAGCAAAGTCATCTAAGTTCTAGCAAAGTCATCTAAGTTGCTATAAAAATGGGAAATCACAAGGTTAGCAGCCTGGTGGGTCATACAGACTGCTCCTGTTTGAGCTTTCTGTTCCTAAAGGTGTTTTGCCAATGTTTGCCAATTTGGTAATAGTCGCTTTTGTCACCAAGGGTTATTTGTCATTGTCTGATTGACTCCTTGTACCCAACGGTTTGGACCAAGCTCCATACATACTCCCAATGGTTTGAACCAAGCTCCATCCATACATTCTCTGTTTTCCTGGACTTGTGAATGGAAGACTTGTACATTGTTTTGCAGACCTCTAGACCTCAGTATCATCTCCACCATAGATCTTGTTAGGAAGTTTTTGATATGAAGGGGAGGCCACACATTCCCTCCACATATCATTAGATTTATTTAATAATGATAGCCAGTTGTTGTGCTCCACCTTTCCTTGGTAGAAAGAGCAAGAGATGTTGTAAAAAACCTCAATTCTTCAGTGCTTTGATAAGAAGGTACTTTTTCCATTGTTATGATATTGGACCAAAATGTTTAATTCGGTCAATATAGTATCATATCAACCACAAACCAGGACAGTTTGTGGTCTTGATACGAATGGGCCCTAAACTAGTGTGAACCAGCCCTTACTAGGCTGAACTACTTGGAACTGAGTGGTCTTGGTGGTTTAGCACGGTAAGTACCTGGTTTGGGCCTAATTAACCCCTCCTCAGTAATCAAGGAAGAAAAGGTCACCACACCCTTTTCCCTCTCTATTTCATTGAAGAGCATTGTAAGAGAGGAGAAAAGAGGTGACAAGAAAAAGAGGGAGAGAGAGTAGAAGGCTGAGCAGGGAGGGCGGATCCTTAGTTCACCAAGGTATTTTCCAAGGTTCTCTCATCTAATTTCTTTTTTTAATCCCATAAATAGGCAAGAAATTGAAAAAAAAACTAAATCACACAAAAATTTTATACTTTGGAATGATTTTGTGCTATATCATAGAACTTAGTCAAATCTACACAATGTTATATTCTTTTCTGATTTATTATTTATTTTTATTAAAAATATATTCAGATAAAACTTAACAAAAATTAAAGGAGATGTTAGATTTCAAGAATTATTATCATGTTTGAAATCTAGCATGTTATTTGTTGTCTTTTTCTAACAATAATTTGATTAATTTTTGATACAATAATTGCTTCTCAAATAAAAGCCCAACTTTAAATTCCTAGATAAATTCAGATATTAGTGCTAATATGGGCCAAAAAATATATGTTATACCTCCAATCAGAACTTACACTAGCCATAATCAAAATTTATTTTTCAAAATTTTATTTAAATTGAGTATTGTTTGTTAGAATCAGAGTAGAGCAATAGGTTAACTTATATTGTTCCACATAACAACTTACTCTTGCAAAGTCTATTTAAAAGCCCCTTTAGCCCTAATTTTATAAGCTCTTTTATTTTTCTTCTCCTTCAATATGGTATCAGAGTAGGGAATCCTTGCTCTGTCAATCCCTCCCTCTCTAGCCGCCCCTCCCTTCCCTCCAAAATCCTAGCTGTTGCCCCTCCCTTTCTCTTCTAATCTCTTGCCACTGCCCCTCCCTTCCCTCCAAACCCTTGCTGCCGCCCATCCCTTCCTCTTCCAATCTCTTGCCGCCACCCCTCCCATCCGCCGTCCTCCAAATCCCTAGCCACCATCCACTTCTCCTTGTTCTTTTCCTCTCTTCCTTCTTTCCCTCTCCAAAAATCTTACCACTACCCCTTGTTGCCGCTCTTTCTCCCTCTCTCTTACATGCCTCCAAGCAAGGACGAAACCCTAGCTTCTAAGGTTGCTGCCCAAGAAAGACCCTGCAAGTGCTGATCCAGATCTTCATTGGACTAGGAATTGAATTGAGGCAACAAAGATGCTGCTGTCAACCCCCTTTTGAGCTCAAAAAGTGTGTTGTTGCCTTCTCCATGTTTCCACACATGGGTGAGGGTATAGATTTCTTGGTCCTTTTATTCATGCTGTGATCAGAGCCTCTCTTCCTTGTGTTGTTGCCATCATTATCCTTGGATCTATATGACGTCGTCTTCAGAAGTTCAGAAATCCATTCCCTTTGGCATTATGATCAATTTGAATGGTGTTAATTATATTTTCTGGGCCCAAGCCTTCCATTTCTTTGTTGGTTTTCAATACAAGTTGAAACATCTTATCGATGCCCCTCTTGATGCCTTCTCTTCCTCCAAGTATTCTAATGGTGAGACAGTGACTACAACTATAGATAAGTAGCAAGATGATGACCATGCAATTATCACTTGGCTTTTGAATAGCTATGAACCCTCTGTAAGTGCAAATATTATATTTCTCTCTACGGTGAAAAATATGTGGGATGCTCTCAAGATGTAAAGGTATGAGAAAAATATTAGCCATGTTTATGCTTATATGAGCAGATTTTTAATCTTTGACAAGATAGGTACTCTATCAACGACTACTTTGTAGCAATTAAAGGCAAGTGGGACGAATCGAATGTTTATCATCCCATTACTAATGATGCGACCGTCTTAAAGTAACAAAGTGAAGATTCCTTGTAACCAAGTTTCTCTTTGAATTGGATGATAGTCTCAGTCATGTTAGGCATTTTCTCTTTGAATTGTATGCTTCAAATATCTACGACCACTACTACTTCTGAATTTTTGCCTATATTTATTGATCAGTCTACTCATGCTGCTTCTGGGGGACGTGATTGGGGCCATGGTTAAGGCCATGGTCATGGTTTTGCTCTATATCTTTACTACACTTGCACCAACCATTCTTTTGAGCGGTGCTGGTAGAAGTTTGGTAAATCAAAGATTGCCAAAGCAGCTATTGTTACTCCTGCTAGTGCTGCCCCTGTTTTCGAATTCACGAGCAATATCATTACACATACTAAGGTAGAGTATCGTAGAGATTGTAGCCACATGCCTCTTCATTCCTTCCGTCTCCATCTTCTGGGTCTGCTTCGGCTGTTGTTCAAGGTAAGTCCTGGCTTCTTGACTCTAATGCCTCCAACCATATGACAGGCAACCGATCTCTATTTTCCATCTTGTCCCTTTCTTCTATCTTCCTGTATCTATTCGTCTTCCCTTTCTTTCTTCTATTCATAAATCACCTAACTTGCTCTTTGGATTGTTCACTACCTTTTCCTTTCCTACTGCATTCTTCAGGATCTTTGGATTGGGAAGCAGATCTCGCAGATATCTTCACTAAAGCTTTCAACTCTACTCGGTTTTTTACTATATATTCTAAGTTGGGCTTAGTTGATGTATACGCTCTACCTTGAGAGGGAGCATTAGAATTAGAGTAGAGCAGTAAGTTAACTTATGTTATTCCACATGAACAACTTACTCCTATAAAGTCTATTTAAGGACCCCTTTAGCCCTAATTTCATAAGTTCTTTTAGTTTTCTTCTCCTTCAATAGTTTTAAATCAAAATTAAATAAAAAAATTTATTAATTCAAAAATACATGAAATTTCAATTGCATGTAAAGATATTTCAGATATTTTTTGGAGCATGTGTCGTTTTTTTTTCGATGGTTATGCAACTTATACATATCTTTTGTAAACTTCAAGTCTTCATGTTTGACCAGGTATCATCCTTCCCAGTATCTCAGACTATGGACCAAACCTTGTGCCGCTCTTTTCCAAATACCCTCCATTGTACTAGATAACACAACAATATTGGCATGGCTATCAGGTGCAAATAGCTTACTAGGATCTCGTGCAAGCATAATATTAAAACTGGAGTCAATTCTCATAACATGATGCATATGTGTACGAGGGACATCGACAGTCAACTTCGAATTCAACATATGCATGCATATTTCATTCCAATTTTTAATATAAGTATTTTACATTCTAATATTATACTTAGTTAATTTAATATGTATATAGTCATACCATTCTTTAGGCATGTAACATCAAAAATTAAAGTATACTACATTTAAACATCAAACATAAACTCACAAAATCCTATTTTCCACACAAAACTAAACAAAGAAAGCTTCAAAATCTTTAAAATAAAAAAATACATAGTTCGTACAGAGACTATGAAACCTCAATTTTTCACAATCCAAATCTATGATGATTTACATAGTGGGACACATGTACATATAAGATCACATCAGATCAAACTTTCGAATGCAGGGTGTTTGGAGAGCACCCGAGTGGAGAAAATGAAATGGTACATCAACAAGGAATCTGATTCGGACACAAAATAATATCTAAAAATGAATGAATGAATGATGATTTCTTTTCAGAATTGGTGGTTCTAAATGTTTTTGTCCCTGTACTAGTGGAAAAGGACAAAATGTGCAGTGCTCCCTTTTTTCCCCTTCCAACCATGGTCACAATATTCATGCTAGGGTCAATGTTTTCGGGACACCATGCACTTGAGGGAAGTGTCTAGAATCCAAATATATCATTTTTGAACTGCCAAAAAATAATGGTATATAAAAATGTCAACAAGTATACTGAGTTGACAAGCTGATGAAATTTTCTTCAAAAGTTATATTTTTAATAAAATAATATAAAGAAGAAAATGTGTGATGCTTCATCAAAACAAAAACATTAAATAATAATTCTGGCACTTGTAACTGTTAAGAGTTAAATGGTTATCACTTGCATACGAGATTCTATTAGTTTGAATTCTGCATATGCCTATCATGTTGTATCTTGTTGTGTTCAAGGTTTATTGAATTAGTATCGGACCCCCTACCAGTTGATGCAGAGGACAGGTTATAATCCTATATGCTAACACACCAATGCAGCACACAAAATGTCAAACCTATCCTAGAGGGTATTGTCCTTTAGATGTAGCAAGCAAAAACAGTTCACAAAATAAAATTAAATGAGCAATTTTTTTTTTAATAAATAATTTTGTAGAGGAACGTTCGACTAAAGGAAATAATAAAGAAAAAAATTAGATCAAATAATAAATTGTACCATACGATATCCACCGAGTGCGCAACCAAGCTATTATGATTAATCAAGATCAATTTGCAATCTATCCACAACAAAATCCTAAATAAGCTTGTAGATGTCCATATAGTCAATTTTGCCAAGATCGCAATCAAGCACCTCATAGGAAGGAAAAATACTAGGTAAATTGCTGAAATTTTTATGAAAGAAGTAAGACTATGGATTTCCAAGAGAAGAAATTGAAAGTTAAACTATTCTACGAACCCAGTTTTTATCACTAATCGATGATATGCGTAGATCTGGATTTTTTTGGTTGAAGTTGGTCCAGGTTGCTGGCAAAGGTGGCTGGTTGGACTTCTAGCATAGCATGCAAGGAGAAGGGATCCTCGTCTTCAACCTCCGTCCTCTTTCAACTTTGAAATTTCCTTGCCTCTCTCAATTCTCAACTAACTCTCACAAAAATTATAAAAAATGGAGAACATAGATTTTAAAATATTAAACTCTGGACCTCGCTAGAAATGGTAACACCCTAGGAAAGAAAAGAGCTTTCATCCAACCTTTTCAATAAAACTCGAGTTTTATTCAATAATTATTTTCTACCTCTAACCAAAGCCTTGTAGGCTATTAATACTAGATACATTGGAGAATAATAGGAAAATATTCCAACCTTGAAGATTTATCTAAAAAGAAAGATAACAGAATGAAATCTCTATAAACAAAGAAAGGAATATAGTAAAATCTTTCTAAACAAGAGAAAAAATATGATAATCTTTCTAAATAAAAAAGATGATTTGATAAAATCTCCCTAAATAGAAAAAAAGAGATTTTATCAAATCTTCCTAAACAAAAAAAGAACTTATCAAATCCCCTTACAAGATCTTATCAAATCTTCCTAAACAGAGAAAAAAAGATCTTATTAAATCTTCCTAAACAGAAAATTCCAGAAATAATCTAAAATCTTCATATCCATATTGTGGATTCAGGTGCTGGCTTACGTTGCTTTCGTTGATAGACCAGGAACCTAAATATGGATGCATGTCAGGCTCTATTTGCATTACCAGTACATCCTATTATAGTGTCAGCACACCTTAGTACAATACCTAGTTTAATGTACCGAGTGTTGGTATGCCTCCTATACCACTTACCAGTACAGTATGGTATAGCAGGTATGCACGGGTACTGATTGGTATGGCAAACCTTGGTTGTATCTAAGTATCATAAAAGATTCAACACCCCAATATTATAGCAAAATGAAGCATCAAAGTTAAACTAGCTGGAGCAACCTATCAAAAACTGAGTTTTTTTCTAGTATTTTCATTTAGTTTTCATTTTGTCTTGTGGCTCTAGAAGTAGGTGGTAGCAACACTAAAAGTTACATGTTCAACTTGCAAAGGAATGCACCTGAATATCATTCAACCATGATGGAGGAGGTATATGCCATGCATGTGAAGACATGAATTAAAGTGGCCTTGACTTCCATAACTTCACTAATAAACATAAGAATTACAACTTAAATAGCCTTGCTTCTAGATGTGCAAGAAGTATTGGTTCCCAAATGCTCATCAGCACTCTATCGTGTTTCAAATAATAGAACTACCACTATTTTCAGACTAATAAATTCTAAACTAAAAATAATTTTGTTACATTATGTATAAGTCCAAAGCCACCTACAATAGCAGCAATTGAAGTTCCATCCAGCCAATAGCCAAAATGATATAAGCAGATAAAATAAACCTAACCTGCATCATGGAAACTGATTGACCTGCCACAGAACCTGAAATCTGATTCCGTGTTATTGTACTTGTAGATGAAGATAAACCCACTCTGGATGACCTTTTTTCAAGTGTTTCATCCTTCATATGTCCAGATGTTGGACTCCCTTGGTCATTGTACTCTGATTCAAAAGAAGAACCTTTTGAAGCTACAACTTGTAGCCTGATTTGAGGTTCAGAAGACTGATCAACTACATCTAGCTTCACAAAAGGCACTGATGGAAAGGCACTGTTTTTTGGATCTTTATTTAGTGTGTTAGCTGAAGGTAGCTGCCATGCATTTGGATGTTGCTTATGTGCTGATTGGTTTGACAGGTAAGATACAGAGTTGCCATGCATTCTTTTGGTTTCATTTGACGAATTTTGCATCTCGTATTTGGTCATACTCACTGCATTCATGGGCTGAGTGGACCCTGATTGTGTTGAAACAATGCCCTGACAAGCCATAGCTTGCCTCATTTGTGAATTCTGAGATTGTGGCCTCAAAGAAGTTGCTTCAGAACCAATACAAGGCCTAGGATATGTATGAGCATCTAAATTACTAATTGAGTTTTCATACATAGAGAAAGATGTTTGTGGAACTTGTATCTGTTGCCATGACTTGTTAACTGCTTGTGATGAAAATGTTGAGATTTCCTTCTCCGGATTGACCACATTCATGCTAGTCGAAGGCGAGGGGGAAGAATGCATCCCCTTGCAATCTGACATATTTTCATTTTTTTCAGACTTCCTAATGGTGTTCTCAGGAGTTGAGAAGCTTGCATCAGTCCGCATTTGAACACCTGAAGCTGAAGCAGAATGCTGGAGAGGAGATGATTTGTCTTCTTTCTGATTTTGTGATGAGGGCATGGGACGGAGTAATGGAAATGTTTGAGGTCTGATAAGCTGATTAGCACCGGAATATGAAAGATGTTGAGAAGAAGCTTGAATCTGTGGGTTATGTTGGTTCTGATTTGCCTGCCAAGCTGCCTGAGCTTGTTGCTGCTGCCAGTTTCAACAAAAGCTAGTTATGCTGTGGATCAAGTAAATTGCTATAAACCAAACCTAATTAGCCTTGACCCATCTGTTCAATATTGACTTCTTGTGTCACCATTTCGTCTAATCATCCTCCAACATTATCAAGTTGATTGAAGCTGTAAGCTTGTACAAGATTTTTTCATCTACTTGCCTGCATTACTTGATGAGCTGCCTGTCTAAGCCTCTGGTCCCCAGCAATATTCCTGCTAACCCTTATGAAGTCTTCCTTGGAAATTTCATTCTTCTAAGGATACAAAACAATGAAATACATGATAAGGATGTTCTAAAAGAGAAGAGTAATTCAAGCAACAAATTTATTTGCTGTTGACCCAAATAACACTTTCTAATCCATCAAAAAACTGATCTATAATTTTATTAAGATTTACATGGAAAGACATGGTAAAACAAATTCTCAATTTTTCTTCGCATATAATGCAAACAAGTCAAGAATCATATATTTAAACTACATATTGTGTAAATGATTCTCAGTTATGACAATGTTTTCTTTCTATTATTTAAACTCCAACATTGATCCAAATTTCATCAAATCTTTTGGCAAATCTGTCTTCCCTTGCCAAAACCATCCTTAACCCAGATTTTGTTTCTATAAAGTTCCAGCTAAGATAATAGCGTATATGTGTAAATGCAACTGTAAGTTAGAAAAACCCACCCTCAGTTTATCATATACTGCCTGAAGCTGCATGAATCTATCGTTATCAAGGTGACGATGTAATTTTGGAAGCAACATATAGAATGGTATGTTATCTGCAACATTAATCTGCTTAATTGAGTTGTTTGTTTGGCTAGCAGTTGGGGTTTCCTGACTATTTAACTGCTGCATCATATGTTGTTGGATCTCTGAATGCTGAGCTCTGTCTTGAATTATGCAATATAAGGAATTCTTCTCAGAAATGTTGACCTGATTTTTGTCAAAAAACTGAAGAGGATTCTTTTTTGTCTGTTGTTGCTGCTGATCATGGTGCAGATTCTCCTTCTCCAACACTAGGTGATTATGCCGCAATTGTATATTTTGATGGTATTGGTCTTCTGCACCAAAATCTTTCTGCATTGAACTGGCATGTGGTAAATGTCGCTCTATGGACTGAAACTGCTGATATTCTTCTTCCAGTTGAATATTCTGGACAAGATTTTTCTCTTGACTGGAAGTCTGCCATGGTCCAAATAACTGGCTTGATGTAGAACTACTCCCTTGAAACAATATTCCTGTTGCATTCACATGAGAAGGTCAGAACAGATAACAACACTGTATCCCTAGCAAAAAAGAAAAAACAGAAGTTCTAGGTTTTTCATTTGTTGGAAGAGAGCCCCTTAAAAGAAAATACAAGATCGTTCCCCACAAAGTGCAAGCATGCTTTTGAATGATATAACATCTAAGTACATGTAGGCAGGAGTCAGAAATGAAAGGATATCCGAAAGGCAGTGAGAAAATACCAATATGAAAAGAAGTGGAGAAAAAAAAGGTGAGGGGGACCTATTGACAGTTTGCCAAGTAATTTATCATGGGTTGTCAGATATATGAAAAATATGTTTAATTGTATGAATAGCCTAATGTGAGATGCAACTAAAGTTTTGGAGAGGGAGCAGCACCTTCTAGAAGATATAGAAAAGTTAAGCATATTTATGATGGTTTCAGACATAACAAATAACAACTGCATTTTTTGATCGTTAAAAAAAAAAGTATTTAAATATGAAAGAAATAACTGAGTAAAGAGTAGATCAACTTATGGCCTTTGAAGAATTGCAACAACAATAAATCCTAATGATGACATGCATGTTGGACAACATATCTCTCAGCCCAAAAATTACTTCAAGATCTTAACATAAGATATTGACCTTAAACTAACCTACTATCTCCCATCCATTTGCTTCTAATTCCAGGAGATCGACATTAAATTAAAGCAATAGTTGATTGACACATATATTAAATATTCGCATGTCAGAATATTGCACGACAACTAAGATAATTGTCTAGTAAGTGACCACATGCATGAAGAAATTTCGAGCTACAAATGAACAATGCGGCCCTCAAACACCTGATGAAACCTGTAATGTTTCATGATATGATATAATGGATCAAAACATTCTCAACCAAATTGATGATCTCTGTTTACTAATGTAGAAGTAGTCGGTCCTTCTCTTTCTTTTCCGTAAGTGTCAAGTTTTAACATAACCTACCAGTCATCAATCAATGTAGTCATCAACTCTGCATATCTAATATATCAAATACATCATGGTGTATGAAAATGGCAAATTTTAGGATTTCCTGGACGCTAAATTGTAAAGTAGTTTGAAAAACGTAGACCCTAAATTAATATTAAACCCGATATAAAAGTTAAGATCCCCATTCTGAATTCCGAGGCACGGTGATAAAGAATCTAAGTGGTTAAGTAATCTAATATGGCATTTGATTATTTCTCAATCCTACACAAACCGACGGCAATACATGCAATAAAGACATAAGATTACCAGATAGCCTAAAGATATAGAATCAGACATTCAATTGGAGTACCGCAAATACCGGCATTGGAATCAGGGGGCTCGGCGGTGGAGGGAGCACCGCCACTGATGTCCCGGTTAAGAGCAGCGGTGAATGCCTCGACATCTGCCCCCGAATGCATGCTCTCGTCCTGCCAATCCCACGGATCATATCAGGAACGAGTCGATCAAACAACATCAAGAAAACCACAAACAAGGCTAGACCCAGAGCTCAAATTCCGATTTCAAGGTAATGAGAGAGGGAGGGAAAGATGGAGAGAGAGGGAGACCTCGTCTTCTTCCAAGAGTTTCATGATGGAAGGATCCATGGCGGAGAGCTGGATTGGTGGGGGTGAAAAGTTGGGCACGAGATCCCGCGAGACGTGCAAGAGCTCCGAGTGCGCAAACTTGAAACGAGATCCGGGGAGCGCTTTATATAGGCGATGAGTCCGGACGGCGTTCGGAATTGGGATTAGCTCCCGATTTTGGTGGCAACTGGCAAGGCTATCATCTATAGTTCTATTCATAAACTCTATATACGACCGTCAGATCTGCCGTCCATGTTTTCCATGGCGGTTAACTTGTCCACTCATACGTATGAGACTACGGATGGCTGTTTTTTTTCTCCTGAATATAGAAATATGCGGGCGATCGGATGCAGCGTTCTCCGATTCTGGCCCCTACGAGGGGACCCAATAGCATCATCCGCGGAGCGCGTCTAATATTACGCACCGCAAGCATGTATGATATAATAAAACATCAGACGGACTCTCGCGGCCGCCACCATATGCCGCTATCTCCTCGATCTTCCTCACCTTCTTTGCCCTACGCCAAAATTCTCCCCCTTTTCCGCCTCTCTAGTCCCAGTTATTGCTGCCGCCCCCACCTAGGTAGATGCCTGTGAAATCGAATGCGCTTTTCTTCTTGATCCACAACCTCCTCCTCCATGGGTAGTGATCACGGCGGTAGTGCTCACGACAAGATCCGGCTAGGAACCAATCCGATCAAATCTAACCACCATGTCGTCTATTGAAGGAGATCTCTTCTTCGCTTCAGCAAACAAAGCGGTAGGTCGTGGAGCGGGCCTGTTACTCGGGCTACTTGGGCTTCGCTGAAGGCACTGGTGTCTTGTTCGTGACCAACTCTACATTGATCTCACATAAAAGTTCTTGTGCATGGCACACGGTGCAGAAAATCCAAGGTAAGCTGCACCACCTTTTTTCATTGGTATAGATCTAAGTTGGCACGATGGGATGGGATAGGACTTGCATTGAATATTAGAAAAATGGTATCTGTTATCAATGCGATATAGAGTCTTTTTTTGAAAATTTTGAATGGATCAAAATATCCTTTTCCTCAAAGATATTTTTTTTCTCTTGAATACTACAAAGAGCTAAAAATTGCATTGTGAAGAATTCATTTTCATCTTTTTGAGTTGGAAAAAGAAAGAAGATAATGAAGATGAAGAAGAAGGCACCGGGAGTTCGATGCCATACCTCGCCATCTCATGCGATCCCTTCCCGCAGTCGAGTAATTGCTTGGTATCCTTCGCCTTCCTCCCGCTCTTTCTCACCTTGTCATCATTCTCCCTATCTCTCTTCAGCACGAAGCTCGCATTCCCGTTTCTCTTTATCATCACAAACTGCATAGAAGGAAGATATAATAAAATGATAAATATATGCCAAAATAAGATTATGACATTCTAGTTCAAAAATTATGACATCTTAGCTCAAAAATTATGATATACTAATAGAAAATATGAAACTAAAAATATTAACTCCTCTTATCAGGACTATCTATTACTTGTGACCTATGACTCTCAAAATATTATAATATGGCACAGATGGTAAAGAATGATAAATATATGTCAAAACAGGATTATGACATCCTAGTTCAAAAATTATGACATCCTAGTTTAAAAATTATGACATTCCTATAGGAAACATGAAACTAAAGGTATTAATTCCTCCTATCATGACTACCTATCACTTGTGGCCTGAATTATGATACCCAGAATATCATAATATGTCAAAGATAGTAAAAGATGATAAATATATATCAAAACAAGATTATGATATTCTAGTTTAAAAATTATGACATCCTAACTCAAAAATTATGACATTCCAATAGAAAATATAAAAATAAAGGCATTAACCCCTCATACTAGGACTATCTATCAATTATGACATGAATTATGACTCGCAGAATATTATAACATGTCATGGATAGTAAAATATGATAAATATATTCCAAAACAGGATTATGACATCCTAATTCAAAAATTATGATATTATAACTTAAAAATCATGACATTATAGTTCAGAATTATGACATCATAGTTCAAATATTATGATACTCTGCAAATATTCAAGAAATTGAATGCATCAAACCTTCGCACCAAAACTTACTTTCATCCATGGGATGAATTATTTTATCCATAATGTCATAACATGCCATAGTAAAAAAATAATGAGTAATTCAGTTCGAAACAGTATTATGAATTATAATTCATACCATAAGTAATAGATAGTCCTGTTAGCAGGGGTTAATACTTTTGGATTCATGTTTTCTGCAAGGGTGTCGTAATTTTTGAGCAGGATATTATAGTTTTGAACTAGAATGTCATAATCTTCTTTGGCCATATATTTATCAATTTTTATCATCCGTGGCATGTTATGACATTCTGGAAGTCATAATTCAGGCCACAAGTGATAAGTAATCCTAGTAAGATGGGTTAATACCTTTGGTTTCATATTTTTTATAAGGGTGTCATAAGTTTTGAGCTAAGATGTCATAATTTTTAAACTAGGATATCATAATCCTGTTTTGGTATATATTTATCATCTTTTATCATCCATGGCATGTTATGATATTGTGGAAGTCATAATTTAGATTATAAGTGATAGGTAGTTCTGGTAGGAGGGGTTAATATATTTGATTTTATATTTTTTGTAAGGATGTCATAACTTTTTAACTAGGATGTCATAGTTTTTGAGCTAGGATGTCATAATCCTATTTTGGCATATATTTATATTCTTTTACCATCCGTGATATATGATGATATCCTGAGAGTTATAATTCAAGTCACAAGTAATATGTATTATTGGTAAGAGGGATTAATACCTTTAATTTTATATTTTCTGCATGGAAATCATAATTTTCTAACTAGAGTGCCATAATTTTTAAACTAGGATGTCATAATCATGTTTTGATATATATTTATATTCTTTTACCATTCATGATATGTGATGATATCCTGGGAGTTATAATTCAGGCCACAAGTGATACGTAGTATGTGATGACATTTATGGCGTATTTTTTATAGGGATTTCATAAAGTTTCTTAAATAGGATGTCATAATTTTTGCAATAAGGTGTCATTATCATACGTAGTATGTGATGACATTTATGGCATATTTTTTATAGGGATTTCATAAAGTTTCTTAAATAGGATGTCATAATTTTTGCAATAAGGTGTCATTATCATATTTAGGCCTGAATTACATTCTTCTTTTCTTTGTGGCATGCTATTACATTTTGGAGGTCATAAATGAGACCACAAACTATGTAAAGTCTTTGTAGGAGGTGTTAATGTTTTCAGTTTTATATTTTATGCCAAAATGTCATGATTTTTAAACTAGAATATCATAATCTTGTTTCGGTATATATGTATCATCATTTTCTATCTGTAGCATGTTATGATATTTTGGAAATTATAATTCATGCCACAAGTGATATGTATTCCTAGCACCTTTAGTTTCATATTTTCGATGGTGATGTCATAATTTTTTAACTAGGATGTCATAATTCCGTTTCGACCTGAATTACATTCCTTTTTTTTTCATGACATGTTATGACATTCTGGGGATCATAAATCAAGGCACCGACTATATCAAGTCTTTGTAGAAGGGGTTAATGCCTTCAGTTTTATATTTCGTACTAGGATGTCATAAGTTTTCAGAATGAGGTTCTTGAAATGGTTGCATAAAATGCTAAATTAAATAAAAAAATAATAACTGTAATGTATATTCTGTAAAATCATTTGAAAGAATTTTTTTTATTTGTAAGATAAATTATGATACCCACAATGTCATAACATACTATGATGAAAAAATCATGAGTAATTTAGCCCGAAACAATATTATGACATCCTAGTCAGAAATTATGATATCCTAGTTCAAATATTATGACATCCTGTATAAATTTAAGAAACTGAATGCATCAAATCTTTATACCAGGACTTACTTTCATCTATGGGATGAATTATTTTACTTATGATGTCAAAACATATCACGGTAAAAAAATAATGAATAATTTAGCCCAAAATAGCATTATGATATCCTAGTTCAGAAATGATGACATCATAATTTAAATATTATGACATCCTAAATAAATTTAAGAAACTGAATGCATCAATCCTTCCTATCAAGAATTTATTTCATCCGTGGGATAAATTATGATACCCACAATGTCAAAACATGCCATGGTAAAAAAATCATGAGTAATTCAGCTCAAAACTATATTATGACACCCTAGTTTAGAAATTATGATATCCTAGTTCAAATATTATGATATCCTGTATAAATTTAAGTTGAGAAGGCTTGCATTTTTTATAATAGTTAGATATAATTTATTTTTTTATAATCTTACAATTCTTTTTTTCCTAGGTTATAGTGGGGGCTTGTTGCTTGGACTTCACTGAAGGCAAGCGGCCCCAACACTGGTGTCTTATTTGTGACCAACTCTACATTGATCTCATAATTGATTGATGCATACCACATGTATTATTGGTGCATGTCTTATGATTCATTGATACACACTTTAATTGAGATAATACATATATAGTTTAAATCAATGTTTTTCTATTACATAGAAGATCTTCACATACATACATACATACATACATAATTTTCTCGGCATGCTCCTAAGTGTAGGGTTTTGCATGGTGCTCCCAAGCCTTGGAGAGACTTGGAAGGCCATGGTAGGGATGTTCGAGGCAATCCCTGAGAGCTTGGAGGCATGCCAAGCAGTTTCTGGAGGTGTTCCAGAGATCCTGGAGGTGTTCCAGTGTTGTCTGTAAGCAACCCAAGAGAGGGAGGTGAATTGGGTTTCTAAAACTATTTGCAAGTATGTGTGCCAATTCAATAATCAATTCAAGTGCTAGTGAGATGTAAGAGTTGTGTGCTCTTAAAGAGTATATAGCGGAAATTTAGATGCAATGAAAGTAAGAGCAAGTAAAGAGGGTACAATCAACCACTGATGCAGGATGCCAGCTCTGATACCAAAACTGATGCGGGACAGACCCCGATCAGATTTATTTTAGAGGGGTGGATCGTTGGTCGCTAGGAAACAACCTTCAGGTTAGGTTCAACCAGGCCCAAATTATTTTTTCCAAATTCTTTATTCAAATAAATCCCCTTTTTCTTTTTCATATATATATATATATATATATATATATATATATATATATATATATATTCTGTATTTCCTTTTCTTTTTTTTTCCTTTTTTTTTGAAAAAGCCTGAAGTCGGTGCCCATGGGCCGGCTATACTTTCACGGTCGTGCTGGCCTTTGTGCCTTCACGATCGTGTCGAACAGGGGAAAAGGGGCTTATGGATGGAAGTCTGGTAGGCTCTTCGCCAACGACAGCGTGGGGAGGAAGGTGGCCCAGGGAGATGGCGGTGTGGCCCTGCTTCGGCGAATGGCGGCGGCACGGTGGGGAGAAAGCGGCACGGGCGGCGATTGCGGGTGTGCGATGCAGGTGGCATAGGAGTGCAGCTCGGACACGACACGGGCGGCATGGGACGCCAGCATGATTGTGAGCCGAGGAAACAGGTGGAGATGGGAGGCTTCACAAAAGTGGATCGTCTGGTGGGGCTGTCAGCGAATCGCAGCAGGGGCATGGGTGAATCGGCTGGTGTTCGGGCGGAACCGGGAGATGGCAGTCTTCGCGGCGACGTCGAAGACATTGGAAGGGGAGGGGTGGTTGGCCTCTAGCAAGATCGATGATCGGATGGTGCTCGAGAGGAGGCGGTGGAGATCTACTCACATGCGGAAGAGAGATGGCGCGGAGATGGGGACTTCACGGGAAATAGGGGGCAAAGTTGTCTCCGGTGCTTTGATTCACAGTTTGGAATGAGAGAACAGAGAAGGTGAAAAGGAAAAAAAAAACACAGATGTAGAAGAAAGATGGATTGAAAAATTTAGGAAAAAAAAAGAAAAATCATGGTTGGGTTCCCCACCAAGGCTTCAGCACCTACTCTTAACCAGAGTGACCATGTAGGGCATCAGCACCCTTTCCTTAACCAAGAGTGATGCACCCTCTCCTTAACTAGGAGTTTTTATTTTCTCATCCCAAATATTATTCATCTAATTCTTATTCGAAGAACGATAAAACAATTAAATAGGCTAATCTGAGATATCCGATATCCTGATCTCAGATACCTCAACCTTAATCCTAATACATTCAAACTACTCAAAACAAACTAATCCAACTATATCCTAAAACAACGATAAAAATGTACGGAAACTAATCCTAAAGTTTCAAGATATCCAATCCCTCGTACACCCATAAAAAATTACACTTATCTTCATTTGGATGTGCTCTGGATTCATGCTGCTCCGGGTCCATACTGCTTCAAGATATGTGCTGCATCGACTTCAGGATCTGGGGCTTCAGGGTTTGGGCTGGGCTGGGCTTTAAGTTCTAGGCTAGTCGATGTCCCCATTATTCTTCTAAGGTGGGGAGAACTTGACTCCGTCGAGTCGGGCTTCAGCAATCTTCTGGCTCCAGGATGCATATGGTTTGCACACTAAAATTTTTTTTATATACAAATAATGCAATTAAAATAAAAAATGACTAACCTAACCTAACCCTTGCTCTGATACCAAAGTTGATGCAGGATGGATGCAAGGATGAATTTAACAATTAAGAGTTTAATTTTGATGAGCAATGGCAGCAAACTTAGATAAGCTATCAAATTAATTTAATGAAGATAGACAAGTCTCTATTAGCTACCCGCAATATAATTAGCATGCAATCACATAAAAAACCCTGGATCCGATGATTGAAAAATTACCAAAACTAGGACGTCCTGACTTCAAACGACTATATCTAATGAGATTAGGATGGTTACTTACCAATAACGCTTTTCCCTCCTCCATTTCAATAGATCTGGATTCAACTCTCAAGATCTCGCGGTAGGATTGCAAATTTTAGTTTCTTCGGAGCAGATCTTCCCGTTAATGGTTGGATGGCAAGGAAAACCTCCTCCTCTGATCGAGAGCTCTAGGGATCCTGCAAAAGAACTGTGATTAGAGATATAGAAAATATATGGAAATTTGAAAAGAGAGGGAATGAGGGAGGGTTGGCTTGGATCTGGATCTGGGCTGGATGTCGGAGATGGCGATGTCCGACTACTTGGATCTTGGACTCTTAGAATAAACTAAGGCTTCAACACTCCACACACACATGCAATGCTTAACCAGCAGAGCACGTTACAATGCTTAACCAGTAATTGTAAAACACATTACAATGCTTAACCAGCAATTGTAAAAATAAACTAACAGAGTTTCATTAATAATTCATAAGATGATTTACAAGAGGGAATGGGATGGTATTTATAGACCCCTTATATAGTAGCATGATAAGAACAAACTCATGGTAGCAAGATAAGGATGAATTCTTTTGAATATAAGATAGGAGATAAGGATAAGACTTATCCATGATTTAAATACAAAATGAGTATGGATAAAAATGGCCTCCTATCTTTTTCTTGATAAGAGAGAACTCTTTGAGTTTGAATTTTGGATGAACCTTGGAAGGGATATGACTTAATCTTGGAATCTTCTTGGATAAACTTCCATTTGAATTTGAATTGAAGCAAATGCTTGAGTTGGCCGACCATCCTTGGAGTCGGCGACAAATGAGAGATATGGGAAGAGGAGTCTTTCTATTTTACTCCTCTTAAATGCTTTCAAAAGAGGAAAAAAAAATGAGGCGCCTTCCTTTGCTTTCTTGATTGGCGTCTTCTTGCATTTGAAAATGGGATCAAGATAACCTCTATCTTGTCTTGGGTTGAGACTACTTGTTTTGGATTTAAATGGACTTCTTTGAATTTAAATGATCTCCATGGATTACACTCCTTGAAATTGAAAGTTGTAGGATCACCCTTGGACTCTTCATGATAGGCGCCCATTTGAATTCAAGCTCCTCCATTTTGGAGGGCAAAAAGAGGGAGAGATGAGACGTCTTTCCATTTTACTCTTAAAAAAATGAGCGTCAAATGAGAAGAAATTATGGGCACCC
Source organism: Areca catechu (assembly GCA_021397845.1). Taxonomy (NCBI): domain Eukaryota; kingdom Viridiplantae; phylum Streptophyta; class Magnoliopsida; order Arecales; family Arecaceae; genus Areca; species Areca catechu. Next base: position 199,163,111 of record CM038039.1, read on the forward strand.
TCTTTTGGATAGATGTCTAAATGTCCCGATGTCCCGATGTCTAAATATCCCGATGTCCCGATGTCTAAATATTCTGATGTCCCGATGTCCCGATCTCCGGATGATACCAAAACTGATGCGGGACGCCAGCTTTGATACCAAAACTGTTGCGGGACAGACCCCGATTAAGTTTATTTTAGAGGGGTGGATCATTAGTCGCTAGGAAACGACCTATAGGCTAGGTTCAACCAGGCCCAAATTATTTTTTCCAAATTTTTATTCAAATAAATCCCCCTTTCCATTTTCATATAATTTTTTCTCTCTCCTGTATTTCCTTTCCTTTTTTTTTTGAAAAAAGCCCGAAGTCGGCACCCATGGGCTGGCTATGCTTTCACGGTCGTGCTGGCCTTTATGCCTTCACGATCGTGCCGAACAGGAAAATAGGGGCTTCCGGACGGAAGTCTGGTGGGCTCTTCACCGTTGACAGCGCGGGGAGAAAGGTGGCCCGGGGAGATGGCGGTGCAGCCCTGCTCCGACGAATGGTGGCGGCACAGTGGGGAGAAAGTGGCATTGACAGCGACTGCGGTGTGCGACGTCGGCGGCATAGGAGTGCCGGCTCGAAGATGATGCGGGCGGCACGGGACGCCGGCATGATTGTGAGCCAAGGAGACAGGTGGAGATGGGAGGCTTCACGGAAGTGGATCGTTCGGTGGGGCTATCGGCGATTCGTAGCAGGGGCATGGGTGAATCGACTGGTGTTCGGGCGGAACCGGGAGATGGCAATCTCCGCGACGACGTCGAAGACGTCGGAGGGGGAGGGGTGGTTGGCCTCCGGTAAGATCGGTGACCGGATGGTGCTCGAGAGGAGGCGGTGGAGATCTGCTCACAGGCAGAAGAGAGATGGCACAGAGATGGGGACTTCACGGGAAATAAGGGGTAGAGATGTCTCCAGTGCTTTGATTCATAGTTTGGAATGAGAGAACAGAAAATGTGAAAAGGAAAAAAAAATCACAGATGCAGAAGAAAGACGGATTAAAAAATTTAGAAAGAAAAAAAAATTCATGGTAGGGTTTCCCATCTAGGCTTCCGTGTCCACTCTTAACCAGAGTGATCATGTAGGGCATCAGCACCCTTTCTTGAACCAGGAGTGATGCATCCTCTCCTTAACCAGGAATTTTTGCTTTCTCATCCCAAATATTCTTCGTCTAATTCTAATTCAAAGAACAATAAAATAATTAATTAGGCTAATATGAGATATCCGATATCCTGATGTCAGATACCTTAACCTCAATCCTAACACATTCAAACTATTAAAAACAAGCTAATCCAACTAAATCTTAAAACAACAATAAAACATACGGAAACTAATCCTAAAATTTCAAGATATCCAATCCCTCGTACACCCATAAAAAATTACACTTATCTTCATTTGGTTGTACTTCAGGATTCATGCTGCTCCGGGATCCATATTGCTCCGGGATATGTGTTACATCGACTTTAGGATCTGGGGCTTCAGGATTTGGGCTAGGTTGGGCTTCAGGTTCTGGGCTAGTCAATGTCCCCATCAACCACAAATACAAGCAAGTATAATGGTTCGGTGCTCTTCAAGACACCTACATCCACTCCCCAAGGTTCACTCGAGAATTTACTATAATCACTCCCGACTACAGCCGATTAGTTTTTCGGGCTCACTAATCAAAACCCCTTTTGATTTTCACTAGGCTCACCAAAAGAAACCTCTTAGTTTTCAAAGGCTAACCAAAAATCTCTTTGATTTTCAACTAGGTTAACCAAAAATCTCCTTGGTTTTCAACTAGGCTAACCAAAAACATTCTTGGTTTTGTTCTTAGGCTCACCAAAAACCTTGATATAATAAAGTAATAATGAAAGTAAGGAATATAATAAAGCTTTCTAAATAAAAGCTGTTATCTCTTTGAAGCTCATTGAAGATGCTTGTCTTCAATTCGATGAAGCCTCAATCAATGCTCAAAAGTGGTTGGACTTGAATGCTCTTGATTGCTTTGAATGCTTGGAGGCTTCTTTTTCTTGGAAGTAGTTTCTCTCAATGAATATTTGAGTGAATGCACTTATTTTTTTTCTTTTTCTCTTCCTCTATTCATTCTCTCATGTTCCACTTGAATTTATTTTACTTAAATACCATCCCAAGGCTTAAAAGATGGTCTGTGATCGTTAGAGAGGTGGAACTAGCTATTAGGGATGAAAAGGATGAGTTCTGTATTTGAAAAAAACTAGTCGTTACTTGTTGCCGTCCCCGTCGCCGCGCCCGTGCAGAGGATCAGCCGATCCTCCCTGACCGCCAGGCAAAGGAGCCTCCCTTCCTGCGAGAAGCCTGCAACAAAGGGGTTAGAGGACCCTGGCCGGGGATTCCGGCGAGGGGGCTCCGACGGTCAAGTCAGTAGACGACGTGGAGGAACAGACTCTCCCTCCCAGGCCCCCTGGAGGGTCTCTGGTTTGGAGAGTTAACTGGTGAAGGGAAAGCACCGGGGACCGGAATCTCGGCTGGGCCTGCCCGCCGAGCTCGCGTCCAGTATTCCCTTCTCGGGATCCCTGGTTTTCTTCCTCCCAGCGAGGCCTTATGCCGGTCTTTCCTTCTTGTCCCCAGGCTCGTTGGCTTACCTTGCAGTCTTTGGATCCTTCCCTCTTTATCTCCCTCCGTCGTGCGCTTGTCCTTTTCTCCCTCGAAAACTCCTCCTCCCTGTCTTCCTTTCTTTTCCCTTTTTGGTGAAGGAGGCCAGGCGGCTTTCCGACCTCGTCCGCCGGGCCCAGCAGGAAAAAGGCAAGGACAGAAGAGAAAAAGAGGGAAGGCGGCGCTGGCAGAGTGGCAAGTCGTCAGGCCTCGGGCTTCGTGAGGGTGCTCTTTTCCCCGGGCGTGGGCGCTATCCGTTTACGGGCCCTGTTCCGTCAGGATCGGGTCTCTCGACCGCGGGACCTGCCGGGCCAATGTAAGTGACGTTCCGCGTGCCGCCGCCCTCCGTACGGGACGCCGTCTGGGGTCGGTACGGCCCGAGGGATGGCCTTGGGACCCGTCGCTTTCCCCGGGGGCCTCTCCGTACGAGCGGTCTGGCCTCGGCTAAGTTGGACCTATCTCCGGGGACCAATTGGCGAGAGACGAGGGATCGGCCGACCTCGGCTTAGGTGGACCCCTCCTGGGTGGACACCTGGCGAGGCGGCAGAGGGTCGCCTGGCTTCGGCCGAGGTGGGCCCGTCTCCGGGTGGCCACCTGGCGCAAGGCGAAGGGTCGGCCGACCTCGCACTAGGTGGACCCCTCCTGGGTGGACACCTGGCGAGGCGGCAGAGGGTCGCCTGGCTTCGGCCGAGGTGGGCCCGTCTCCGGGTGGCCACCTGGCGCAAGGCGAAGGGTCGGCCGACCTCGCACTAGGTGGACCCCTCCTGGGTGGACACCTGGCGAGGCGGCAGGAGGCCGCCTGGCTTCGGCCGAGGTGGACCCGTCTCCGGGTGGCCACCTGGCGCAAGGCGAGGGGTCGGCCGACCTCGGCCGACCTCACTTGGGTCGTCTCCTTCGCGCGCGGGCGTAGATGGGTCGGTGGAGGAACCCCGCGTCGAGCTCGACCTCGGCCTGGGCGGTCTGCTCTCGGATAATCGTCGGGCGGCGCGATCTTGCCGACCCCAGCTTTAAGGGCGTGGCGCTGATTCTGGCGGGAAAACTCACACGTGGCTCGTTCGCATTCGGCGATACCTGAGCCTGGCCACGTCACTGTCACGGATGTAACAGTTGCCCCCCAGCCCGCCGTTCCGCCGGGGCATCGTAGAACGGAACGTCGAGATTAATTGCAGACATGACGTGGGGAGGCGAAGATCTTGCTTCATAATTGGCACGATCTTCACTCGTCGTGGCTCGATGCGGCTGGAGACCAATGGGGAGTCGCCACGCGTCGTCCACTTGCCCGCAATCAATGCGTCGCTTCGGGGCAGAGGCCGTTACTCTGCTAACGAGGCGTCGGTGTCGGGCGTGTGCCCACGTGGCGACCATCCAGTGGCCTGAGACGGAATGATGGGTACGGCTGCTGCCGGCTGAGTCTGAAAGGGAGGGGACTTTCCAGAACGAGGCCCTTTTCCCTTGCTTCGTGGGCGGTTTGCTGCAGGCTAACAACTTCTGCTGCTTGCGCCCGCCTGTGCATTTTTGGGTAAGCGTCTTCCTCTTCTCTAGCCCTCCTCCTTCTCCTTCAATCATTCAATCCTTTTCTTCTTTTCTTCTCCATGGCGCGCCATCGCCATGTTTCTTCTAATCCGGACGAGGCTGGTCCATCCCGGCCGAGGACTCCATCTTCTCCCTCCTCGAATGAGGAGGTAATCCCAGAGGAGGTCCGCCGGCGTTTGCAACCCGGGGGTGTCACCATTGGCATCCCCAGGGGGATCCGGTCCCCCCCGGTTGCACCTGCCGTGCCCCTCCGTTCACTTCCTGCTCTTGCTGCTCTCCCGGCTCCGCCGCTTCTTCCCGCCGGTCCCTCCGGTCATGCCTCCACCATGACCGAAGGTGATCTTTCTCTGCTCCGGGATGCTTATGGCATCCCGGGATCTGTCCATCTATTTGCTCCGCGGTCCGGGGAGCGTGTCACCATGAGTGGCCCCGGCCGTATTGCCTTCTACGAAGACTTCCTCCTCGGGGGTCTTCGTTTCCCTCTTCATCCTTTCTTCCTTTCCTTCCTCAGCCATTTCCGGCTTGTCCCGGCCCAGCTGGCTCCTAATGCCATCCGGGTCATCTTCTCCTTCATTGTCTTCTGTCATTTCCATGGGTTCGTTGCCCGTTTCTCGCTCTTCAGGTCCCTGTTCACCCTGAAGAAATGCTCCACCGATGACGGCTGGTGGTATATTTCACCCCGGCCCAGGTGTCTCCGGTTCGACCTCCCTTCTTCGGTTAAGGGATGGAAGAACCGGTTTTTCTTTGCCTCGGTCGACGACGTCGACTGGGCCTGGAGCGAACCGGACCGGTCGCCGAACCGGAGTTCTCGGGTCGAGTCCGCGGACCAGGAGGCTTACTCCCAGCTCCTGAGTGACGTGGTCCCGCCGCTCGAGGTTCTGCTTTCTGAGCAGAATCTTTTGGAGGCCGGCACCAGTCCCATCCGGGAGACCGGTGAGATTCGGCTCCGCATTAAATTCTGCCCTTCCCCCCTCTCTCTTTTTAAGATTGAACTAACCTTTTGATTTCTCCACTTTGCAGGGATGAAGTTTTCATTGGAGAACTTGCTGGAAGGGGCTGCTCAGAGGGAGGTCGTTGACGTGGACGAGCCCGTGGCGAAGAGGGCTCGCACGGAGACGAGCCGGGAGGTCGCAGCGGCGACCGCGCCCGGCCTAGCCACCGCAGTTTCTCCGCCCAGACCTCCTCAGGGCGGCGCCCTTGGGACCTCGGCTCCACGACCTGGCGGTGCAGCCGAGAGAGCTCCGGCGCCCGCCGCTCTGCCCACCGCCGGGCCCATTCCGGCCAGCAGTCCGACGGCACCGCCAGTGGCGACCACCGGTCCGTCGGCTGCGGCTCCAGCAGAAGGGGCGGCCGTCGCAGGGAACGGCCCGAAGGGCCCAGCGCCGGTAATCTCGCACCGGGACTCGGTCATCCTCGACCGAGGGCTGGCGGAGAGGGTGATGGAGTATGCTTCCACCGCCCGGGACCGCCGAGCTCGGGGCGGCCGGGACTACGCGGATGCGCTGCTCGGCATCCTGCCCCAGCTCTTCTCGGTAAGTCTATTCTTCAGCTTCAGCTCTTCTTTTCTCTTTCAATCCGAGGCCTCCTGCCTCGGTACTGACATGTTGCTTTTGTCCTTGCAGATCGGGAACGACGTCCTCCTACTGAGGAACTACCTCGTAGGGAACGCCAAGCGGGACTCCGAGCGGGAACAGAAGCTTGGAAAACTCGCGGCCGACGTGAAGGACTTGGTGGACAAGGGGGCCGAGCTGCGAGCGGAGAAGCAGGCCCTCCAGTTCGACCTGGCGCGTTCCGAGGAGCGGAACAAGGAACTGGAGGCCTCCTTGGCGGAGGAGCGGACCTCCAACCAGCGCCGCACTGAGGAGGACGCGGCGGAGAAAGCCCGCCTGCAGGCCCACTCACTGTTCCTGGAGCGTCAGCTGGACGAGGCCCGGCGGGAGGCGGCCATGGCGAAAGACCGGAGCTCGTACATCAACGGGCTCCTGGAGGCGGCGAAGCGGGAAGCGCTGGAGGCCGTCCCCAAATTCCGGGCTTCCGACGAGTTTACGTCGGAAGTCCGGGAGGCCGCCGTGGACTCCTTCTTGAAGGGGTTCCGGATGTGCCGGGAAAAGGTGGGGGCCTTCTTCCCCCAACTGGACCTGAGTGCGGTCGTCGTTGGCGGCAGGAAGCCGGGGAGCGAGGGCAGGACCTCCGGGACGGCCCAAGCGACGCCTCAGGCGGCAGCTGCAGCACCCCCGATCGATGACGCCGCGGGCCCGACACCGCCTCCGGAGCCGGTCGTCGTGGAAGTTGAAGAGGAGGCGCCCGCACCTCCGACGGACGGCGCCGACCCTGCGCCCCAGTGACTGCTGACTTGTACTTTTGCTTTCCGTGTCTTTCTCTTTTTTTTGGGGAGTTCCGGCCTGTCGGAGCTCCCTGTTTGTACTGAACACTTTGTAATGAAGACTCCTTTCTTTGTAAAAATTTGTCTATCAACTTTGGCTCTTTTTCTTCTTCTTTGTTTGTTTGTTCCTGAGATGTCGGTCTGGGATACCTGAGACAACTGCGGGCCTGGTTCTTCCATACTAAATGAAGGACGGGGTCTGCAAAACCGTGTTGCGGCAAAGCAAGAATCCTGAGCAGGTCCGACTTTGGGCTGCCTTCATGCTTGCGCGGACAACACAGTTCCTGCACCATCTTCCGGGCCGAAACCTGGGATCCTCCGGACTGAGCTCGATGCCGCAGGCTTTCTCAAACCTTGCGCGGCTTGCTGAGCTGTGCTCCGGGCTTGCGTGGGCGAAGCGGATTCGGCGCCACCTTCCAGGCCGAAGCCCAGGATCTTCCGGACTGAGCTCGATGCCGCAGGCTTTCTCAAACCTTGCGCGGCTTGCTGAGCTGTGCTCCGGGCTTGCGTGGGCGAAGCGGATTCGACGCCACCTTCCAAGCCGAAGCCCAGGATCTTCCGGACTGAGCTCGATGCCGCAGGCTTTCTCAAACCTTGCGCGGCTTGCTGAGCTGTGCTCCGGGCTTGCGTGGGCGAACTTGGTTCGGCGCCACCTTCCAGGCCGAAGCCCAGGATCTTCCGGACTGAGCTCGATGCCGCAGGCTTTCTCAAACCTTGCGCGGCTTGCCGAGCTGTGCTCCGGGCTTGCGTGGGCGAACTGGGTTCGACGCCACCTTCCAGGCCGAAGCCCAGGATCTTCCGGACTGAGCTCGATGCCGCAGGCTTTCTCAAACCTTGCGCGGCTTGCCGAGCTGTGCTCCGGGCTTGCGTGGGCGAACTGGGTTCGACGCCACCTTCCAGGCCGAAGCCCAGGATCTTCCGGACTGAGCTCGATGCCGCAGGCTTTCTCAAACCTTGCGCGGCTTGCTGAGCTGTGCTCCGGGCTTTTTGTTGAAGTCAGAGAAGAATGTTTGAAGCGAAGAAGCTTTGTTAAAGGAACTGGGAGCCTTACATCACTGGTAGTACATTCTCAGGTTCGAGGGGTTCCATGTCCGGGGGAACCTGGCACCTCCCAACTCTTCCAAGCAACATGCCCCGTGAGGGAGGGCTTCTGCTACCCGATAAGGGCCTTCCCAGTTGGGTGAAAGCTTGCCGCACTCTCGTGGCTGGGAGGCTTCTGCACGCCGGAGGACCAAGTCCCCGGGACGAAAAACCTTCGGCCGTACTCGGGAGTTGTAATATCTGGCTACACGTTGCCGGTATGCCGCCATTCGGATTCGGGCCTTGTCCCTTGTTTCTTCGAGGAGGTCTAGGTTGAGCATCATCCTGGCCGGGTTTTCTGTCTCGTCGTATTGTTCCACGCGCAGCGTGGGTATGCTGAGCTCGATCGGGATGACTGCCTCGGCCCCGAAGACGAGGTTGAATGGGGTTTCGTCGGTAGCCGTCCTTGGAGTGGTGTGGTATGCCCAAAGAACGCTGGGAAGCTCGTCGGCCCACCTGCCCTTGGCTTGGTCTAGCCGCGTGCGGAGGCCCTGAAGAATGGTCCTGTTCGTGACCTCAGCCTCCCCGTTGGTCTGGGGGTGCGCCACCGAGGTGAAGCGATGTTTGATGCCGAGGTCGTTGCAGAAATTCTCGAACTCTCGACAGTCGAACTGGCGTCCGTTGTCGGTGACCACGGTGTGGGGGAGGCCGAAGCGGCAGACGATGGACTTCCAGAAGAACTTGGCGACGTTTGCTTCGGTGATTCTTGACAAGGGTTCGGCTTCGACCCACTTTGTGAAGTAGTCGATGGCCACTATCAGGAACTTCCGCCCGCCGGATGCCGGCGGGAATGGGCCCAGGAGGTCCATTCCCCACTGGGCGAATGGCCATGGGGCTGAGAGCTGAGAGATCGGGTTGGAGGGTTGCCGCTGTACCGTGGCGTGGCGCTGGCACCGGTCGCATTTCTTCACGAAGTTGGCGGCGTCCTCCTTCATCGTCTCCCAGAAGTAGCCTTGACGAAGGGCCTTGTATGCCAATGCCCTGCCCCCCACGTGGTTCCCACAGATGCCTTCGTGAATCTCCTGGAGCACAAGCTTGGCTTCTGCGGGTCCAATGCACTTGAGGAGGGGATAAGAGTAGGACCTTCGATATAGCTGCCCGTCCATCAGGACAAACCGCACGGCCTTCTTCCTGATGAGGCGAGCCGCGTCTCGGTCTTCCGGCAGAATGCCGTCGGTGATGTACGCGGCGTACTTGTCCATCCAGCCGGGCTCCTGGCTGACCTGATGGACCCCCGCCGGTGCTTCGAGGCTTGGGACTTCGAGTCGCTCCACATGAGCGCGTCCCAGCATTGTGTCCGGCAGAGTCGCCAATCGAGAGAGAGCATCCGCGCGGGCGTTCTCCCTGCGGGGGATATGGAAGATGTTGAAGCGCCGGAACTTGGACGCGCCCGCCTTGACGAGCTCCAAATACCTTGCCATCTGGGGGTCGTGAGCGACGTACTCCCCGGACACCTGCCCCGCCACGAGCTGGGAGTCAGTGAAAGCTCTGAGGTTGGTCACGCCCAGCTCGCGGGAGACCCTGAGTCCGGCGAGAAGCGCCTCGTACTCCGCTTGGTTGTTTGTCGCGGGGAACTGGAAACGGAGCGCACATTCGGCGACGACTCCGTCGCCGTTGGCAAGGATGAGCCCAGCTCTGCTCCCTCCAGAGTTTGAGGCTCCGTCCACATGGAGGATCCAAGCGTCCTCTCCGGGCTCGTTGGTGCCGACCTCCGTCGGCTGGGCCGAAGAGTCCTCCTCGGGCTCCTTGCCCAGACCTGCGCATTCGACCAAGAAGTCGGCCAGCAGCTGTGCCTTCATTGCCGACCTCGGCCGATATGTAATGTCGAACTCGCTGAGTTTCAGTGCCCATTTGGCCAATCGCCCCGAGGTGTCGGGTCGGCTGAGCACCGCTTTCAGCGGTTGATCCGTCAAGACGGCGATGGGATGCGCTTGGAAATAGGGCCTGAGACGCTGGGCAGACACTATTAGCGCAAAAACGAGTTTCTCGGGCCGGGAATACCTGAGCTCCGCGTCCCGGAGGAGTTTGCTGGTATAGTACACCGGTCGCTGGATCCCGTGGTCGTCGGTTCGGACCAGGACAGAGCTGACGGCCTCCGGGGTAACGGCCAAGTAGAGGGTAAGCTCCTCCCCTTCCTCGGGCCTGGACAGCAGAGGTGGTGATGCGAGCGTCTTCTTCAACTCCTCGAAGGCCTGCTGGCATTCCTCGGTCCAGGCGAAACCATTCATCTTCCTCAGCACCTTGAAGAAGGGGCGGCAGCGGTCCGCCGACCTGGAAATAAAACGGCTAAGGGCCGCAACCCGACCGGTCAGCTGCTGCACTTGTTTCTTGGAGGCTGGCTGCTCCATGTCCAGGATGGCCTGGACCTTCTCCGGGTTGGCCTCGATTCCTCTCTGGGTCACCATGAACCCTAGGAACTTTCCGACGGAGACCCCGAAGGCGCACTTCGCCGGATTCAGCTTCATCTGGTGGCGCCGGAGGTTGCCGAACGTCTCTGCCAGGTCGGCTACGTGGTCCGAGTCAAGTTTGCTCATTACCAGCATGTCGTCCACGTACACCTGCATGTTGCGGCCTATCTGATCTTTGAAGACTTTATTGACCAGACGTTGGTACGTCGCCCCCGCGTTCTTGAGGCCGAAGGGCATCATCCTGTAACAGAAAGTCCCGCGGTCAGTTATGAAGGCGGTACGCTCTTCGTCCTCCGGATTCATCCGGATCTGGTTGTATCCGGAGAAAGCGTCCATGAATGACAGGAGACGGTGTCCCGAGGTGGTGTCGACCAGCTGGTCGATCTTTGGCAGAGGGAAGCTGTCCTTCGGGCAAGCTCGATTGAGGTCGGTGTAGTCCACGCAGATCCTCCACTTACCGCTGCTCTTCTTTACCATGACCACATTTGCTAACCAGCTGGGGTATTGGACTTCTCGGACGAAACCGGCGGCGAGAAGTTTCTCTACCTCCTCGTCGATCGCCTTCTGCCTCTCCATGGCAAAGCTTCTCTTCTTCTGGCGGACCGGGCGGCTGCCTGGGTCCACGTTCAGGCTGTGCATGATAATCTCGGGCGGAATACCCGGCATGTCGACCGCCGACCAGGCGAACACATCGGCGTTGGCACGGAGGAACTCCAGCAGGCGGGTTCGCTCCTCTTCGGGGAGCTGGGCCCCGACTTGCACCGTCTTCAGGGGGTCTGAACCAAGGGGAAAGGAGAGCAGGCGCTCTACGGGCCCTCCCCTGGGTTCCTTTTCTCTTAGGTCGAGGTCCTCGACCTCGCGGGCGAGCTCTGCGCCCTTGATGCCCGGGATTGTCTGCAGGCAGAGCGGGACTGGCTGGATCGTCCCCTTCATTTCCCCGAACCCGAAAGGCGTGGGGAACTGCACCAGCAGTCTCCTTGTGGAGATAGTGGCGTCTAGTCGGTTGAGCCCGGGACGCCCAAGAATGGCGTTGTAAGGCGAAGGGAGCTTGACTACAGTGAAAGTTACCATGATGGTCGTCTGCCGAGGCGGGGATCCGGCGGTAACTGGGAGAGTGATTTCCCCTTCGACTCCGACGGAGTCCCCTGTAAAACCTACCAGTGGGGTGTGCACTGGCTTTAGCTGGTCGAGAGACAAATTCATCCGAGAGAAAGCATCATAAAAAAGTACATCGGCCGAGCTTCCACTATCCACCATGATTCGATGTACAGGGTGTTTCGCGATGGTCATCTCGACCACCACGGCATCATCGTTTACATTGCCGCTAAGTTCCCCTCCTTTGGGAGGGATTACATTCTCCGGGGTTTCCCGGGCTCTCTTCTCTGCTCGGCCAGATCCGCGTGAGATCATGCCCACGGGCCTCTCTGTTGGCCGGTTGTCGATCGCAGGGACAGGTGGCAAGGCCGCGAGCGGCTGCTTTTCGGAGGGAGCCTCGTTCTTGACGAACTTCCGGAGGTATCCCCTCCCGATCAGCTCCTCGATCTCCCGCTTCAGGTGGCGGCACTCCTCCGTGTCATGCCCGTGCTCGCGGTGGAATTGGCAGTACTTTGATTTGTCTCGGGCTGCCCTCGGGTTCTGAGGTGGAGGTCGGCGGAGATAACGCTCGCCCTCGATTTCCATAAGGATTTTGGCTCGAGGTGCGAGGAGAGGGGTGTACCTCCGCTCGGGGGCAGACTCGGCCCTCGGCCTTGGGTTCGGGCGAGGGTCGGCTGGTGGCCCGGGCCTCCGAGCTCCCGGGGCGTCCCTCAGGGTCGACTTCTTCAAAATCTTCCCGTCCAGCTCTCGACGGGTGCGGTCGGCCTCCTCTGCTCGGATGTACTTGTGGGCGCGGAGGAGGAGCTCGGAATACGTCCTGGGCGGCTTCTTGTCCAGGGAATAGGTCAGGCGGGACGTCTTGAGCCCGCGCTTTAGAGCCAGCATAGCGACGGGCTCGTCCAAGCTGTAGATCTCCAGGGCCGCGGTCTTAAACCGGGCGATGTAGTCACGGAGCAGCTCCTGGTCCTGCTGGCGGACGGAGAAGAGGCTGTCCACCTCCCTTGGCACCTTTCGACAAGCGTCGAAATGCGCCACAAACTTTCCTTCCAGCTGCTGGAAGGAGCAAATGGATCCGGGCTCGAGACTGGCGAACCAGACTCGGGCGGCCTTCCGAAGGGTTGCAGGGAAGGCGATGCACAGAAGGGCGTCGGTGGCACCCTGGACCCTCATGAGGGCTTTATAACCCTCCAGGTGGTCCAGGGGGTCGGTGGTCCCGTCGTAGGGGTCCACCTGCGGCATGCGGAACCGTTTCGGGATTGGTTCCACCTGGATCTCTTCGGAGAAAGGGGGGCGGGAGTCGTAGCCCGCCGGGTCGGCTGACGAGTTCTGCAGGTCGGCGAATCGTCGGGCGAACTCCGCCAACTTGCGCTCGTGCTCTTCTAGGCGCCTTTCGGCCTGGCGCCTGATGGCTTCGTCGGTGGAGTCTTCCACCGAGACTGCAGGTGAGGGGGGCGCCGATCGGTCTCGGCGCGAGGTCTGGACCCGGCGTCGCTTGCTGTGATGCGCCGTTTCGGCCCCATCGGCCGGGGATCGACTCTCGTGATCCTCCGAGCCGGAATAGTTTCTCTTCGGGGGAGCTTGGCGGCTCCTCGGGGGTTGGAGACGGCTTGCGGATGGGATGGCCTGCCCTGGATTGAGCGCAGGCTCCCACGCTGTCCCGCGACCCGGGCCGCGGGGGTCCCTGGCTGCGGCTGAGTGGCCAGGGACCGTTGCTGATGCTGAAGCTGTCGGACCGCTGAGGTCAAGGTCTGCAGCTGCTGGACGATGGCCGCAAGGGATCCGTCCGCCGGGGTAGGCTGCTGCAGAAGAGGAGGGGGAGCCGGAAGCTCCCGTTCGGGGGTGTGGCCCCCTGGCGGGGAGTGGGCTTCTCCCACTCGGCTGGTGGACGCCTCGCGACCACGAGTGACCACCATTGCTAGAGAGCGTGATACCTGCAAAAAGCTAGTTCCCACTGGGGGTTAGTGCCCTGCCCCCCCCTACCTGGCGCGCCAATCTGTTGCCGTCCTCGTCGCCGCGCCCGTGTAGAGGATCAGCCGATCCTCCCTGACCGCCTGGCAAGGAGCCTCCCTTCCTGCGAGAAGCCTGCAACAAAGGGGTTAGAGGACCCTGGCCGGGGATTCCGGCGAGGGGGCTCCGACGGTCAAGTCAGTAGACGACGTGGAGGAACAGACTCTCCCTCCCAGGCCCCCTGGAGGGTCTCTGGTTTGGAGAGTTAACTGGTGAAGGGAAAGCGCCGGGGACCGGAATCTCGGCTGGGCCTGCCCGCCGAGCTCGCGTCCAGTATTCCCTTCTCGGGATCCCTGGTTTTCTTCCTCCCAGCGAGGCCTTATGCCGGTCTTTCCTTCTTGTCCCCAGGCTCGTTGGCTTACCTTGCAGTCTTTGGATCCTTCCCTCTTTATCTCCCTCCGTCGTGCGCTTGTCCTTTTCTCCCTCGAAAACTCCTCCTCTCCTGTCTTCCTTTCTTTTCCCTTTTTGGTGAAGGAGGCCAGGCGGCTTTCCGACCTCGTCCGCCGGGCCCAGCAGGAAAAAGGCAAGGACAGAAGAGAAAAAGAGGGAAGGCGGCGCTGGCAGAGCGGCAAGTCGTCAGGCCTCGGGCTTCGTGAGGGTGCTCTTTTCCCCGGGCGTGGGCGCTATCCGTTTACGGGCCCTGTTCCGTCAGGATCGGGTCTCTCGACCGCGGGACCTGCCGGGCCAATGTAAGTGACGTTCCACGTGCCGCCGCCCTCCGTACGGGACGCCGTCTGGGGTCGGTACGGCCCGAGGGATGGCCTCGGGACCCGTCGCTTTCCCCGGGGGCCTCTCCGTACGAGCGGTCTGGCCTCGGCTGAGTTGGACCTATCTCCGGGGACCAATTGGCGAGAGGCGAGGGATCGGCCGACCTCGGCTTAGGTGGACCCCTCCTGGGTGGACACCTGGCGAGGCGGCAGAGGGTCGCCTGGCTTCGGCCGAGGTGGGCCCGTCTCCGGGTGGCCACCTGGCGCAAGGCGAAGGGTCGGCCGACCTCGCACTAGGTGGACCCCTCCTGGGTGGACACCTGGCGAGGCGGCAGAGGGTCGCCTGGCTTCGGCCGAGGTGGGCCCGTCTCCGGGTCACCTGGCCAAGGCGAAGGGTCGGCCGACCTCGCACTAGGTGGACCCCTCTGGGTAGGACCACCTGGCGAGGCGGCAGGAGGCCGCCTGGCTTCGACCGAGGTGGACCCGTCTCCGGGTGGCCACCTGGCGCAAGGCGAGGGGTCGGCCGACCTCGGCCGACCTCACTTGGGTCGTCTCTTCCGCGCGCGGGCGCAGATGGGTCGGTGGAGGAACCCCGCGCCGAGCTCCTCGGCCTCGGTCTCTCTCGGATAATCGTCGGGCGGCGCGATCTTGCCGACCCCAGCTTTAAGGGCGTGGCGCTGATTCTGGCGGGAAAACTCACACGTGGCTCGTTCGCATTCGGCGATACCTGAGCCTGGCCACGTCACTGTCACGGATGTAACATTACTGTTTCCAGAATTTCAAATATCGACACTTCAGGCTGTGAGTCGATACTTAGGGTCGACACTTAAGTTACATGAATCGACACTTAGTTCAAAATTTTGTTTTTAAAGCTCTCTGGAAATCTCAGGTGAGTCGACACTTCATCTGATGAGTCGACATTTGAGTTGACACTTGAGTGCATGAGTCGACACCTAAGGCAAGTCTTGAAATTCAGCATGTTCTATAAAAAATCTATCTCAAGCTTTGAGTCGATCCTTGAGTCAATACATGAGTCGATACTTGAGTAGCATGAGTCGACACTTCAAGTATACTATCTGAAACTTTTTTCTACGTACCAGCTTGAGTCGACACTTGCACTGTCATAAGTTGATACTTAAAACTATGAGTCGATACTTTGAGTCGACACTTGCCAAAACTTTTCAAAACTCGATTGAAACTCTACTGAATCTTCTTTGAACTTGACTCTTAAATTCTTTTAAGCAATTCTCAAATACTTAAGTCCATCAATCTTTAATATTTCATTCATAGAAAGGACTTCTTCAATCATTTAACAAGCAATTCATTTTAGCTAACTTGATGAGCACCTTTTCTAATAGAAATACACATTAAAGAACTGTTAGTACTCAAATATACTTAAGTATTTTGTTGATCATCAAAATCAATAACGGAGTCAATAATCTCTCCCTTTTTGATGATGACAAAACCTTTAAGTATACTTCATATAATAAGCTTAAATTTTTTTTCAATGAGTATAAAGCTTTGTGCAATATGTATCAGAGTAAAGAAAAAAAAAGCTAGTGTCTAAGTTAAGTTATTGAAAAACTAGGACTTATTTGAATTGAATTAAAGCTATAAAATAATATCAGAGCTAAAATTGCATGTACCGTGATACTCTAAATGTGTATCAGAGTTAAATCATACTTTAAAGATAAAAATTTTAGCATATAAACATAATGAGTGAAACCAACAGCAAATATTTTGAATAAGAGATTGAAGAGTATAAATACTCTCCCTCAAAAGGTGATTCAAAAAATTAATTTTCTAAGAGTTTTCGTGAACCGAAAAATCTAATTTTCAAAGATTTTTCAAGAAATCTTAGCTTAAGAAGAAATTCTTTTTCTTTTAGATTACTCCCCCTCACTCATTGCTCTTATCTTTATTGAATTTATGTTCTATAATACCTGATATGGCTACATCGCTGACGTGGCGCGCGTGTCAGGTCAGCTGGACACGATCAGTACCATGTGGTTTTTTTCAAAAGATCTCCCGTTTGGGGAGAGGTATTTCTGCTCCTCCGCCAGATGGCACCCGGGGACGGGTCCACCTCTACCGAGGTCGAGCCGGGCCCTCCTCTCCTTCGCCAGGTGGCACCCGGAGAAGGGTCCACCTCGGCCGAAGTCGAGCACATCTCTGCCGCTCTGCCAGGTGTCCACCTAGGAGGGGTCCACCTCGGCCGAAGTTGGTGGTCCCTCGCTCCCTCGCCAGGTGGCACCCCAAGATGGGTCCACCTCTGTCGAGGTCGAGCCGGGCCCTCCTGCTCCTTCGCCATGTGGCACCCGGAGACGGGTCCACCTCGGTCGAAGTCGAGCACCACTCTACCGCTCCACCAGGTGTCCACCCAGGAGGGGTCCACCTCGGTCGAAGCTAGCAGCCCTCGCTCCCTCGCCAGGTGGCACCCCAAGACGGGTCCACCTCTGTCGAGGTCGAGCCAGGCCCTCCTGCTCCTTCACCAGGTGGCACCCGGAGACGGGTCCACCTCGGACCGAAGTCGAGCACCTCTCTACCGCTCTGCTAGGTGTCGAAGCTATCCAAGAGGGGTCCACCTCGGTCGAGGTCGAGCCGGGCCCTCCTGCTTCTTCGCCATGCGGCACCCGGAGACGGGTCCACCTCGGCGAAGTCAAGCACCTCTCTGTCGCTCCACCAGGTGTCCACCCAGGAGGGGTCCACCTCGGTCGAAGCTGGCGGCCCCTCGCTCCCTCGCCAGGTGGCACCCCAAGACGGGTCCACCTCTGCCGAGGTCGAGCCGGGCCCTCCTGCTCCTTCGCCAGGTGGCACCCGGAGATGGGTCCACCTCGACTGAAGTCGAGCACATCTTTGCCGCTCCGTCAGGTGTCCACCCAGGAGGGGTCCACCTCGGCCGAAGCTGGCGGCCCCTCGCTCCCTCGCCAGGTGGCACCCAAGACGGGTCCATCTACCGAGGTTGAGCCGGGCCCTTCTACTCCTTCGCCAGGTGGCACCCGGAGATGGGTCCACCTCGACCGAAGTCGAGCACTTCTCTGCCGCTCCACCAGGTGTCCACCCAAGAGGGGTCCACCTCGGCCGAAGCTGGCGGCCCCTCGCTCCCTCGCCATGTGGCACCCCAAGACGGGTCCACCACTACCGAGGTCGAGCTGGGCCCTCCTGCTCCTTCGCCAAGTGGCACCCGTAGATGGGTCCGCCTCGATCGAAGTCAAGCACATCTCTGCTGCTCCGCCAGGTGTCCACCCAGGAGGGGTCCACCTTGGTCGAAGCTGGCGGCCCCTCGCTCCCTTGCCAGGTGGCACCCCAAGATGGGTCTACCTCTATCGAGGTCGAGCCGGGCCCTCCTGCTCCTTTGCCAGGTGGCACCCGGAGACGGGTCCACCTCGGCCGAAGTCGAGCACCTCTCTGCCGCTCCGCCAGGTGTCCACCCAAGAGGGGTCCACCTCGTCGAAGCAGCGGCCCCTTGCTCCCTCGCCAGGTGGCACCCCAAGACGGGTCCACCTCTGTCGAGGTCGAGCCAGGCCCTCTTGCTCCTTCGCCAGGTGGCACCTGGAGACGGGTCCACCTCGGTCAAAGTCGAGCACCTCTCTACCGCTTCGCCAGGTGTCCACTCAGGAGGGGTCCACCTCAGCCGAAGCTATCGACCCCTCGCTCCCTCGCCAGGTGGCCCCCCAAGATGGGTCCACCTCGGCCAAGGTCGAGCCGGGCCCTCCTGCTCCTTCGCCATGCGGCACCCGGAGACAGGTCCACCTCGGTCGAAGTCGAGCACCTCTCTGCCGCTCCGCCAAGTGTCCACCCAAGAGGGGTCCACCTCGACCGAAGCTATCAGCCCCTCGCTCGCCAGGTGCACCCCAAGACGGGTCCACCTCGGCCGAGGTCGAGCCGGGCCCTCCTGCTCCTTCACCAGGCAGCACCTGAAGACGGGTCCACCTCGGTCGAAGTCGAGCCTTTCTCCGCTCCTCCGCCGAGTGGCGCCCCCTGATGGGTCCGCCTCGACCGAGGTCAGCCCTACTCTACGAAGCCTCGGGGAGGTAGGGGCGCGGGTTGCAAGATCGCCACTCGGGCTGCATGCACCGCGCCCCGTAGAGGGCGTCAGTACGGTCTGCAGTGACACACGAAACCTCGTTTATACCAGTCGGATGGGGCCCCGCAACCGAGAAACGAAATCCTTGCGGACAGGAGCCCAAAACGGCCGGACGCTCCCCATTAATGCCTCGAAAGGAGAGCTCTCGCACTCGGTCCAAAGCCTTGCCAGTCTCCCCCCCTTTTCGTGACACACGGCGGGCGAGGTGGTCCGGCCACTTAATTCTCGGACCCGAAGAGGAAAGGGGGGGAGGAGAGGGACGAGAAGTGGGAGGGAGCCCCCGGAGAGAAAGGCAAGTTGGAGGTAGTTTGATGGTATAAAAGGAATGGTAAAAACGAGCAGAGAGGTAGGTGAAAGAAAGGAGAAACACACCAAGAGAACGATCCTGGGAGTCCTCAAGGAGTCCTCAGGCATGAGCTCGGTGAACTCAGCGCAGGGAGCTGGGCATCAACTCCACTCTTCCCCACACTTCTTTCATTTACATCTCCTCTAAGCACGGGAATCCTTCAGGAACCCGCCTTAGGGGATCTGTTCCATCTCGCCGCTCTCTAACTTGACCGTTAGAGTCCCCCGCCGGAACCCCCGGCCAGGGTCTCTGACTTTGTTTTGCAGGTCTGGAAGCTTGGAGATCTCGAGGTGAGAGGGTCCGAGACCGGTGCCAGCTCAAAAGCTACAGGCCACCGCGGTGAGATTGGCAACAATACCATTTACCATTTTAGCATAATTCTGCCATTATCTTCTCATTTTTCATTATCTTCTTATTTTACTCTCCCCCTTTTTCATTTTTCTCCCACTTATCTCTCATTTTTCTCTCACTTTTCTCTCCCCCTTTTTATAAACATCAAAAAGGTTGGAAGGATAAAACTAAGATGCAACAATAGAGACTATAACAACTTCAAAAATCAGTGACAGCATCAGAAACTGAAAAAGATAATATTTATAAACATGCATTGATATAATAATTTCATACATTGATACCAAATTTCATACATTAAAACAAAAATTCATACACTGATACAAAATTTTATACATTGATACAAGCAAAGATGCATACAAGTAGTGCTGAGATGTAAACTAACATAGAGACTATCCTAATGAGAACTCTCCTCATCAGAGGATCCAATCTTAATCAATCTAGTATCTCTTGAATGACAGGATCGCGGCCACATCGACCGAAGATCAAGAGTCTGGTCCGGGTAGGTCTCGATACGTCACGATGGTCTCGTCCTCTGTGTCTGACACATGCTCTTCCTCTGGCTGGTGCAGAAGAGGATGCTATATCAGTAGCAGGAACAGCACTGACTGGAGTGGCTATATCAGAAAGGAAGGGGGTATGGTCAAAGATGGGACCGGAATCAAGATGCTCGAAACCAGGGGTATAAAATCCCAGTTCCCGGATAAGGGAAGATGTATGCATAGATGAAGAATGTTTGACTGGTGTATCAGAAGATGGAATGATAGGTGCCGATGCATGAATGGAAGTAGAATGTGGATCAGATCTGGAAGGTGGGGTGGATAAAATCAGAGTCTGAAAATATGATCGGGAAGGATCAGGAATGGGACTCCTAGGAACATCTGCTACTGCATCAAGCTCTAGCTCCGTCATAAAATCTGCAACATCAAACTCTGCGGAGTCAGTCTGATCATCAACCATATCAGGTCTTGGAGTTGATGGTGCTGGAGGTGGATCTGATGCAGAGGAAGGTGGAGGTGCTTTGCTTGATGAAGATCTCGCCAATGCAGATAAAATAGTAGAGATGCCATCACTCAATCCTCGATGGCTCTCCCTCATCTCCATATGTATCTAGTCAACTCGCTATTTAATAACCATAATCTTAGTCTTTATAGGAGTGACCCTGTCATCTAATCTGTCTCCACTACATGGTATCTCTGTATGTGCAGGGGTGGTTGGCTCGGTCTGAGGAGTAGGCTCTGATTGAGTCGTAGGCTCGGGCTGTGCCTCTGGAATCTCTCTGTGTACCTCAGAAGGCCCGGTTTCACATGAGAAAATATGCTCCTCCTCTGCTGCCTCATTATCTACATTGGTAGCCTGACCGGATATACGCCGTCTCCACTAGCTTCTGACTAGATGATACCCATCCGATGAAGTGATCTGATGTCATAGATGTCTGTATGCAAGAGCTACCTGTAACGCTCTCCGTCTACGACTACTCGTAAGCCCAGAATAGTATAGTCAATCCCATCCTGTAGGGCAGACAAAGTCTCCGACTGGTTGATGCCTCTGTCAACTGATGAACCATAAGCACTGGGAGGCATACCGGAGTGTGATGTATTAGAGACACTATAACCAATAACTCGTGCTCTGTGATGAAATCAAAGTATCCGATCTTTGGTAAAAGAATCCGGCGCGACAATATGATGCAGCAACCTCATCCCAGGTAACAATCTCGATGCTACTACCATGGCTCCATCTGGAAGATCATCTGTCTCGAAAATACACTGGAATCCACTAACTCTGTCCACCAGGGCATCCATCACTAAACCTGTCATAGGAATATCCCATACTCGGCTCAGAATCTCAGCAAAAACTGGAATGTCTCTCCTCGGACCTGTGCTATCCATCCATCACTACCTTTGGCTAAAGATTCGAAGAACTCTCTCATCAAGCCAGGATAAAATCTCTTGGATAGTGAGTAGAAGTGCGCTAAATCAGCATCCCTCATCCACTGTCCAATGTGGAAATGTTGCTAATTTAGGAAATCAAAATCCACTCGGTGGCCACCAACGATAGTCTTCAGGCTTATCCTATCTGTGACAGAAACATGTGGTATGATAGGAACATTAGGCTGATCCTCAAGCTCAACTGCTACTCGATGCTCATGCCTAGCCTTCGTTCTTCGCTCTTCCTCCCGAACAGAAGGTCGAGGCCTTCGGACAACTTGCTTTCTAGATCCCATTCCAAGGAATCAAAGGAAGGAAGCAAATATGGGGAGAAATATAGGGTTTATACGGTGAAAAACAGTGAAGAACGAATGAAGAACAGTAAGAAAATGAAATGAACCTATTCCAAACGAAGAATCGGGCAATTGAAACTGAGATTGGAGGGAAGGAGGTGTTGGATTGCTGTCAAAGGATGAGTCGACTAAAATTTGGAAAGAAAATTCGAAGAAAACACTTCATTTTCCCTATTTTAACTCGGTTCGTCGCCGGCTAAGTATTGACTCATGACTGTGGATCAAGTGTCGAAACTTGCAGGTGTCAGCACTTCAAAGTGTTGACACTTCGACTTAAAATCAAAAAAAAAATAGAAAAAAGAGTATTAAGCAAAAAGAACTTGATTTCAAGTGTTTAAAAGATATTAAACATGATTTACAAGCAATTTTGATCAATCAAGAGTTAAGGATTATAAAGAGATGGAAATTTTAGTCAAAATGGTTGATGACCCCTAATTCTCTTCTAATCATACTAAATCAATCCTCTTGAAGTGGTTTAGTCAATATGTCGGCTAATTGCATTTCAGCAAAAATAAATTCAAGCATTATATCATTATTTTCAACATGATCTCTAATAAAATTATACATAATTTCAATATGTTTACTTCTAAAATGCTGAACAGGATTTTTAGTTAAATTTATAGCATTAGTTTTATTACATCTTATGGGTGTCTTAGTAATTTGATTCCAAAATCTTCAAGTTGTTGCTTAATCCATTAGATTTGAGCACAACAACTTCCTACTGCAATATACTCAGCCTCAGCTGTGGATAGTGCAACTGAAGTTTGTTTCTTGCTAAACCAAGAGATTAAGTTAACTCCAAGAAATTGGCAAGTTCCACTTGTGCTTTTTTTATCTAGCTTACACCTAGCAAAGTTAGCATCTGAATAACCAATCAATTCAATATATGAATCTCCAGAATACTACAAACCAATATCAATTGAACTAGATAGATATCTAAGTATGCGTTTAACAGCCAATAAATGAGATTCTTTAGGAGCAGACTGATATCTAGCATACATACAAATACTAAATATGATATCTGGTCTTCTAGCAATCAAATATAATAAAGAGCCTATGATACCTCTATATAGTTTTTAATCAACAGCTTTACCATGTTCATCTTTATCAAGTTTATAAGAAGGGCTCAGAGGTGTATCTATTGTTCTGACAGTCTCCATCCCAAACTTCTTTAAAAAATTTTTTGTGTACTTAGCTTGGTTGATGAAGATCCCTTCTTTGGTTTGCTTGATTTAGAGTTCGAGGAAAAAGTTAAGTTCACCCATCATACTCAGCTCTAACTCTCCTTGCATAAGCTTAGCAAACTCTTGACAAAGAATTTCATTAGTGGCACCGAAAATAATGTCATCAACATAAATTTCTACTACTAAAAGATTATCATCTTTCCTTTTTAGAAATAAGATAGTGTCAACATGGCTTCTAGAGAAATTACTTTTAATTAAAAACTTGTTGAGTCTTTCATACCATGCATGGGGTGCTTGCTTTAAACCATAAAGTGCCTTGTGTAGTTTGAAAACATGATCAGGATGTGCATGATTTTCAAATCCAGGTGATTGTTCAACAAACACTTCACTAATAAAATCATTTAAGAAAGCACTTTTAACATCCATTTGAAATCATTCGAAATTCATAAAACATGCAAATACTAAAAGTAATCTAATGACTTCAAGTCTAGCTACAGGTACAAAAGTTTCATCAAAATCAATACATTCTTCTTGATTATAACCTTTAGCTACCAGTCTAGCCTTGTTTATAATGACAATATCATTTTTATCTAGTTTATTCCTATATACCCATTTTGTGCCAATAATTGAAATATTAGATGATCTTTCTATTAGTGTCCAAACTTTGTTTCTTTCAAACTGATTCAATTCTTCTTGCATTGCATTAATCCAATTAGGATATTTTTTAGCTTTTTCAATATATTTTGGCTCAATTTGAGAAACAAAAGTAATATAGTCACATTCATTTCTAATGGAAGATCCTGTTCTTATCCCTTTTGATGGATCACCTAGGATTAATTCCTTAGGGTGTCCATGAGTATACCTCTACTCTTTGGGTAGATCTTGATGCTTTGGTGTAGATTGTATGACTTCTTCTCTTCCCTTCTAGTCTTGATCTTCTTCATTTTCTTGGGAAGGTTGATCATCCAAAGTTAGCTTCTTTAATCATTCAGCACCTGTACATGCATCAAAAGTATCATCTTTTCTAAAGAATTTATTAGCAGATTCTTCAAATACTATATGTATAGATTCCTCTACTACTAAAGTTCTCTTATTAAAGACTTTGTATGTCTTGCTAGATGTAGAGTATCCTAAGAAGATACCTTCATCAGACTTGATATTAAATTTACCTAAGTTATCTTTATCATTGTTCGAAATAAAGCATTAACAACTGAAAACTTAAAAGTATTTTAAAGTAGATTTTCTTGGTTTCCAAAGCTTATAATATGTTTTTTTAAAATAGATCAAATTAAAACATGGTTTAAAATGTAACAAGCTATTTTTACTGCTTCAGTCCAAAAATATCTCGGCAAATCATTTTCACAAAGTATTGTGTGTGCCATTTCTTCTAAAGCGTGATTTTTCCTTTCTACCACTCTGTTTTATTGAAGTAACCTAGGTGCAGAAAAATTGTATTTAATTCCTTTTTCATTACAAAAGTTTTCAAAATCTTGGTTTTTAAATTCAGAACCATGGTCACTACGAATACAAATAACTGAAGTACCTTTTTTTATTAAAAACTTTTCGATAAAATTTAACAAAAGCTGAAAATGATTCATCTTTGTAAGCTAAAAATAGAATCCATGTAAATCGAGAAAAAACATCCATTATAACTAATCCATTCTCTTGCCTCCTAGGCTAGATATCCTAGTTGGTCCTAAGAGATCCATATGGAATAGCTCTAATGGCCTAGAAGTTGAAACAAAACCTTTAAGTTTGAAAAATATTTTTACTTATTTTTCAAATTGACATGATCACAAATTTTATCTTTCTCAAAACTAAGTTTTGGTAAATCTCTTACTAAATCCTTTTTGCATAATTTAGAGAGTAAATACATGCTAGCATGACCTAATCTACGATGCCAAAGCCAACTAGTCTCATTAATAGTGAAATTCATTATAACTAGGCATTCACTACTAGGCAAAGATAGATTATCCAAATCAACAAGATAAATGTTACCATCCCTTTTTCCAATGAATTTCACTCCATTATTATCAATCATGCAAAGAGATGATTCAAAAATAACTTGAAAGCCTTTTATAAAACTGACTAATACTAAATAGATTATGTCTTAATCCTTCAACTAATAGTATATTATCAATTCATATAGAAGAGGAGATGTAAACCTTACCGATACCTATGATCTTTTCTTTACCATTATCATCAAAGATTACACTCTCTCCATTCAGTCAGAGTGAATTGCTTCATATCTCTTGTCATGTGTCTTGAGCAACCACTATCGAGATACCACAATCTTTTCTTTTTTTGGTTGCAAGACACACTTGTAAAATAAATTAAGTTTTGGTTTTAGGCACCTAAGTCATCTTGGGTCCTTTAAGGTTAGTACTAAAAGTAGTTTCTTTTAGAATCCAAATATTTCTAGAATTATCAATCTTTCTCAAATCACAATGATATGCTTTATGACCTATCTTTTTACAGAAGTAACAAGTGATGCTTGATGATGCAAGAATAAAGAAATTTTTAAAAACTTTTGCTATTTTTGAGATTTAAAATCTAATCCACTTTGTTAAAAATAGCCCTTTAATTGTTCAAAAGTAGATTCAACTTTTTAGAACTATAGGTAAATTTTTCAACAAAAGATTTTATCCTATCAAGCTCATCTTTATATTTCTTATTTTCTACTTCAAGATCTTTAGTTTTCTTCAAAAACTTATTGTTTGAAACATTAACTTTAGGCCTTTTCAAAACTTCATTTTCATTGATAAAGCATTATTTTATTTTTCTAAAACATCAATCTTATTTTCAAATCATTAACTTCATTTATAAGATTAGAGTTTTCATGCGAGAAAGAGTTTGCATGCTTTTTCAATTTCTATTTTTAATCATAATCAGTTTATAGTCATGCACTAACTCATCAAATGCATTTCTTAATTCATCAAAAGTATAATCAACTTCAAGTTCAGGATGTACCTCTTCTTCCTGTTGTGCTATGAAGCAATGATTAGCGACTTCAGTTTGTTCTTCTTCTGAGCTGGAGTCCTCACTGTCACTCCAAGTTACCATCATTGCTTTCTATCTAAGCTTCTTCTTTACTTCTTCAGGAGAGGGCAGTCATACTTGTAATATCCAGGCTTTTTGCATTCGAAGCAAATAGGTAGTTCCTTCTCTTTGTCATTTTCTTTCTCCTTTTCTTTTCCCTTTGCTTGCTTGGTTGAAACTTTTTTTTGTAAGGAAATTTCTTTTTCCTCATAAATTTTCTAAACTTTCTTGCTAATAGTGCTTCATCATCCTCATTCTCTTCTTCTTTTTCTTCTGATTCCTCATTTGAAGACTCTTCTTGTGTTGTGAACTTGAAAGCTATAGTCTTCTTCTTCTTATCCATATCCATTGCTTTTTGTTTCAAGTTCAACTCATAAGTCATGAGCGAACATACCAATTGCTCCAATGAAAGTTTATCAATATCTTTGGCTTCTTGAATGGCTGTTACTTTTGGATCCCAAGATGTTGGTAGAGACCTGAGAATTTTGTTCACAAGATCAGTATCAGACATAATTTTACAAAGGCTTTTCATGCCATTAACAATATTTGTGAACCTAGTGTACATGTCAGTGATAGATTCATTTGGTTCTATGTGAAACATCTCATAAGTATGCACAAGCATGTTAACTTTTATGTTTTTCATTTAATCGGTACCCTCATGAGTAATCTCAAGTGTGTCCCATATTTTTTAACTGAGGTGCATGTGAAAATCCTATTGAATTTACTAGGATCCAATGCACAGTAAAGGAGATTCATTGCTTTCACATTGATCTCAAATTGTTTAATGTCATTTTCATCCCAATTATCTTCAAGCTTTGGGATGGAAACATCATTAACCACAACCGAAAGAATATAAGGACCTTTATCTACTACTTTCCATAAATTATAATCTATAGAATGCATATAAATTCTTATTCAAGTTTTTCAATTAGTATAATTTGTGCCATTAAAGTAAGAAGGTCTATTTAATGCTTGTCCCTCAACTATACTAGTACCAAGTGGAGCTGCCATAAATCTTTACTCAAGGCGATTAGATCTATATACTGAGAACGTGGCTCTGATACCACTTGTTGCCCAGTAAACAATCCAAGAGGAGGGATAAATTGGGTTTCTAAAACTATTTGCAAGTATGTGTGCCAATTCAATAATTAATTCAAATGATAGTGAGATGTAAGAGTTATGCTCTTAAAGAGTATGCAGTAGAAATTTAAATGCAATGAAAGTAAGAGCAATTAAAGAGGAAACAATCAACCACAAATACAAGCAAGTATAGTGGTTCGGTGCTCTTCAAGATATCTACATCCACTCCCCAAGGTTCACTCGAGAATTCACTATAATCACTCTCGATTACAGCCGATTAATTTTTCGGGCTCACTAATCAAAACCCTTTTGATTTTCACTAGGCTCACCAAAAGAAACCTCTTGATTTTCAAAGGCTAACCAAAAATCTTTTTGGTTTTCAACTAGATTAACCAAAAACCTCCTTGGTTTTCAACTAGGAACTAAAAACCTCCTTGGTTTTGTTCTTAGGCTCACCAAAAACCTTGATACAACAAAGTAATAATGAAAGTAAGGAATACAATAGAGCTTTCTAAATAAAAGTTGTTATCTCTTTGAAGCTCGTTGAAGATGCTTGTCTTCAATTCGATGAAGCCTCAATCAATGCTCAAAAGTGGTTGGACTTGAATGCTCTTGATTGCTTTGAATGCTTGGAGGCTTCTTTTCTTGAAAGTAGTTTCTCTCAATGAATATTTGAGTGAATGCACTTATTTTTTTTCTCTTTCTCTTCCTCTATTCATTCTCTCATGTTCCACTTGAATTTAATTTACTTAAATACCATCCCATGGCTTACAAGACAGTTTGTGACCGTTAGAGAGGTGGAACTAGCCATTGGGGATGAAAAGGATGAGTTCTGTATTTGAAAAAACTAGCCATTACTGTTTCCAGAACTCCAAGTATCGACACTTCAGGCTGAGTCGATACTTAAGTTGCATGAGTCGACACCTAAGGCAAGTCTTGAAATTCAGCATGTTCTGTAAAAAATCTGTCTCAGACTTTGAGTCGATCCTTGAGTCAACACTTGAATGGACACTTGAGTAGTTGAGTCGACACTTCAAGCATGTCATCTGAAACTCTTTTTTGCATACCGGCTTGAGTTGATACTTGCACTATCATGAGTCGATACTTGAACTGTGAGTCGACACTAGCGATTGATAGATTTTTGGAATCTGAGTGGGTGGGGATCTTCAATGAGACATTACTGGCCACATTAGTGGTAGATTTTACTGTCACTAATATATCTATTTTTATATTACCAATGAATAAATACTGTCGCTACTAAAAAATTACATTGTTAATAATTATTTTTTAAAAAATAAAAAAAAATTAGTAATGGCAATTACTGTTGCTAAAATTAAAAAATTATCGCTAATAATTTTTTTCTGAATTTCAAAAAAATAAAATTTTGAAATTTTTAATGTTGGCTTTTGTCATCGCTAAAAGTTGATTTTCTATCTCTAATAGTATATGTAACGAAATTTTTTTTTATCATTTTTGTAATAGGTAAAAACTATTATTAGCGACGGCTAGTTAGCCATTGCTAATAATCATAACTAATACAAGATTTTCTTATATGTAGATTGGCAGCCTTCCATAATGACCATCAAAGAAAAAGAAAAAAAAAAGGGTTTAAAAAAATATACGGCACAGTTACTACTGTAATGCATAGCATCCACTATTAGAAAATGAAAAAGGACATCTGCTCTTGCAGTGTAATTGCCTTCTAGTGCCTGTTATGACCTCTTCTAAAGTGATAATGAATAAAACTAGGAAAGACTACCAGGAAGAGAACAACATCAACATAAGGGTTAAGAACATAGAGAAGTTCAACTATACAGAGTATGCCTCTCGTTCATCCCACTACAAGAATAGATTATGAGCGATGGCTAGTTGCCATCTCTAATAAGCTATTTGCTATCAGTAATGCTATTAGTGATGGCTACTTGTTGCTAATAACCTATCGAAAAAATCATATTGCTAATAGGGCTTATTAGTGATGGTAAAAAAATTGTTGCTAATAACATATATTAGCAATGATATTGCCATCACTAATAATGTTTTTAATTTTTTATTTTAAAAGTAAAAAAAATATTAGCAACTAAAAATATCATCACTAATAATTATTACCGATAGTAGCTTGCCATCACTAATACTATCAATAACAAATTTTTTATTTTTTTAAATTATGAAATTATATTTTTAAAACCAATTTTAATTATAACAACATGTAATTATATTTTTTAAAACCTGTTATAAGAAAATAACAATCAACTACCATAATTACAAATAAAAAACTAATTATGTCATATTAAAAGTATAAATTATATAATTTTACAAATTAATATAGCTTTATAAGTAAAGTTGAATACATAACATCAAAAAAATAATAATATCAGATCCTACTCGTCATTATCGTCCTCCTGCTCGTGCTCCTGTATATCATCTTTAGTAGCCATGGATGAGATTTGGATGTTCTAGCATCCTGAAATGACAAACATAAAACATTATTAATAAGTTTCAATATGAAATGATACATTTCAATATACTCCTTCGATTCTTGAACATATTATTTCTATATGTTTCATTTAATAATACAAAGTCATAAATATGTAGGGAAGCCTAGGCTATTTCATGCATGCATTTCAAAATATTTTGAAATAAATAAGCAGCAGAAACAAAAGATTAATCTAATTAATCTAAACATACATATGATCAAATTAATCAATAGCTAACATAGGATCATGACTTGATAAGGATATATATAAAACTAAGCTAAAATATAAAATAATATACAAACCTTTTAATCATAGACCAAATCTATGCAACAAAACTGATACTGAAGACTATATCTGCAGCCAAAGAGTTTAACAACACATTGCTTTTCAGTAGTAAACGATGCTCGTTGCTGCTGGAAGGTGAAGGTATTAAGACCCTACTAGCCACACAGTGTGTCTGGCCTCTATAGGTGATCTACATAGGAATACTATCCTGACTAGTCTCCTTAGAATCCTGCTCTTCTGGAACCTCAACAGTTGATCTTCCTTCCTCTTTTTGGATGTTGGGACACTCCTAGCATCGAAGAAAAATTTGTGAGAGAATAGAGGAGGTGGAGGAGATGAACTAGAAATTCCTTTCCCTTTCTCTCTTCCCAGATCCTAGTAGAGATACTAGGGAATATACATCCAAAGCCCTTTCCCCTCTTCCACACTAGCTTTTTTTAGGTAGAAAACCTTTTTGCTAGCCCTTTCCTTTTCTCTAACTTAGATCAATTTTTGATCACCCCTCACACCCACCAGTTGGCCATTCTAAATAGGCGCCCAAAGGGAGTTAAGAAGTTAGGGAGTTAGAGTAAAATAGGGAGAGATTAGGGGAGAAAAGTTAGAGAGGTTAAGATAAGAACTTGAATTCAAAATTTAAGTTCAAATTCAAATTTAAATTCAAAATTAAAATTTGAATTTAATTCTGGGTTAAATATTTGAACTCAAATTCAAAATTTAAATTCAAAACATAGACTAGGGTGCATGGATTAGGTCCAATCTAATTAGACTCAACATGAGTTCAAACCAAATCATATTTGGATTAACCATCAATCCAATTACTAATTAATTCTTCAATAATTCAATAACTTTTAGTGAAAAATTTCTGTCATAACATTTGCAACAATGATGAGTTGACACTTGGAAAAATTTCAAGTGTCGACTCATCCAAGTATCAACTTAAGGTTAACTATCTGTTAGAAAAGAGAGTATTTTATTTTATGTTGTACCCCAAAATATCATACTCAATCTTAACCCTAACAGCAATATTACTGCAATCCTATTAGAGTCATATATTACCATGATCTTGTATTCTATTTAAAGGCCGCTATAGCCCTAATAATAAGGAACCCTTTATAGCTAGATCTTATCATTTTTTTTGCCCTTTGGATCGAATCTATAGGAGGTTGCCAGACTGAATCAACGGCGAGAATGGGGTTTGGTCTCCTTCTTTGCTGGCCTCTCTTCTCTCCCCGTGAGAACTATCATGTCTGGCAAGGTGCTCTAGCAAATATGGTGATTATGATAGGCTTTGACAGATCTAGTGATGGTGTCCAACAAAGGTGAAGGTGGATGTCTTCGACCACCATAGATGTCCTCGGCCTCCATAGCTCTGATAGATCCGACGATGGTATCTAGCTCTAATAGATCTGACGATGGTGTTTAGCTATGGTGAAGGCACCAACGGTGAGGGGCTTCGATGAAAACAACTTTGATGATGGTGATTCCTTGACCTTCTATGTCATTGTTTTGTGGACGTGGTGGCTAGCAAGGGCGGACGATGACCAAGAGAGGATACGGGGGTGCAGGTAGTGGCAGATGACAGCGAGTGGCTGCATGACAGGGAGAAGAGAAGGCAAGGTGGTTGCAGGTGGCAATGGATGATGAAGACTATGGTTGCGGGCGATGGTGGATGACAGATGGCGATTGTAGGAAGCGATGGATGACGAAGATGGCGCTTGCAGGTGGTGACGGACAACGGTGGTTGGTGGTGAGCAGGGAGGAGATTGCAGGTGGTAGGGGAGGCTTCACGGTGGAGGGGAGGAGATCACGGGAGGCTTCACGGCGAAGGGGAGGCTTCACAAGTGTTTTGTGTTGTTTTTGTTTTGTTTTGAGAGAAAAATAATTTGGTAGTAGTCTGCAGGAATGGAAGAGCTGGGTGGATGGTGAGGGTGGGAAGGAGAGGGGTGGGCGGTAGCTAGGATTGAGGCATAGCGTTGGGGATATAGTGCTCTGATAACATGTTAAGAGAAAAGAAGGGGTATATGTAACTCTTAATAGGACTACAGTAATACTCCTATTAGGATTAAGAGTGAGTATGATGTTTTGGGATACAACATAAAATAAATTACTCTCTTTTCTAACACTATCAATCATATTGACAATTAAACACTGAAACGATTCATAATCATTGATCAACCATCAAATCAGATAGAAACTTCAATCGTGTGTGATCCTATATATTTGAATATTAAGTTGGTAGTACAGGAACATTTCTTGTACTAATTGAAATCGCCATCTAGCAATGACACCCGATATCCAGATAGGTCAAAAATTGTAAAGCAATAATCAAGAACCTCTGGCATATGATTATCATATAATTCATCCCTTTGACTTTTAATGCTCAGGATGACTTTAGGGTTCAACTACCAACTCTTAAATAGTTCATCCATAATGTGTCTCAACTTCACAAATTCTGTGACTTCTCTCACAAGACTATCCTGGCTAAGATTTTGCTAAACTGAAATACAATGAGACATTTACTCCAATGTTTAAAGGGGTCAATCACATCTTGACTTACACACCAACTTCACAAATACTTGACTATACCTAGAAACCTTCTATCACTGGATAAGAAATCCAGGTTGTCTAACACCAAAATATAGTGAGTTGCTTACAAGTCACCATGGTGATCTTAAGTCTGAGAGATACTTATATCCATATCCCTTCATAAGCAATACTTAGCAGAAGAGTGCTCCGTACGTGGATCACATTTAGTTAAGTGTTCTATACTTTACTTACATGCCATACCAATATCTCTACAATCCTTGGTTAAGAGGAAAACTAACCCATATGGCACATAATAGCCTATATTCAATACATATCATCCTATAACAATATATCATTTGATTGTGAATAGATTTAAGAACCACACAATAAATCCTCTCTTTATCATATAAGATATAGTTCTAGGAACTCTATCATACAAGAGCTCATTACAGGAAGATGCAATGTGATGAACAGCCAAAATAATTTTTATTCATAATAATTCATAAATAATTACAAAATACAACCATCTATAAGTTAGATAATTGGCATTAGGACATAATTCCTGACAACTCCTACTTGGGTCAAAGCCAATCAGATAGTATCTAATACCTATCTTCTATTTGTGATCATCAAACTCCTTGATTTTGAGAGCTTTAGTAAATGGGTCGACTGGATTCTCCTTTTTATCAATCTTTTGAAGCTCGACATCATCTCGTTCTACGATCTCTCGCACAAGATGATAGTGATGCAGAATATGCTTGGTACGCTGATGGTAGACTTCGTCTCTTTGGCATGAGCAATAGCTCTAGTGCTACCACAATACAGGAGAACTGGACTATTAAGGAAGGGTACCACTCCTAGCTCACCGAGTGATTTTTGCAACCATACAACTTTCTATCCTATCTGATGCTGTAATATACTTCGTCTGACAAACTGAATTACCATGGTGTGCGCTTGAAACTTTTTTAGTAGATCGCTTCACCATTCAGGGTAAAGACAAAGTCTGACACATTCTTGTTGTCATCTCTATCTGACTGAAAACTAGAGTCAATATATCCTACAAGTTTTAAGTTAGGTTTTTCATAAATGAGCCACTGGTCTTTAGTATTTTATAAATACTTGAGGATAATTTTTACTACCTTCCAATGGATCTTACCTAGGTTAAATTAGTATCTGTTCACTACCCCTGGTGAGTATGCCATGTTTGGTCTTATACATATCATGGTGTACATGATAGACCCCACTATCGAAGTATATGAGATCCTACTTATGTGCTCTCTCTCTTTAGGAGTTATTGCACAATCCTTCTTAGAGAGAGAAATTTCATGATCTATTAAAAGATAGCCTTCCTTGAAATTTTTCATGCCGAACCATTTCAGCACAGTATCGATGTACGTAGAATGAGGCAATCCTAGTAGCTTTCTAGATTTATCTTTATAGTATTTATCCCTAGGATTTAAAAAGCTTCATCCAAGTCCTTCATAGTAAACTGAGATGATAACTAAACCTTTATTTCCTATAGTGCAGGGATGTCATTCCTGATTAAGAGAATGTCATCCACATACAGCACATGGAATACTACTATAGAACCATTAGCTCACTTGTGAATGCAGGGTTCCTCTTCGTTCTTTATGAAGCCATACATTCTGATTGTCTTATCAAAATATATGTTCCAACTCTGAGATGCCTACTTTAGTCCATAAATGAATCTTTGAAGCTTGCATATCTTTGACTCATCTGTGGATGTGAACCCTTTAGGTTGCATTATATACACCTCATAATCCAGCTCTCCATTTAGAAAAGTTGTTCAAACATCCATTTACCAAATTTCATAATCAAAGTATGCAACCAAAGCAAGCATAATCTGAATGGACTTGAGCATTGCTACAGAAAAAAATGTCTTGTCATAGTCAATACCATAATGCTGACGATATCCTTTATCAACCAGATGGGCTTTATAGGTCTCTACCTATCATTTTGCACCTCTTTTGCTTTCGAAAACTCATTTATACCTAATGGATTTTATCCCTTCAGATAGATCAACAAGTATCCATAAATTGTTGATCTTCATGGACTCCATTTCGGATTCCATGGCTCCAAGCCACACATTAAAGTCGGACCTTTGCATGGCATCACATAGTTGATTAGATCCTTGTTATTCTCGTTAAGCTTAACAAGATCACCATCCTAGACCAAAAAATCATAGTATCTATCCAACCAACACGGTACTTTACCGAATCTCCTTAATAGTTTCTTTATGGGCTCTGGGTCTGATCTAATTAAAGCTGGTTCTATCATGTCCCTTAAATATGTCAGTTCCTTTACATGTTGAACTTCCATAAGCTCAATCTTAGTAACTTTAGTTCCTCTTCAAGGAACTCCTTTTCCAAAAAGGTAGTCCTAAGATTGACAAACAACTTTTGTTCTTTAGGATGGTAGAAGTAATACCCTTTGATTTTTTTGAGATACCCAACAAATAAATATTTATTAGATCAAGGTCTTAGCTTATCCATTTTAAAATGTTTGACATAAATCAGGCAACCTCAGACTCAAAGGTATGAGAGTGCCAACTTACACCCTATCCATATCTCATATGGTATTTTATTAATAGACTTGCTCGGCATATTATTAAAAATGTAACAGGGCCGAACATATCCTTAGAAGGAGATTGGCAGACTAGCAAAGCCTATCATGGACCGAACATATCTAACATGGTTCGATTCTTTCTTTTAGACACTTCATTAAGTTAGGGTGTCCCAGGTGGTGTTCATTGAAAGAGAATCCCATTCTCTCCTAAGTATATTAGAAAGTCACTAGTAAGGTATTCTCCTCCTTGATCTGATCAAAGAGTTTTAATACTCTTTCTAGTTTGTTTCTCTATCTTATTACGATATTGTTTGAACATTTCAAATGATTTAGATTTATGTCTCATAAGGAAGACAAGCATACCTTGAAAGGCCATCCGTAAATGTAATAAAATAGTTATATCCATCCCTGGCACTAGTATTCATAGGCTCGCATATAATAGTATGTACCAGACTTAGAATTTTACTGGCTCTTTCACTCTTTCTAGTAAAAGATGACTTGGTCATCTTTTCAAGAAGACAAGACTCACAGGTTGGCAGTGATTCACTAACATCAAGAATGCCCTCTTTTATCAACCTATTTGTTATATTCTTATTAATATGACCTAGCCTATAGTGCCAAAGATATATATCACTGACATCATATAACTTAGAGCGTTTACTCGAAGTGTACATTACACTAACATGCTGTGATAGTATATATATACCATTTTGTAATTGTCTATTCATCAAAACAAGATCATTCATAATGATTTTGCAAATATTATTCTTTATTAATAGTTTATAACCATTATTGACCAAAAGGCCTACAAAAATAATATTTAATAAAAATAATGGATAAAAGTGATATTCTTTTAAAATGACTACACAAGAATTGAAAACAAGCTTTATGACTTCCAAAGCTAGGATTGGAACTTGACTTCTATCTTCCACGTTCAGAAATCTTTCACTATCCTTAAATCTCCTACTAACTTAAAGTCCCTACAAAGAATTGCATGTGTATAGGACTTTTGATATCCAATATCCAAGTAGTAGTATCACAGATAAAGAAATTACAAGGTGTTATCATATAAATACCTTATCCAGCAACCCCTTATTGCTTCCTATTCTTCAGCCTATTCGATCAAAGGAAGCAATATAAAGAGGACAATTTCTCTTTCGATAACCCTACTTGTTGTAGAAGAAGTATTATGCCTAGCTCTTATCAGCCTTATTATTCTTAGTCTAAATGGGTCGTGACGTCCCAGCATGTTGCACCTTCTTATTTTTATTTTTCTTCTTCCCTTCTTAAAGGGATGATGCCCTGCTAAAGAACCTTCCACTAGATTCACTGACTTTTTATAGAGCTGATGATCTTTCTCATAGATCTGTAGTAATCCTAGCAAACCATTGTAGTTTACTGCAGGACGTATCATTCTTTAATGATCAAGAAAGTCTAGGTAGGAAGCTGGCAAGGAGTTTAGGATCGTATTTTTTCCAAGTTGCTTGTGCAAGGGATAGCCAAGTTTGCCCAAGTGCTTGATCTGCTCGATCATGTACAATATATGATCAATGACCGACACCCCTTCATATATCAGGGCATTGAAAATAGCATAAGAAGTACTATGCTGCTCAATGTCATCAAGTGTGCTAAAGAATTTCTTCAACTTTTGAATGATTTCCTTTGGCTGGGCTTCCTCGAACTTGAGACTAAACTTATCATTCATAGCCACTAACATTATGCAACGCACAGTGGTCCGGTCAAAGAACCATTTCTAATAAGTATCTTTGACTGCATTGCGAGCATTAGGAGTGGGCTTCTCAGGTGTAGGAACCATTATCACATAAAAGGCCCTTCATGCTCCAAGATGATCCTAATCTTTCGATACCAGCTATCAAAGTTGGAATCCATTAGCTTGTCATTGTCCAACAATGACCGAAGTGAAAAATTGGTGGCCATTCTTTGAAAAGAAAATCATAAGACCTTATTAGTATATGAATTATTAAAACTCTAAAGACCTGAATTTTAGTCTAAAAGTTCTTCCACTATTTTATTCAGATTGGTAGCCTCTACCTCCAATCCAAGAAATTATATTAATTCCTTAGCAGGCACTAAAATTCATAGACTACAAATGAGCCCGACTATGGCCGCCCCACCTATGCACATCTAAAAATAGGTTCTAAATCAATTATATCTCCAAACAACTTCTAGTTAATTATTTTGCCCTAGGCATCACTTCAATAGGCTTATGGCCTTCCACTGAAAGTCTTAGTTAGGTCCAATCATTAACATGATGATACTAAATACTTCTTACTAATGAATAGCCATGCTTGACTATGGCCAGCCCATTTAACCACCATTAAGAGAGTTGCACTGAGCCATCATATTATAAATGGCAATTCTAATAGCCTGATAAAAATAGACCTACAGGC
This sequence comes from Areca catechu, assembly GCA_021397845.1. Taxonomy (NCBI): domain Eukaryota; kingdom Viridiplantae; phylum Streptophyta; class Magnoliopsida; order Arecales; family Arecaceae; genus Areca; species Areca catechu. Next base: position 199,199,597 of record CM038039.1, read on the forward strand.
CTTCTAGTGATCACCTAACTTTTGGACTCATTACCATCCATTTAATGGAAGGCTATGACGTAGTTATCATCATAACATCATCATTTTAAGATTTTAATAATTTAGAGGATTTAATCTTGTTATGTGATAGATGAAATAGAGAAGACATGAACTAGTAAGTCAAGAATCCTTTCACTGACTTTTCCAAGTCATAGAAAAGGGTTCAAGACAAACCGGTTCAAGGGTACCTAAATCTATCAAATTGATCAACCTTAATGGTATGGGTTTACTCAAATTAATAAACAATCTTGATCAAATTTGATTAACCAGGTTGGCCAGGTATGTGAAATCAATGAGAGGGTTCCGTTATTAACCTCTTTCCTTAGACACCAAATAAGTTGGCTAGATAAGAGGTAGCCTCAAGAACCATGGTCAAACTGTCAAACTTATCTTAGACACCAATTGGTCCACCACATTTGATTAAACTAGTCTAAAGACTTGGGTTTGACCACTGAGCCATTATCAGGTCCAATTAGACACATGGACTTCATCAAACTATAACTATTATGAATGATCTATAAAGAAAAGAGGATCTAACTCAACACTTGATTATATTTATTTTTTTTTTAAAGTCCATATTCTTTTAATCCTAGGTTTATCCCAGTTAATGAATCTGACAAGAGCTAACCCATGAACCCAAAGGCTTATAAAAAAATGACTTAAGATCTTTCATTTTTAAATTTAGATCTTTTAGTCATTAAACTTTAATTCGTAATTAAGTTCATCAACTTCCTATTGGAATAATTTTAATCTTAATTTGTAAAACAATTTGTATAATAAAATTCAACATTTTGAATTTTTTGTTCTCTATTGTGAGTCAACACTTCTTGGTCAAGTGTTAACACTTTCATTAGTCGAGCCATAATGAGTTGACACTTCCATGAGTTGAGTCACAATAAGTCAACACTTGACCTTCTTACATCGATTCATAGAGAGCAGATAGAGAGCAATTCTTTCATTTTGTAGTCTTGAGTCAACACTTACAAGAGCAAGTGTCAACTTATCAAGTCCAAGTGTTGACACTTCAAGGCCAAATATCGATATCTGTAGGCTGATAGAAAACATACCATTTCCAAATTTAAACTTTATGTTAAACAATTTAACATAACATATCATAAACTTCTTTTAGATCTTATCTAAGCACATTATATAATCTTCAAATTTAGATAATTTGGATTATAACTATTTTAATCTTAGCTCCTTTTGCGATTCTTCTTCATGGGTCATGATACAAGTGGCACCCCTATATACCATAAAAGATCCCATTGTATGGGCGGCCTTTAATCCTTACTTATCTCTTATGACTGGATGGCCTAGTAAATCCATCCAATCCAAGTATTAAGCAAATAGGAAAATCATTTTAATATTTTAGTTTATATATATGATCATCATGCCATATGAACCTGGTGCTCTGATATCACTGTAAGAAAACTTAGGCTATTTCATGCATGCATTTGAAAAAAATTTGAAATGAACAAGCAGCAAAAAAAAAGATTAATCTAATTAATCTAAATATGCATATGATCAAATCAACAAATAGCCAGTACAGGATCATGACATGATAAGGATGTATATAAAACTAAGCTAAAATATAAAATAATATACACACTTTTTGAGCATAGACCGAATCTAAGCAATAAAACTGATGCTAAAGATTATATCTATAGCCAAAAAGTTCAACAACACATTACCTTTCAGTAGTAACCGATGCTTGTTGCTGCTGGAAGGTGCATGTATGAAGATCCTACTAGCCACACAGTATGTCTAGCCTTTACAGGTGATCTACATAGGAATGCTATCCTAACCAGTCCCTTCAGAGTGTTAACTCCTCTAAAACCTCAATAATTGATCTTCTTTCCTCTTTTTGGATGCCGGGACACTTTTAAAGCCAAAGAAGAACCTGTGGAATAATAGAGGAGGTGGAGAAGATGAACTAGAAATCCTTTTTCTTTTCTCTTCCTAAATCCTAGTAGAGATACTAAAGAACACACATCCAAAGTCTTTTCCTCTCTTCCCCACTCAAGCTTTTTCTAAGGTAGAAAACCTTTTTGCTAGCCCTTTCCTTCTCTCTAACTTAGATCAATTTTTAATCACCCCTTACACCCACCAGCCAGCCATTCTAAATAGATGCCCAAAGGAGTTAAGGAGTTAGGGAGTTAGAGTAGAATAGGAAAAGATTAGGGAAGAGAAGTTAAAGATATTAAGGTAAGAATTTGAATTTAAAACTCAAGTTCAAATTCAATTTTGAATTCAAAATTTAAGTTTGAATTTGAATCCAGAAACTTGTTTGAATTCAAATTAAAATTTATATTCAAAACATGGGCTAGGGTGCATGGGTTAGGCCAAATCTAATTGGACTCAACACGAGTTCAAACAAAATATTATTTAGGTTGATCCAAATTTCATCACTCAATCAAATTGAGTTAACCAGCAATCTAATTATAGATTAATCTTCTAATAATTTATCAGTTTTTAGTAAAAAGTTTCTATCACAATATTTGCAACAATGATGAGTTGACACTTGAAAAATCTCAAGTATCGACTCATCGAAATATTGACTCATCCAAGTATCGATTCAAGGTTAACCATCAATCATATTCAATTAAATCCTAAAATGAGTCACAATCGTTGATTAGCCATCAGATCAGGTAGAAATTCCTATATGTGTGTGACCTTATAGGTTAGAACATTAAGTTGGTAACACAAGAACACTTCCTGTACCAATCATTGTCACTATCTTGCAATGACACCCGACATCTAGATAGGTCAAAAATTAAAGAGCAATAATCAGGAACCTTTAGCATATGGTTGCCATATAATTTATTTCTTAACCTCAATGCTCAGGATGACTTCAGGGTTCAACTATCAATCATTAAACAGTTCATCTATAATGTGTCTCAATCTCATAAATCTTATGACTCATCACAAGAACTATCCTGGTCAAGATTTTACTAAATTAAAATATAGTAAGATATTCATTCCAATATTTGGAGGGATCAATTTTATTTGACTCACATACTGACTCCACAAGTACTTGATTGTATCCAGAAACCTTCCATCACGATTAGAAATCTAGGTAGTTTGACACTAAAGTATAGTAAATTATTTGCAAGTCATCATGGTGATCTCAGGTTTAAGGGATACTTATATCTATATCCCTTCGCGAGTAATACTTGGTAGAAGAGTACTCCGCGGTGGGTCACACTTAGTGAAGTATCCTACACTTCACCTACATGCTATATTAGTATCTCCACATTCCTTGCTTAAAAGGACAACCAACCCATATGGCACATAACAACCTATACTCGATATATTATCATCCTATAACAATATATCATTTGATCACGAATAGATTTAAGAACCATATAATAAATTCTCTTTATCGTATAAGATATAGTTCTAAGGACTCCATCACATAAGAGCTCATTACAGGAAGATGCAATATGATAAACTATCAAAAATAACTTTTATTCATAGTAATTCATATATAATTATAAAATACAACCATCTATAAGTTAGACAATTGGCATTAGGGCAAAATTCCCACCAAGATAATCCTGGCCTATTTATTAGATGGTTAGATTGGATTTTAATCCCATAAGTCCCCTTCCCCGACTCAAGCTTAAATATGTAAATCTTCTAAGTATAAAAATTTAAAATAAGTAAAAGAATTTATTAATGAACTTACCTGCTATGATGGCTATGACATTGAAGCCAACTGATCATGCAGATACGTGTCCTGGAGAATCTCGATGACCATATCATGAATAGCCTCCTGGAAGCTTGAGGTTGCTGGGCAAAAAGACGGTCATGACATCCTCAACATGTGCATCATCCCATGTCTGGGTTATGAGGCCTGAGATGAGGATGCCAAAGAGTAGCGAGCTGGTGGAGGGTTGAAGCTGACTCCACAATAATGTTAGTATCTTCCGAAAACCTAGCCATGATTGAAACCTTCTAGATTCCTTTTAGTGCACTATAATATATATATATAATGACTAAAGAAGTAGTGGAAGTCTCTCATTTGACTCATATATGTTGTAGTTCTGAAGTTGCTAGAAGTTTTCTTTGATATCGTTTACTTTTGATATTTCTAAACTCAGAGAGAGAGAGAGATTGTTCACTTCTTTCTAGGTTGTATTCAGCTATTTGACTTATTCCCCTTGATCAAGTTCAAGTCAGATGGTAAAAAAGAAAGTGGCAACTATTTTAGCTAGTCCTGAAGCTCTAAAACTCCTCCAAAAATAGTCTCATTGTTGCTTTGCCTTGTGTTGACCAACATTATTTTTTACTTTGTCCATCTGGACTGTATTCAACTTGCATATGACTGCCTGTATTTACTTCTGTCTGTAATAAATGGGATGGCATTCCTTTGCTTCTCAAAAAATATTTCAAAAAAAAAAAATATCAGTTCAAAACAGATCAAACTATTGCTGGAGTTATCAACTGTCATTTAAAAAATTAAGTGCCAATTCTTCAAGTATAATGTCATCCTATCACATTTTGTTCTCCGTCTTATTTCACTGTAGGAAATAATTTGATACAAATAGCCTACCTATTGCTTTATCCTTTGTCTCTTCCAATTTATTATTCCCTGGGACAACTAAGAGAGAGAGAGAGAGGGAGCAAGTTACGACCATATTGCCCACTAAATTATTGCAATTTTTTCTCTGACACTTGTTTCAATGGCACAAAGAGCTGAAGACTTCGATCAAGGTTGTATGCATTAATCCTTTAATAAATAAACACTGGGGACTTCCTCCACTCTTTGTTCCAAAAAAAAAGGTTGCATGCATTAATAAAGCCAGGGGAAGTGCCTTATTTCCTCTATTACTACTCAAAAACAAAAAAAGGGATTGCACACATACAACCACCTTCCTGAAAGGAAAGAGTAGTGCCAAAATTAAGGCTTATCATGCTTTTCTACTAGCGGAGTTTGTATAAAAGCTTAATCCATCCACAGAGAGGAAGCATTCTCTCATTTCTTTTGTAGAGCTTCTCTAGAGGGGAAGCAAGAGGAGGCCATGGCAATGGAAGGTACAATGAATTTGAGGACAATTTATTTCATTCTAATGTTTTATAATGGAGTACCGACACTATCTACCCAAGGCTTGTTGCTTTGTTTTTTTTGCAACATAGTCAATCCTCTTATGATCCTCTTGCACTCTCGCTCGGTAAAGCCTTCAAACTCGTCTTCTCATCAATCTGAGTGTACCTCGTATTGTGTGCATCCTATGACTATATATGCCTTTAATATAGACCGCTACTTCAAATATATCTTCCCATCGTGTCTCTCCTTGTTATGGGATTTGGATATGCTGGCACCTTTATCTCAGGCAGCAAGTAGGTGAATAGAACAAGGACTACAAATTATATATGCATTGGTCTAAGGACATCCTATTCCTACAATCTACTCCAAGCAAATTCTTTACACCTCCACCACTATATAATTTTATTTTTTTGTTCGACATGGTGCATAATAAAAGGGTCCCTCATAATTTGTGGAAGGGATGAAGCATTCAGCTCATATCATGAAACATCTTCTAAATGAAAATGGTATAATGTGGAATAATAGGAGCGCCAACTTGCTCCGGATAATAATAAAAGGAAGTAAACAATGAGGGAACAAAGTGATATAGAATAGACTCTCCATAGCACCAATAACAAGAATAGTTCTTCAGCTTATCATTGTTTGGTTGGTGTAAATTTCATTATGATAAATATTAATAGCTTAACTATATGTATTTTTAGTACTATCTATCTTTGTCCCTATATATAAAAAATATTATTTTTAGCTCTAATGCTACTATAAAGAATGAATAATCACTTGTACTATTCTCATAAAAGAATAATCAATTATGCACATGTGGTTTAAAAGGAAAAAGAACAAACTAGATGTTATTGCTAAGTAAATGTTATTAGATATGGTTGCATGATTCTCAAGGAGGCAAATATTATGTCAAAATATATACAAAAATCAGAGTCCCCACATGCCACATAACTCAAAGCAATAGGTATGAACAACACTAACACAAGAGCATACATTCTTTTTCACAAAAAATCAACAGGTAACTCCCCATCAACTTCATTTCAAAAAGCAAATGGAGGGGGCCTAAACATTTATAATAGTCAAAAGAATAGCAACAGTCAAGAGATAGGAAACCAAATAGTGAACAAAAACAACCATTAACCTCCATTGAGCTGGGCCCGCGGGGAATGCGATGTGGGGATGGGGCTATGGGGACAGTAGCACAGGAGGACGAGGACTCGAGTTCCGGCGGCTGACAGGGAACCATGCTGACAGAAAAAGAAGCATGGGAAGGGAAATCATGCATCGAGAGGGAAAAAGAAGCACGAAGGCGCAAGGGCTCCAGATCCAGCATGGGAAACGATGTCTAGCATCAGGAAGGCGGCGGTCGGCGGTGTAGGCACACCGGTGGGCGAGGGGGAGGGTGAATGGCAGGAAGGGGAGGCGGAGGAGAAGAAAACCATTTTTTTTTTTTTGGGAAGGGGAAGTTGGGGCGGGAGGAAAAAATTTTTGACCGATCGAATGCCGGTAGCAGTTTTGAAAACAAGTATTAGC